>QRFJ01000085.1:1934961-2122975 GCA_006176705.1 Cocos nucifera
CAACATTCTTTAGATACCGCTTGTTTTTCCTACTAGATATGTGCTTTGGTAAGCAATATTATTAGTAATGCTGCTTATCAAAGCACGTATCTCATAGAAAAAATAAGCAGTATTTAGAAAATATTGCATTAAAAATTAATGTTAAGATTTGTAAAAGTTCATTTTGGTTAATCTAGATGATTGATCTTTCTAATATGTCTACATGGATCAGTTGAACTTGCCGTAGATATTCGATAAATTACAGTACATGATGCAGAAGGTTTCCTCTCCCTTCAAGCAGAGATGTACCATATACCAGGCATTTCGATTTATGCGAAGCTCTATATCTGAATCGTAGGCAGAGTATACTTTATCCATCTTTGCATCAGCTGTCCAGAGACCACCGACATCTATTCTACCGACATCTGAGCTGCAGCTCCAGCCACTTCGGCTCCAGCTTCTCCAACTCGTGCTTCATTTTCTCCTGGTGATGATGACTTAGATGTAGATTTAGCAGGCATGTGATGTATTTTTTTTGAAAAATATTATAATAAATTTTATTCAATAATAAAATTTGATCATTTCAGAAATATTATCATATTTATAATATTTTTTCGTGTTATATATATTTAACTACATTTATCAGATAAAAAATAAAAAAGATTAATATTTTTTATTATTCAAAACCAGATAGCGGTTTTTAAACACTTATGCAAATTCGAATTAAACAGTGGAATAAAAAGCTGGGTTGAAAAATGAATTTAATAAAAAAAATTTTAATATTTTTTGTTGGGGATAAACCCCGCTCCTGCCAAAGTCTAGTTCGATGCTCAGCCCGATGCGACTAGTGGCCGCAGAAGAGATTCCGCGGACGGGCTTCAGCCGAACTGCCAAGCGGCCGAGCTCCTCAAACTCCCAGCGTCAGGACCGAACCCTCCTCGGTCGGGCTTCAAGCGACCGTCCCTCCAGCGGCCGAACTCCTCAAGTGGTCGCCCCCTCGGCCGAACTCCTACATCCGACCGAGCTTCTCAGCGGCCGGACCTCAGCCGAAGTCCTTCAAACTGACCGAACTCTCATGCGGCCGAGCTTCATACTCCCAGCGGCCGAACTCCTCAAGCGACCATTCTTTCGGCCGGTCAAGCTCCTTCGGACAACCAGCGCCCGAACTCCTCAGCAGTCGGCAGCGGGTCGAACTACTTAGCTGCCGAACTACTTCTGATTACTCAATCGCCGAGCTTCGGTCAGACTCCTGCAAAAGCTGAACTGTCCCTGCGTCGTTACAGCCAGGCGCCTGCAGGAGCCGAACTCCCCCCAAAGCTTCCTCTCGGGCCGAGCTTTTAAGGAAGCCGGACTCCTTACGGAACCCTCCAGCGATCGGGCTTATACGGAAGTCGGACTCCACGCGGATTTCTCCAACGATCCGAGCTTCTAAGGAAGCCGGGCTCCCTACAGACTTCTTCAGTGGACGAGCTTCTCAATGGCCGAACTCCTTATGATGGATTACTGCAGGCGATCTCGCTACGGTTACACGACAATAACAATCGGCATTTATCGGCAATAACGATCGACATTTATCGATAACGATCGATAACGATCGGCATTGATCAAGACAGTTACGACGCTCCATTAACCAAGGCGGTTACAACAAGCTCCCTCTATAAAAGGACCCTCCGAATACACTGAGGCCAGGTTCTGAAAACCCTTTTCTTCTCCTCTATACTCTATCGAGCACTCCATTCCTGTTGACAGGAACTAACTTGAGCGTCGGAGGGTCTTGCCGGAGCCACCCCCCACCGGTTTCCGAGCGAGACTTTATTTTGCAGGTCCCCGACGGCAGCCTCTTCGGCCTCAACTCCGGCGACGATAAGTTTCTGCGTCAACAGATTGGCGCTAGAAGGAAGGGCCTGAACCTTCGAGGTTCCCTTGTTCTTAAAGGAGTGCTCGATAGCGATTTCTCTCTCTCTGGAAATCCACCTTCTTCCTCACTAGAGTTCTCTTCCGAAGAGAAAATGCCTTGAGAGCTTCGACACGGCGATCGGCAGCCTGCACGCCAGATCTATCTGTTCCTGTCTCAGCCCCAATAGCCCAGTTTTCCACACGAAGCCATCGCAGACGTGGGGCAGTTCAACCTGCTGGTCAGGTCTGTGGCCCCGCCGAGATGACGCTGGCCGAGCGGCAACATCCAACGGGGACTTTGCCAGCAAACTCGCCATGAGGATGCGAGGAACCGGCCATAAGGAAAAAGCATTTGGGCATACCAATCGCCCTTAGGAAGGAGAAATGGAGAGCAGAAGTTCTCCCGCAGAAAATTTCACAAGGGGGTTTGGAATGAAGTTCGGCGGAAGAGAAGCCGAACTTTCCCTCGAGGCTCTCATCGCTCAAGTCAGGCCGAACTCCCCCATCTCGAGTATGTCATCTACGAAACCTGCTGCAAAGAATTCTTTGGAGGCGGAGTGAAGTTCGGTAGCTAAAGCAAAGCCGAGCTCCACTTGAGCCCGTCGTCAAGGGAGTTCGGGTAATGAAGGAAGAAGTTCCCCCATTTGCAAGGAGGCGGAATGAAGTTCGGCCACGTCTACGACCTCGAGGCTCATCATCGAGGAAGCCCCGACAAAGAAGTAGGAAGTTCTGCCGTGAAAGAATCTCGCAAAAAATCGGAATGAAGATTCGGAATGAAATCCGGCGCCAGGAAAGCCGAGCTCCATGAAGTCCTCCCACGGAAGCTTTCGCGGGAAAGCGGAGCGAAGTTCGGCTTAAGTGAGGCCGAACTTCCGTAGTCGCCACAAAGTTAAGTTCGGCCTAAGCAAGGGCGGAACAAAGTCTCCCGCGGAATGAAGTTCGGCATAAGTGGGGCCGAACTCCGCTGCTCATCGGAATAAAGTTCGGCTGAAGCAAGGCCGAACTTTCCTCAGAAGCTCATTATTGGAATGAAGTTCGGCGCAAGTGAAACCGAACTTCCTTCGAGGTTCAATCAAGTTCGGCGCAAACGAATTCAAGAATCGAAGTTCGGCAAAAAGTCGAATCGGCGCAAAGTTCAAGCGGAATCGAAGTTCCAACTCGAAGTTCGAAGCTCGGAATGAAGTTCGGCATTGGAATGAGGAGTTCGGCGAACAAGTGAAGCTCGAATGAAGTTCGAATGAAGTTCGAAGCGAAGTGAAAGCGGCGAACTCCCCTCGAAAGCTGAATCAAAATTTCGGAATCCCGCCAATCCATGAAGTTCGGGAAGCTTTCAAGTGAGCGAAGTTCGGCTTAAGTGAGGCCGAACTTCCGTAGTCGCCAGTTAAGTTCGAAGCTCTCGGAATGAAGTTCGGCATAAGTGGGGCAAACTCCGTGATCGGAATGTTCGGCTGAAGCAAGACCGAACTTTCCTCAGAAGCTCATTATTGGAATGAAGTTCGGCGCAAGTGAAACCGAACTCCCTTCGAGTTTCAATCAAGTTCGGCGCAAACAAAGGCGAACAAAGTTCTCCCGCAAATGAAGTTCGGCATAAAGTGAGGCCGAACTGCGCAGCTGATCATCCGAATGAAGTTCGGCGGAAGTAAAGCCGAACTCCCCTCGAAAGCTCATTATTGGAATGAAGTTCGGCTCAAGTGAGGCCGAACTCCCCTTTGAAGCTCACCATAAAGTGAAGTTCGCTTTAAGTAAGGCCGAACTCCCCCGCTTAAGTATGTCATCTCTAGAAAGAATTCACGGGAGGTGCAATGAAGTTAGGCCACGCTCGAGACCACCCGAGGGCGAGCGAGGCCGAATTCCCCCTCATGTACGTCACCAAGGAAGCCTCTGCAAAGAATTCACGGGAGGTGCAATGAAGTTCGGGCAAGCAAAGCCGACCCCCTCTCTGCAAGCAAGGAAGTCCGGACAAAGAAGCATGAAGTTCTCCCGCGGAAGGTTTTGCGGAAAAGTTCGGCAACAAGTGAGGCCGAACTCCGCTGTTCATCCGAATGAAGTTCGGCGGAAGCAAGGCCGAACTTTTCTCAGAAGCTCATCATTGGAATGAAGTTCGGCTTAAGTGAGGCCGAACTTCCCTTCGAAGCTCACCATCAAGTTAAGCGTAAGCGAGGGCGGAACGAAGTTCTCCCGCGGAATGAAGTTCGGCACAAGTGAGGCCGAACTCCGCTGTTCATCCGAATGAAGTTCGGCGGAAGCAAGGCCGAACTTTTCTCAGAAGCTCATCATTGGAATGAAGTTCGGCTTAAGTGAGGCCGAACTTTCCCTTCGAAGCTCACCATCAAGTTAAGCGTAAGCGAGGGCGGAACAAAGTTCTCCCGCGGAATGAAGTTCGGCACAAGTGAGGCCGAACTCCGCTGTTCATCCGAATGAAGTTCGGCGGAAGCAAGGCCGAACTTTCCTCAGAAGCTCATCATTGGAATGAAGTTCGGCGCAAGTGAGGCCGAACTCCCCTTCGAAGCTCACCATAAAGTTCGGCGCAAACGGGCGGAACAAAGTTCTCCCGCGGAATGAAGTTCGGCATTTCACAGGAGGTTAGATGAAGTTCGGTTGCGCTCACGACCGCCCCAGGACAAGCGAGGACTCCCTGACTCCAAAGAAGCTCCAACAAAGGGCATGAAGTTCTCCCGCAGGTTTCACAAAAAGACGGAACGAAGTTCGGCAGCGTCCATGACCACCCCATCTCAAGTGAGGCCGAACTTCACCTCGAGCTCGCCACCAAGGAAGCCCCGACGGAAGGGCGCGAAGAAGCCCTCCTCCCGAAAGGTTCCGCAACTACGCCCCGCTACTCCAACTCGAATTCTCAGCGAAGTTAAGAGCCAGCCGCCAAGACCTGAAGCACTATGGCCTCCCAAAATGTGCGCGATCTAAGCAAGTAATGCCCCTAGCATCGCGACCACGGCCACGACACTGAGGAATACATTCAGCTCCAAGACAAGATTGAAGAGCTCGGCGGGGTAAATTCCTTCAACGCCAGCCTGAAGCAGGAGAAGACCGGCTAAGAGCACTACCGTAACTAGAAACTACAAGGTCGGCCACCTCACGGCATCATCAACGTTACCCCAGAGGAGGGGCTAGATACATCAGCGATTCGTCACCTCCCAGCGTCAAAACCAATGAGAAGCACGCTCCAAATGAAAGAGGCCAGCATGAGATAGAGGAGGTCGTCTGGACGGGACTTACTGCCCGAGGGAACTCAGAGGAAGAACGCCCCGACGACCCTGAAATGGGGATGTGCTGCCCGTAATTTTCCTTCGGTAACATTCTTCCCTTCCGATAATATTGTTTCTGGATGCAAAAACTGTACGATGACAGCGAAGGAGCAGCCAATAGCCCGTTAGGAACAGGAGGAAGACCTCGTCCTAACGCGAGCAAAGTCGAAGGCCTCGTTCACCTTAGACGAGATGGGGGGAGAGGCTCGGACGACGGTCCGCATGTGCCCCCACAGCCCGTTAGGAACAGGAGGAAGACCTCGTCCTAACGCGAGCAAAGTCGAAGGCCTCGTTCACCTTAGACGAGATGGGGGGAGAGGCTCGGACGACGGTCCGCATGTGCCCCCACAGCCCGTTAGGAACAGGAGGAAGACCTCGTCCTAACGCGAGCAAAGTCGAAGGCCTCGTTCACCTTAGACGAGATGGGGGGAGAGGCTCGGACGACGGTCCGCATGTGCCCCCACAGCCCGTTAGGAACAGGAGGAAGACCTCGTCCTAACGCGAGCAAAGTCGAAGGCCTCGTTCACCTTAGACGAGATGGGGGGAGAGGCTCGGACGACGGTCCGCATGTGCCCCCACAGCCCGTTAGGAACAGGAGGAAGACCTCGTCCTAACGCGAGCAAAGTCGAAGGCCTCGTTCACCTTAGACGAGATGGGGGGAGAGGCTCGGACGACGGTCCGCATGTGCCCCCACAGCCCGTTAGGAACAGGAGGAAGACCTCGTCCTAACGCGAGCAAAGTCGAAGGCCTCGTTCACCTTAGACGAGATGGGGGGAGAAGCTCGGACGACGGTCCGCATGTGCCCCCACAGCCCGTTAGGAACAGGAGGAAGACCTCGTCCTAACGCGAGCAACATCAACCTCAGCCAAAGGAGATGAAGATCTCCTCCAAGCAATCTTATCAACTTCGGCCAAATAAGATCCCCCCGAGCGACTAGGCTGACCTCGGCTGAAGAGCGCCGACTTCGACCTCGGCGAGAGATAGGATTTTTTCTAAGTGACCGAATCAACCTCGGCTAAAGAGCCTCAACTTCAGCATCAACTTTAACCAGAAATGAAATATCCGTCGAACTTCGACATGGATCGATACGAGGCCCGGAAGAAAAACTTTGGCAGTCGCCTTGACTACACTCCCTTCCTTCAAGTTTCGAACTCGGGAGTGGGGGGGCTAGTGTTGGGGATAAATCCCGCTCCTGCCAAAGTCAAGTTCGATCCCAGCCTGATGTGGTCAATGCGGAAGAACTTCAGCGGACGCGTCCTAGCTGAACTACTACATCCGGCCGAGCTTCTCAGCGGCTGAGCCTCAGCCGAAGTCTTTCAACCAACCGAACTATCAAGCGGCCGAGCTTCAGATTCTTAGCGGCCGAACTCCTCAAGCTACTTATTGCCCGAGCCCCTTTGGACTCCGAGCGGCCGGGCTTCGGCCGAGACCCCGGCGACCGAGCTTGTTTCAACCCTCTTAGCGGCCGAGCTCCCCGAACTCCTGTCCAGCGGCCGAACTCCCCAGCGCCTAGGCTCCGGGCCGAACTCCTTCGGACTCCCAGCGTCTGGGCTTCAGCCAGACCCTTGCGGGAGCCGAACTTCCCCAAAACCTCCTCTCGGGCCGAGTTTCTACGGAAGCCGGACTCCCTATAGACTTCTTCGATGGACGAGCTTCTCAATGGCCGAACTCCTTATGATGGATTCCTGCAGGCAATCAATCTCTCTACGGTTACACGACAGTAATAACGATCGGCATTTATCAGCAATAACGATCGACAATAACGACCGGCATTGATCAGGATGGTTACAATAAGCTCCCTCTATAAAAGGGACCCTCCGGATACCTTGACAACAGGTTTTGAAAACCCTTTTCTTCTCCTCTATACTCTATCGAGCACTCCATTCCTGTTGACAGAAACTAACTTGAGCGTCGGAAGGTCTTGCCGGAGCCACCCCCACCGGTTCCGAGTGAGACTTTGTTTTGCAGGTCCCGACGGCAGCCTCTTCGGCCTCAACTCCGTCGACGACAAGTTTCTGCGTCAACAATTTTGTTTGCTTAACTTTTACTTGGCACTTTGAGTTTGGCAATTCATTGTTTTTCATTTTCCAACTTTTGAGGTGTATCTGATAATTGTTTGGGTTTGTCTTGATGGCCTTTTACCTTATTTCTTAGTCCAATTTCACTTGATATAGTCTTTATGACAAGGTCTAACAAATCATTTCTAAAACATTCGGTTGGTGACATTTGTTTCTTTTTATTTTTTGACATATAGATATCATTTCATGTAAGTGATTTTGCCTCTGTCTACATACCTGCAATGAGAGCTTTACTGTAGGAACTTTGATTTTGCTGTGCTGTAAGAGATGGATGAGAGTAGCTCTTTCTGACATGATCTAAACAATTGATTCTAAAAAGTTCTGCTTTTCTTTTTAAATTTGTTTTTGGTGATGCCTCGACATCTCTGATATGTAAATGATTTGCCATTACCTGTACACCTGCCAGAGCTTTATATTTGGTAGTTTGATTGTGCAGTGTCAAAGGAGATGGATGAGAGTGGCTGTTGTTGGTGTCCCTAAAACTATTGATAATGATATTCTACTGATGGACAAGACCTTTGGCTTTGACACAGCTGTTGAAGAAGCACAGAGAGCTATAAATTCTGCATATATTGAGGTCCAATATGGTGTCAATTGTTATTTTTTTTATTATTTTTATATTCACTATTGTCATAAAAAATTTCTGCATTTTGTCAAGAAGCACATTGACAACTTACAATCTCCCACCAAGTTCCTTGGTTTATATTGCATTTCCATCATCAAATTGTTGAATTTTTTCATTTAACTCTAAATTTGATTGCAGGCACATAGTGCATACCATGGTATTGGTATTGTGAAATTGATGGGTCGAAGCAGTGGATTTATAGCTATGCATGCATCACTAGCCAGTGGACAAGTTGATATATGTTTGATCCCGGAGGTATGCATGCAAGAAAAGCAAAATGTTTCCTATTGAACTGAGATATCTTTTTTTGACAACAGCCAGATTTTCTTTTCTATCTGAAGGTACCATTTAATCTACATGGTCCAAATGGTGTTTTGAACCATCTAAAGTATCTAATTGAGACAAAGAGATCAGCTGTAGTTTGCGTGGCTGAGGGGGCTGGACAAGTCAGTTACATATTTTATTTGTAGTCATTAGTCATTTTGACAAGTTGACATTATGATTTAGCATCTTTAATTTCCTTAAATTTCAATATTTGATTTTTCAGCTACAAGCTACTGTTGCATGTAGTGTTAGCACATTATAGTTGCATTACATTTTGTGCGAATTCTGGGTAGGATCAGTGGTTATGAGTTAACTACTTATCTCCACAATGCATGGTATAATACTTTAATATGGTTAGCCACCATCTGCAAGTAAGTGAGCAGTGGAGTTTCAAATTTAGATAAAAAAGGCCATGGCAATAGAAATTCCAGACAGCCTCTGTTTGATTTTCTTGGCGAAAATTTAAGGTGCTTCTAGTGTATTGAGCTAAGAGAGGTTTTGGATCCTTTATCTGTCTTATGTCAGAAATCTTTGATATAATGAAATTTTCAATTTATACTTCTAAGCAAATCCCTATGATGTTGCAGAATTTGCTCCAGAAGACACGTGCAATGGATGCAAATGGAAATATCATACTTGGAGATATTGGTGTAAATATTCAACAAGAGGTTGGCAATTCTATTTCCACATTCTGATATTAGAGAGATTTTATGTTATAGTATGTGTTGGTGCAGAATTTGGTTGAAGCCGGATCGAGCTGAAGTTGAGGAAGAAGAGGTCGCCGCTAGGTGACCTGCAAAACAAAGTTCCATCCGAAGTCGGTGGTGGTGGCTCCGGCAGGACCCTCTGACGATCAAGTTAGCTCTTCTGGTCAATAGAAATGGAGTGCTCAGGCAAGAATTCAGTAGAGTTTCAGAAAGAAGAAGAGAGCTTAGAGAAAACGTATCTGCCCGTTGCCATGAAGTGGCTGTTTGTTGAGATTTAATAGTCGAAGTTCGGAGGAAGAAGATGTTGGATGGTGAAGAGCTTTGACATACATCAATTCCAGAGGAGTTCGGACTCCTAAAGAAAATATGGCTAGAGGAGATCATCCGGGAGGAATGCTAGCTGAACTCTGGAAGTAATCCATTGGAGGAATCCAACTGAAGGAGAAATCCAAAAGAAGTTTGGCTCCTGTAGAAATTCGACTGAGGGAGAAGTCTGGAAGGAGTTCGGAAAAAAAAAAAAAAAAAAAAAAAAAAAAAAAAAAAAAAAAAAAATTCGGCTTCTGAAGGAACTGGACTGAAGAAGAAATCTGAAAGGAGTTCGGCTCTTGGACGAATCTGAATGAAGGAGAAATCTAGGAGTTTGGCTCCTGTAGAAATCCAACTGAAGGAGAAGTCCGGAAGGAGTTCGGCTCCTGGAGGAACTTGACTGAAGGAAAAGTCCGGAAGGAGTTCGGCTCCTGTAGAAATCCGACTGAAGGAGAAATCCGGAAGGAGTTCGACTCCTGGAGGAACTTGATTGAAGAAAAAATCTGGAAGGAGTTCGGCTCCTATAGAAATCCGATTGAAGAAGTCCGGAAGGAGTTTGGCTCCTAAAGGAACTTAACTGAAGGAGAAGTCCAGAAGGAGTTTGACTCCTATAAAAATCTGACTGAAGAAGAAATTCGGAAGGAGTTCGGCTCCTAGAGAAATTCGAATGAAGGAGAAATTTGGAAGGAGTTCGGCTCCTGGAGGAATTCGAATGAAGGAGAAATTTGGAAGGAGTTTGTCTCCTATAGGCATCCATCTGAAGGAGAGATCCGGAAGGAGTTCGGCTCCTGTAGGCATCCGACTGAAGGAGAGATCCGAAAGAAGTTCGGCCTTGGAGGAGTCCGACTGAGGGAGAAGTCCAGGAAGAGTTCGGCTCTTGTAGAAATCCGACTGAAGGAGAAGTTCAGAAGGAATTCAGCTCCTGGAGAAACTTGATTGAAGGAGAAGTCCGGAAGGAGTTTGGCTCCTTCCGTGATTATCGGTTGTAGAATTTGACAGAAGAAGTCCAGAAGAAGTTTGGCTCCTATAGAAATCCAACTGAAGAAAAAATTCGAAAGAAGTTTGGCTCCTGTAGAAATCCGACTGAAGGAGAAGTCCAGAAGAAGTTCGGCTCCTGGAGGAACTTGACTGAAGAAGAAGTCCGGAAGGAGTTTGGCTCCTGTAGAAATCCGACTGAAGGAGAAATTCGGAAGAAGTTCGGCTCCTGTAGAAATCAGACTGAAGGAGAAGTTCGGAAAGAGTTCGGCTCCTGGAGGAACTAGACTGAAGGAGAAATCCGGAAGGAGTTTGGCCGTTGGAGGAGTTCGGCTGGGGCTCGATCGCTGAGGAGTTCAACCGGCTGAAGGAGTTCGGCTAAAATTTGGCCACTGGAAGAGTTCGGTCGGCTGAAGAAGTCTGGCTAAGGTTTGGCCGCTGGAAGAGTTCGGCCGGCTGAAGGAGTCCGATTAAGGTTAGGTCGTTGGAGGAGTTCGGCTAGGGTCCGATCGCTGGAGGAGAATTTTCGATCGAAGCTTTTTCGTGATTATCGATTGCATTAGGCTAAGCATCAGGCTGGACTTCGGCGGAAGCGGGATTTATCCCCAATAATAGTCCCCCCACTTCCGAGTTCGAAATTTGAAGAAAGTATAAAAAAGGCGACTATCGAAGTCCTTTTCTGGGCTCTACACCGTTGAGGTTGAAGCTCAGGGAGAGATCTTATCTCTAGCCGAGGTTGAAGTTGAAGTTGAGACTCGAGGGAGATCTTATCTCCATTCGAGAAAGTTGAAAGGAAGATCTTCATTTGTGTTAGATATGTGTGCCCTAGAAGCCAGAATTGGCTGACACTTGTAATACACTTCTAGAGGCAAAATTATAATTTTGACTATAAATAATAAAATAGATTATTTTCTATCACAAATATGTATTTAGTGTCTGTGATACATCCCTTAAGTTAATGGTAATGATAATTCATATTTTCAAGAGTTGAAAATTTAAGACATGAATAATCATTATTAACTCATAAAATGCTCCCGACCATAGGATCATCACGAGGATGGTGATTGATCCGGAAGGTTGGTGTACAATCGCTTCTCTTTAGTAGATGAGTCTTGAGTCTACGGTGTGGAGACACCGGAGCGAGAGTACAGGTACTCGTTAGAGAACGAGGGCACTGAGCGTGACCACCTCGAGTAGTCATTAGGAAGTCTACCTTCTCGTCAATGACTGACTCGATGCTGCAGTAGTGTGTCTGGTTTTTTGACCTGAGGTGCATCGGCAGTTCACCTTGAGGGTGTTATAGTTTGACTACACCATTACTCGGTCTCCTAGCCATATGGAACCCTGAGGTGTATGTTGGCTATAGCATGTTCATTGTAGGAACTGGATTGCATCAAGATGGAATCTATCTACCTCGGTGGTAGAGGAGCAGCCCTATGATGATCATGAGAATCAAGTCCAGAAGCCCATGGCCATGGCAGAGAGTGAAATAATAGAAAGAGTTTCTATTTAGATTTTCACATTGGACTCGAATCGAATGATTACATCATATGATAGAGACTAGGGTTTGACGAGTTCACCTTAACCCTAATCTGATCGGGGCTCAAGATAGAAGAACTTAATCACACAGGTAGCTGCACCAAGAGGTTCGCATTTTCAGCTCTGATGGGTTGCCACCATATACTGCTAGGTGTCACTGGTGGATTTTGGGAGCAATTAGAATGATTTAGATGATCGATCATTCTAGCTGTTCGAATCAGAAGAGTTCTGATCCATCGAAAGGAGTTTCGATGATGTCGATGATAGAGATCATGACATATCCCATTACCATACAGAACTGAACCTAACTGGGTCACACAAACAAGGGTTTGAATCTGGTGATCATCAATTGAACTGAATCTAGTTCAATTGATCTGAATGAGATTCAATTAGGTTCAAGAAAATCGTGCTAGCACTCGATTGAACCTAACGTTCTTCTTTTACTATCATTAAATAAGTTGTCCTGACTGAGCCAAAGGAGTTTGTGCTCAATCAGAGGCCTTCATATGGTCTGACTGGAGGTTGTCCAAGTCAGAAAAGGTTGTCTTATTTATAAGACATTACCTGCCATTTTTGGTCACCTGCCATTGCTAATTCTTGTCTTTGACTTTGGTCAAAAGTTGACCTTTGACCCTTGGTCAAATGTTGACCATTGATCATGCACTTATTGGAGAGCTGGTGGGGGCTTGTCCACCTGCCAGAACCTGGCAAAAAGGAGGGGCGCACGCCAGGGATGGCGTGCGCCCAAGTGGATAGGGACGCCTAGGAGTCCTTGTTGGACAAGGACTCCAGGTTCTTCTTTTGGATTCCAATTAGAGTTCTTACCTAAGAATCCAACTTTGACTGGTCTTAGGCGCCCTCTAAGGAGGAATCCAGGGGCTCTTATCTAATTGATCAGGTGATGTCATTCCACCAATCAGATTTAGATCTGATTTCACAAGCAGGATTGATTGGGATGATGTGGCATTGGATAAGAGCAGTAGGGTCTATAAATAAGACCTATCTGCGCCCAACTTTCAAAGAAGTTCCCTTTAGAAACCCCACGCCCCAAGGCTGCCTCTCCCTTCTCCCTCCATGCCATCTTCTTTCTCCTCTCTCTCCTCTCACGTCCAAAAGAGTTTTGGACTTCAGGTTGGTGCGATCCAGATCAAAGAAAGGAAAGGCGATCAGAAAGAAAGAAGGCTGCACTGCTGCAAAGGAGACGACTGCTGATCTTCAAAAGGAGTTTTGAAGATCCTCCAAATCAGATCCAGATCTGATTTTTGGAGAAGTGATAAAGAAGGAGAAGATCTCCAGATCCAATTCGAGTGGATACCGGTAGAGGCCAGGCGCTTGCGTGGCTAGATCCAGAACCTTCCGCTGCAAATCAGCAGGATCATCAACAGGGTAATAGGATTACCCAAATCAGGTAAAAATTAAATTTGATTTAATTTAATTTATTTTATTTTATTTATTAGATCTATAAAATCAGATCTGAAACATCTCAGATCTGATATGGATGCTTAAGAGAAATTTTTGAAATATCTCTCTTGATCCGATCAGATCTGAACGAACCTGATCCGAAAAATCAGAATTTTTCCTTCATGAAAGAGATCTTATCTCCTTCTGATGTTGAAGCTTAGAGGAGATCTTATCTCCAGCCGAGGTTGAAGTTGAAGCTCGGGGGAGATCTTTTCTCCATCCAAGGTTGAAGGAAATCTTATCTCCTGCCATTATTGGGCACAATAGGGCCGTTGTCAGGGCCTCTCCTCTTATTTTATCTAAAATGAATGAGACCTTCGATTTTGCTCACGTTAGGATGAGGTTCTTCTCCTGTTCCTAACGGGCTGTGGGGGCACATAGAGCCGTTGTCAGGGCCTCTCCTCCCATCTCGTCTAAAATGAACGAGGCCTTCAACTTTGCTCACGTTAGAACGAGGTTCTCCTCCTGTTTCTAACGGATTGTGGGGGCATATAGGACCGTTGTCGGGGCCTCTCCCCCCATCTCGTCTAAAATGAATGAAGCCTTCGACTTTGCTCACGTTAGGATGAGGTTCTCCTTCTGTTCCTAACAGGCTATGGGGCACATAAGGGCCGTTGTTAAGGCTTCTCTCCGTCATCTCGTCTAAGATGAACGAGGCCTTCGACTTTACTCATGTTAGGATGAGGTTTTCCTCATGTTCCTAACGAGCTGTGGGGGCACATAAGGGCCGTTGTCAGGATCTCTCCTCTCATCTCATCTAAAATGAACAAGGCCTTCGACCCTGCTCATGTTAGGACGAGGTTCTCCTCCTATTCCTAACATGGCTACTTTTGGTTACTTCTTTCCTGTCATCACAAAGTTTTTGCACCAAGAAACAATAATGTTGAAATGAAGGAGTTTTATTGAAGAAAAATTACTGGTAGTATATCCTCAGGTTTTCTGAGTTCCAAGGTTGTGGAAGCGTTGTTCCTCCGAGCTCCTTTAGGCGATAAGTTCTGGGCCGGATGACCTCCACTTCATTTGGGCCTTCCCAATTTGGGGCAAGCTTTCCCTAGCTTTGAGGCTGAGAGACGGCGGCTCACCGAAGTACCAAGTCCCCCATTCTGAATATTTTACTTTTGACTCTGGAGTTATAGTATCGGGTCACCCTTCGTCTGTAGGCCGCCATTCGAATCTGGGCTTCCTCCCTTTTTTTTTTCAGCAGGTCGAGGTTGACTCTGAGGTCCTGTGGCTTAAGCTGCTCGTTGAAAGCCACGACCCATGCTGATGGAAGCTTAAGTTCGATTGGGATGACTACCTCCATTCCAAAGGCCAAGACGAATGGTATTTCTTCAGTCGGCAGTCCTTGAGTAGTTCGGTACACCTAGAGGACGTGATAGAGTTCGTCCACCCAGGCCTCCTTTGCTCTGTCGAGCCTTGTCTTGATGCCTTGCAGTAGAGTCCGGTTGGTCACTTCAGCTTCCTTATTTGCCTGTGGGTGAGCTACCGATGTGAGGTGGTAGGAGATGTTTAGGTCTTCGCAGAACTTAGCGAACCTCGTTTTAGCAAACTGTCGTCCATTATCTATTATGAGAGTTTGGGGCAAACCGAACCGGCAAACTATTAACTTCTAAATGAAGTTCTGTATCTTAGCCTCAGTAATTTTTGCTAGTGGTTCGGCTTCGACCCATTTGGTGAAGTAGTCGATCGTGATCAGGAGGAACTTTCGTTGTCTGGATGCCGTCGAAAAAGGGCGAAATATGTCCATTCCCCACTGCGCAGATGGCCAAGATGCACTAGCAGAGTAAGCTCGGAGGTCGACTATCTTTGTATATTTACATTCTTCTGACAGCGGTCACATTTTCTGACATATTCCATAGAATCATGGTACAAGGTCGGCTAATAGTATCCTTGCCGAAGTAGTTTTTGTGATAGGGACCTGGCTCCTACATGACTTCTACAAATTTTCTCGTGCACTTTTCATAATGCGAAGTCAGCCTCTAAAGGTCGGAGACATCTCAGCAGCGGCAGCGAATACGACCTCTTGTACAACTTGCCCTCATACAAAATGAATCGAGAGGCTTGATTTCTGAGTTTTCGAGCTTCTTTCGGATCACGAGGAAGAACTTTCTCTTTAAGGTAGGCAACCAACGGGTCAATCCAGCTCGGCTTGAGCTCCGTCTGCATAACGAACTATGATTTCTTCGAGCTTGGGCATTTTAGAGTTTCGAAAAATACTTCTTTGGGCAGTTCCGCTGGAGCTGAAGTGGCCAACTTAGAGAGAAGGTCGGCTCTTGTATTTTCTGCCCTCGGAATCTGTCGAATGTCAAAACTGTCGAAGACCGGAGTCAAATCCTTTATTTTCTCAAGGTATTTCATCATACTTTTCTTCCATGCTTCATAGTTGCCACTAACTTGGTCGACCACTAATTAAGAATCATTGTAGACTTGAAGCCGATCTACTTTTAACTCTCTTGCTATTTTTAACCCGACGATCAGCGCTTTATATTCGGCCCTATTATTAGTTGCAGAAAATTCGAAGCGTAGCGCGTACTCGGCGATGACTCCCTCGGGGCTGACTAAGACTAACCCCGCATCTGCTCTAGTGGAGTTGGACGAACCATCCACGTACAGAGCCCAAAAACCTTTGGAAAGATCGGCACTCTCTTCGGAAATGCTCGATTGCGATAATAGAGCACCGATCTCGTTCTGTTCAAGCTCGGCATCATCTGAAATGGTACATTCTACTACAAAATCTGCTAATATTTGGTCTTTGATCGATGGTCGGGGTTGATAATTGATGTCGAACTTCGTGAGCTCGATCGTCCATTTTGCGATTCTTTCGGAAACATCCGCTCGATGAAGAACTGCTTTTATTGGTTGATCCATGAGGACCGTTATGGTGTACCTCTGAAAGTAAGGTCGGAGTCTCCTGACAGCGAGTAGAAGAGAATAGGTTAATTTCTTCAGCTTATGTAGTAGATCGATCGCTGCATCTTCGCTTTCTCCTTGACCATGATTGCTGCCAGGGCCGCCGGGGAGACTGCTAGGTATAAGAACAACTCTTCTTCAGATTCAGACTTTGCCAGCAGTGGGGGTGAGCCGAGGTAGTTTTTAAGCTCCTCAAATGTTCGTTGGCACTCTGTCGTCTAGTAGAAGTTCTTTGATTGCTTGAGAACTTGAAAGAAGGGCATGCATCACTCGGCCGATCTTGAGACGAAGCGATTTAGGGACACCACTTTTTCAGTCAGGCGCTGAACTTCTTTGATTGTTCTTGGAGCAGACATCTTCCAAATAGCTCGGATTTTCTCTAGATTTACTTCAATTCCATGCCTTGACACCATATACCCTAGAAACTTTCCTGAGGTCACACCAAAGGTGCACTTGGTCGGGTTCAGCTTCATCTTGTGCTTTCTGAGTGCACTGAAGGTCTCTTCGAGGTCGGTGAGGTGGTTTATAGAAGCTTGACTTTTGACGAGCATGTCATCCACATACACCTCCATATTACGGCCGATCTGCTCCTTGAAGATCTTGTTGACCAGGCACTAGTATGTTGTCCCTGTATTCTTGAGCCTAAAGGGTATAATCATGTAACAGTAAAGACCACGGTCAGTAACAAAAGCAGTTTTCTCCTCGTCCTCCAGCGTCATTCGTATCTGGTTATAGTCGGAGAAGGCGTCCATTAAAGGTGAGGAGCTCGTGGCCTGAGGTTGCATCTACTAGTTGATCAATTGTAGGAAGAGGGTAGCTGTCCTTTGGGCAGACTTTATTCGGCTTTTTGAAGTCTATACAAATCCTCCACTTGTTGTTTGTCTTTTTGATGAGGACCACGTTTGAGATCCAGGTCGGATAGTTAACTTTCCGGATGAATCCAGCTTTGAGGAGCTTGCCTACTTCTTCTGTGATTGCTTTCTGTCTCTCCGGGGCGTGGTTGCACATCTTCTCTTTTACCGACCGATACTTAGGATCAATGGCCAGCCGATGTTCCATGACCTCGGTGTCAATTCCTGGCATATCCACTAGGGCCTAGGTGAAGACGTCTGCGTTCTTCCTGAGGAAGGTGGCGAGTTGCTCTCGAACCTCATCCCCTAAGTTAGAGTCGATCTGTACAGTGTGCTTCGCGTTTCCGTCGTTTAAGATCATAGATATGAGGTTCTCCATAGATTTGCTTCGCTCCTCGGTGAGGTCGTCATGGGTATCCAGTCCCTCGATAGGACAAAGGTCGGGCTGGACGTTTTTTTGCTGGATAATGAAATAACAGCGTCTCGCCAATGCTTGGTCTCTCCTGATCTCCCCAATTCCGCAGCTCGTTGGGAACTTCACCTTTAGATAATAAGTCGACACCATTGCTCGGAGCGCGTTCAACCCAGGTCGGTCGAGAATAACATTGTAGGTAGATGGAGCCTTTACGACTAGAAAATCGACCTGTGCCTTAACCAGCTTCGGACGTTGCCCTGCAGTCACGATTAAAGTTATTATGCCCTCAACTGGCACGGCATCGGCAGTGAAGCCTACCAACGGGGAGTTCATAGGTCCCAAGTGGTTATTGAATAAGGACATTTTCGAGAAAGCATCATAAAATAATACGTCGGCCGAGCTTCCATTATTAACCAAAATGCTGCGTACATCATAATCGGCAATGTTTAAAGAAATTACAACCACATTATTATGCGGAAATCGAATTCCTTGGGTATCTGCCTTAGTGAAGGTTATGGATTATTCAGTCCTCCGTCTCTTCACTGATCCCTCGGATCCGCCGGCCTCTTCTCGTCGAAGTCTCCCGAGATAGTGTTGATGATGCCGAGAGGCAGCCGATCTCCTTGTTGATCCTCCCCCCTTGGTGGTTCAGGCTGCGGCAGTGCCCTTGGCCGATCTTCCCATCCTTTAGGCCAACGTCGTAGGAATCGACTGAGTCTGCCTCGCCTGATGAGCTCCTCGATCTCATCTTGGAGCTGAATACACTCCTCAGTATCGTGACCGTGGTCACGATGATAAAGGCAAAACTTGTTAGGATTGCACTTGCCGGGGTGAGTACGCATCCTTTCTAGTTTCGGCAGTTGCTCCCTGATTTTCATCAATACTTGGATTTTTGGAGCATTGAGAGGGGCGTAATTATGAAATCTTCGGAGGGGAGAACCCCGCCGCCCCCTTCTGTCAGGGCTTCCCTACCTCCGAGCCCAGGAAGGAGTTCGGGCTGCTTACACTCAGAGGGAGTTCGGGAGCACGGCCGAGCTTCACTCGATTTTTCTTCCTCAGCGGGCCCGCCTGGCTCACCGATTCACCGCTTTTCAATGGCTTCATTGTCTTTGGCCTTGAAGGCCTCTTCAGCTTGGGCATAACCTTCAGTCCGAGCCAGCATATCGGCAAAATCTCTGGGGTACTTTTTCAAGAAGAACAACAAATCATTCTTCTGAACGCCGTTCTTGAGTACGACCATTGCAACTGACTGGTCCAAGTTTTGGACCTTCAATGCAGCAGCATTAAATCGGATGACATAAGTCCGGATGGATTCCCCCTCCTTCTACTTGATATTCATCAAGGAATTCGAATCTCGATGGGGACGTTGGCTGCTAACGAAATGAGTCGTAAACTGATGGCTCATCTGATCTATGAAAAAGATGGTATCCGACTTAAGAGGTGAGTATCAATTTTTGGCTGCTCCCTTGAGGGTGGATGGGAAAGTCCGGCACAAAATGGCGTCTGGCGCACCATGGAGCAGTATCATTATTCGAAAGACCTCCAGGTGGTCGATCAGATCAGTGGTTCCATCGTAACTCTCAAACTGAGGAAGCTTGAAGTTCGGCGGGATCGATTTCTGCATAATCATCTGGAAAAAAGAAGGGTCAGTGCAAATATCGTTACCATGGGTGAAGGGAGCGTGACGGAGTTTTTCGATTTGTTGGCTCATTTCTTGAAGCTTTTGATCAAGAAGATCTTCACGGTCGTTGATCTCTAGGGTTTTTTGGCCGAACGGATGTGAAGCCTCCCCCTGGATCGAGTCATGGTCCGAGCAAGGGTCCTCCATCCTCTGCTTTCCCTTTTTGGAGATCAACGGTCGAGCAGCTTAAGTCGACCGTCCCAAGATCGGATCACGGGGCTTCGGAGGGGCCTACTTCGACCAAATCAGTGTCGGAGCCTACCGATGTATGGCCTGCACCGCCTTCATAAGACCGCAAACCTACTGAACCAGCAGGTTGAACTGCTCCGCATCCACCATGGATGCAGGCAAAGTCTGAGTTGTCGGGGCTAGGGTGGGAGCGGATAGGTCTGGACGGGATCTGGCTGTAGAGACCGTTGATTATCGGGTCGAGACTTTCCTGGGAGGCATTTTTTCTCGAAAAAGAACTCTAGAGAGGAAGAAGAGAAATCACTATCAAGCACTCCTTTTAGAACAAGAGAACCTCAGAAACAGAGGGCCCTTCCTCTAGCGCCAATTCTGTTGGTGCAGAATTTGGTTGATGTCGGATCGAGCTGGAGTTAAGGAAGAAGAGGTCGCCGTCGGTGACCTGCAAAACAAAATTCCATCCGAAGTCGGTGGTGGTGGCTTCGGTAGGATCCTCCGATGATCAAGTCAGCTCTTCTGATCAATAGAAATGAAGTGCTCGGGCAAGAATTTATCAGAGTTTCGGAAAGAAGAAGAGAGCTTAGAGAAAACATATCTGAAGGATCCCTTTTTATAGACGGAGCTTGTTGTAACCGTTCGGTAGTAAGCCGTTCGGGACCACATGGAGTTTGTTACGGAGAGAGGTGTCCGTTGTTGTGATGTGGCTGTTCGATAGTAGGCTGCTTGGGGCCACGTGGAGTTTGTTATGGAGAGTGGTGTCCGTTGCCATGAAGTGGCCGTTCGTTAAGATTTAATAGTTGAAGTTCGGAGGAAGAAGGTGTTGGATGGTGAAGAGCTTTGGCATACATCAATTTCAGAAGAGTTCGGACTCCTAAAGAGAATACGGTTAGAGAGGATCATCTGGGAGAAATGCTAGCTGAACTCTGAAAGTAATCCACTGTAGAAATTTGACTGAAGAAGAAGTCCGGAAGGAGTTCGGCTCTTGGAGGAATTGGACTGAAGGAGAAATCTGGAAGGAGTTCGGCTCCTGAAGGAATCTGAATGAACGAGAAATCTTGGAAGAGTTCAGCTCCTGTAGGAATCCGACTGAAGGAGAGGTCCGGAATGAGTTTTGGCTCCTGTAGAAATTCGATTGAAAGAGAAATTCGAAAGGAGTTCGGCTCCTATAGAAATTCGACTGAAGGAGAAGTCTGGAAGGAGTTCGGCTCCTGGAGGAACTTGACTGAAGGAGAAATCCGGAAGGAGTTCGGCACCTTTAAAAATTCGACTGAAGGAGAAATCCGGAAGGAGTTCGGTTCCTATAAAAATCCGACCGAAGGAGAAGTCCGAAAGGAGTTTGGCTCTTGGAGGAATTTGACTGAAGGAGAAGTTCGGAAGGAGTTCGACTCCTACAGAAATCCGACTGAAGGAGAAATCCAAAAGAAGTTCGGCTCCTGGAGGAATCCGAATGAAGGAGAAATTTGGGAGGAGTTCGGCTCTTGTGGGCATCCGTCTGAAGGAGAGATCCGGAAGGAGTTCGGCTCCTGTAGGCACCCAACTAAAGGAGAGATCCGGAAGGAGTTCGACTCCTGGAGGAGTCTGACTGAGGGAGAAGTCCGGAAGGAGTTCGGCTCTTGTAGAAATCCGACTGAAGAAGTCCGGAAGGAGTTCGACTTCTGGAGGAACTTGACTAAAGGAGAAGTTCGGAAGGAGTTTGGCTCCTTCCGTGATTACTGATTGCAGAATTTGACTGAAGGAGAAGTTCGGCTCCTGGAGGAACTGAACTGAAGGAGAAATCCGGAAGAATTTCAGCCATTGGAGGAGTTTGGCTGGGGCTCGGCCACTGAGGAGTTCGACCGGCTGAAGGAGTTCAGCTAAGATTTGGCCGCTAGAAGAGTTCGGTCGGCTGAAGGAGTCCGGCTAAGGTTTGGCTGCTGGAGGAGTTCGGCTAGAGTCCGGCCATTGGAGGAGAATTTCCGATCGAAGCTCTTCCATGATTACCGGTTGCATGAGACTAAGCATCAAGCTGGACTTCAGCGGAAGCGGGATTTATCCCTAACAATATATGCTACTTGCAGCAAAATGATTTCCCATTGCTTGTAGTTACTACTTCTTAGGATAGCTGAGCAGTAAATTCTTAATGAAGGACCAGTCATCTAGATCAAATTTAAAAAGGCATTGGTAATTTCTCAGAAAAACAAAGCAAAAACAAAAAGGAGGAACAAGTATCCTTCTAGGATCGAGTAAGTACTGAAAGTTTAAAATTTTACTTCAACATCCAATATGGTGTGAATTTTCAATAAAATCTGTTAGGCCTTGCCTCGATGCTTAGATCTGTTATCCACATGATCTCTCTCATAGAGTTGGTGATGGCTAAGTTGAGAAGGTGAACTAAAGAAGAGGCATGCAGCATCAAATTCTGTCAGTTCTCCAAACCATAAGCTTATAATATGTTTGAATCTGTTGAATTGGTGCTTATTCCCAATGGTCACGTCCTTCCATGTCTGAGCAACCAGAGGTTCCAGGTTCAAGTCTTGGTTGGTGCATCCCCAAGTATCTGGCTTTCGGTAATTATGGTGCAGATGGATCTTCTCTATCTCTCTCTGTTCTCTCCCTCTCTCTCTCTCAAAAGAAAAAAAAAAAAAGGAGAGGAGAAGAAGAAATCCCTATAAACAGATGATTTCTCTGGTTTTCTGAAATTCTAGGAATTGCTTGATAACAGTTGGTTCTTTCCAACCAGCTGCTCCATTCTGTTATTTTCTCCTTCACAATACATCCATCCATTGTGGAGAGGTCAAAATAATATCTTGCTTGGGCATCCGAAGAAACCCTTAATGCATTTTATGTTTTTTTCTTTCTCGTTGTCCATATCATCATCCTTGTTTCATTATATCATCTAAAACTGAAGCTACCATGGCCTAGATTGTTAGATTGCAGTATGACTTGTCAATTTTAGATTATGTACACATTTTACTTCATATGAAATGCACATATATTTCGGGTACTATGGTCCATTATTCTCCTAAAGGTCACCCACCAAAAATTTAGATGTTTTCATATTGAGGTAATGTCCTAATCACTGGATTGTGCAGTGAACTAAGTTTTCGCAACTCTTTATTCTCTTTGTAGTGTGGCATAAGAGCTCATATTGGGCCTTTTGTGAGAGCTTGTCAAATAACTATCACATGTCAAAGCTTTTGCTGCTGAATTCCATTCTTGGACTTCAAGAAAGTATGCTCCTTTTGTTCTGGCATACTAAGAATGATAGAATTTGGGTCCAGCTGGTTGGCATCTTCCATGTTCAATCCTGTGTCTTGGCATATTACATTTGCATTTCTCAGAAAGGAAATATAGGAATCATGTGGCGTGAGTTCCACCAGGTGATGTAAGTTCATTAAGTTCTAGCAAAAACTAGGGTCGTCGCTGGCATGCCAAGGTACATGTCAATATATATCGTGATCATTCATCATAGGGAATACTATGACTTGATGTTTTTTGTCTCAAGTGGTTGATATTTGCCATATTCAAATTAACTGGTCATTTTTTTTAACCACATTCGGTTTAACTCATCACTGTAACCAGCCAAACAGGCAAACTGCTTGAGTCCCTTCGCTAACTGAGCACATTATGCTTGTGGCTTCTCGGTTATTTGTGTTTCAAAGGGAAGGTGCTTATGGGCTTCTTGTTCTGCCATATCTAATCATTATCTTATCAGTGGTCTTCCTTCTTTATCTCTTCTGTCATCCAATGTTATAGTTTGTTTTTCATATGTTTACTTTATTCTTGTATTTAACTGGGTTGTCTTCTATTTCATTAGCTCTTTGCTCCCAGTCTTTCTTTCTTGTCCCTGCTTCAAACAATTGTACATCTTACTGGGAAAAAATTCTCAAGCTAACACAAGGCACGTGGTATTGATATATCAATGGATTTGGTTTGGTGGCTTAATGTCTGATAATTTATTCTCAGGCTGATATTCCTCTTTGAATCTCTTGTGAAGGTTCCATCATGTTCATGAGCAGTCATTTATCAAAGAGGCTTCTTGATCTGAAAATTTTTACTACCTTTTAGGCCAGGCATTGTAAAATGAAACCATCTAGTTAGTTGGTCCCAACTCCCAACACTGAGTCTCTAACCAAGGCATGAATTTTAACTTTTAACACACCCACATAGCATCCTCATTAAAAAAGAAAAAATGAAGTAAGATAGTCAAAAATCTGGTTCCTAAGTTGCACCATGTTTGCTCTCAATCTTTGTCACCTTCCTCTTTCCAGTTTACTAAACAGCTTTTAACTTGCCAAAACTTATGCCACCAGGTGCTTTGTATAATTGCCAACAAAACTCTTAATATATAATCCACCAAGGGTGGGAAATTAGGGTTGTAGGAGGTCCATGACATACCATATGTGCATGTAATATGCCTAATTTTCTCTATAGCAAATTTATTGTATTCTTGCAAAGTGTGAAAGTTTGCACTACAGATGGCAGTTTGCTCTATAGGATGAAGTACTACTCATTTCGTTGTTGAAATACACGTGCAACTAAGCATGCTTAATGTAAGATGCACCATTAGGTGCGCTATCTTTATTGCCTAATGACTTGCTTTAAAATAGCAGTACATAAATTTATTTCATGTTGCACCTCACACATGGAGAATATAAATACTCCAAATGAGTAGGATAAGGTAGAATGAGGCCAACAAGTATTATATGACAAATTGCTATATCTATTGGTTTGGTGGCAGTTTCTTGCTACCAGTTCAGCTCTCTGATGCTTCTTTGATATCGTAAAAACAATCAATATGATAACTATTGGGGATAAATCTCGCTTCCGTCGAAGTCCAGTCTGATGCTTAGCTTAATGCGACTGGTAATCATGGAAGAATCTCGATTGGAAATTCTTCCTTCAGCAGCCGAACCCTAGCCGAACTGCTTTAGCAGCCGAACTCCGATCGAACTCCTTTAGCAGCTGAACTCATCCAGTGGCCAAACCCCTCCCAGACTTCCTCCAGCAGTCGAACCCCTCTCAAACCTCTTCTTCAGTCGGATTTCTACATGAGCCGAACTCCTTGCGGACGTCTCCTTCAGTTGGATTTCTATAGGAGCCGAACTTCTTTTGGACGTCTCCTTTAGTCGGATTCCTTCAGGAGCCGAATTCCTTCCGAACCTCTCCTTCACTCGGATTTCTACATGAGCCGAACTCCTTGCAGACGTCTCCTTCAGTTGGATTTCTATAGGAGCTGAACTTCTTTTGGACGTCTCCTTCAGTTGAATTCTTTCAAGAGCCGAACTCCTTCCGAACCTCTTCTTCAGTCAGATTTCTATAGGAGCTGAACTTCTTCCGGACGTCTCTTTCAGTCGGATTTCTACAGGAGCCGAACTCCTTCTGGACGTCTCCTTCAGTCGGATTCCTCTAGGAGCCGAACTCCTTCCGAACTTCTCCTTCAGTCGGATTTCTACAGGAGCCGAACTCCTTCCAGACTTCTCCTTCAGCCAAACTTCATCTGGATTCCTCCAATTGATTACTTTCAGATTTCAAGTAGTATTTCTTCCAGATGATCCCCTTTAGCCATATTCCCTTTAGGAGTCCGAACTCCTCTGGAACTGATATATGCCAAAGTTCTTCACCAACCAACGCCTGCTTCCTCCGGACTTCGACTATTAAATCTCAACGAACAGGCGATCCCACTACCGAACGGTTATGATTGTCATTTATCAGGACGGTTACAACTGTCATTTATTAGTCTGCTTAAAGCGACTCCACTATCGGACGGTTACGACAAGCTCCATCTATAAAAAGGGACCCTCCAGATACGTTTTCTCTAAGCTCTCTTTTCCTTTCTAAAATTCTACTGAATTCTTGCCTGAGCACTTTATTTTTGTTGGCCAGAAGAGCTGACTTGATCATCGGAGGGTCCTGCTGGAGCCACCACCACCGACTCCAGACGGGACTTTGTTTTGCAGGTCATCAGCGGCGACCTCTTCTTCTCCAACTCCAGCTCGATTCGGCGTCAATCAGATTCTGCACCAACAATAACCATTCAACTCTCAGAGTAAATTCTTTCTTTACAGTCTGGGATTCCGAAAACATCTGCTTGGTGTACACATACTCAGATGAAAAAAAAAAAAGGAAAACTTGATCTTTTTTCATGATGATGAAACAATAAAAGCCCATCGTCAACAGCATTATTTAATTTATTTTCCAATCCACACCCAAAATAGTTGGGAAAGGCTTGATAGCTATGGTTTTTGACTTATTCCAGTAAAGGAGGAAAAAAGGTATTAATGTGGATTATGCTTTCTTGCAGGCAAAGAAGTTTTTTAAGGAAGTTGGTGTCCCTGCTGATGTGAAATATATTGATCCTACCTACATGATACGAGCAGTTCGTGCTAATGCATCTGATGGCATTCTATGTACTGTTTTAGGCCAAAATGCTGTAAGAACATCTTTAACTTCCGAAGACCTATCTGATAATTTCAATTGCAGGTAAGTACCTGACTGAGATTCAATTCACAGGTTCATGGTGCATTTGCCGGATTCAGTGGCATCACAGTCGGCATATGCAATACCCACTATGTTTACTTCCCCATCTCAGAAGTCATCTCCTACGCAAAGCAGGTTGATCCTAACAGTCGGATGTGGCACCGTTGTTTGACATCCACAGGCCAGCCTGATTTCATCTGATTTCCAAGGACTCCACAAAATCTGAAATGAATCGGTAATTCTTCACCAATGAGTCAAAAATTTATAGAACAACAGATTGGTATTCTCATGTTTCTCAGGACACAAGAGTACCCTGTTCAATCACTAAAGCACACTCAACTTCAAGTTTTGCACAAAAAAAAGCACACTCAACTTCCAAATAAAATCACTCTTCAAATTTTGAATTCTGAAGGTATTGTATGCTGGCTTAATCTCTATTCATGTAAGCTCGATAGGGGCTTCAGATAATTAAAAACGCTGAACAGGTGTCCAATAATGTTGCAGTTGTCCCCCTTGTTCTATGAGCAACATTTGTTCCCAAAAAAAAAAAAAACAAAAAAAAGGCTCTCCCTGCTATTGCACCTATATTTTGTCAGGTAAGTTGCAAAATAATTCAGTGAAAATCAGCAGTTTCTTTCCTTTTTATCTACTTCTTGCTATAAAAAATACAGACCCCCTGCAGTAACATGTCGTTCATCTGTGAAGAATCTAATGCTGGCTGGGTCCTTTATACTCTGAATCATTGAATTTTGCTGGTAAACTTGACAGCAGGCTGGCACTTACTGCCTCCCCTGGTAAGTCTGCTGGGCTTCACAGATTGATGACCGTGGTCCCTAACCGTATCTATTGTTCCAAGTTCGAACTGGCCGCCAAGGTGGTGACTCCTCCCACCTGGTTGGCTGTTGGAAATTAAGCTGATCACGAGGCAATAAATCAAGTCCCCATTCTGATGGCCCTCCCATTGTTCCTTCGCACCCTCATGGTCCCCCACCAACTTCATTGCCATTTCCCTCGAACTGAGTTAAAATGTACAAAAACAAATAATATAACTGCAGGGAGAAAATAAGAAGGTTGTTCTCCAAAGATATTAATCTCATTGCCGCAATTTATTGCTAAATTCAGCCAGCATCAATTCTTTTCCCATCCATATTCTAACCTTGTCATTGTCTTCTAGCATGTGACAACAGAAAGAGATTTTGGGCTTCAGTGTGCCTAATGGTTGATTTATTTTTTTAAACTGGCTAACTTATCTGTAGCTGCCTCTCTGGACTTCCGAAGAAAGGGACAAAAATAACTGGCTCTATCTTGTTTCTACTGCAGGCCAGAGATGGTGGATCTGTTCTCCCCCTCCTCATGACCCTGAACACTCCCTTGTCTTTAGTGTCTGCCCCGAGGATCCATCTATTTTAGTTCTTTTCCTTTTCCCTCCCGAGCTAAAGCCCAAGCCCAACTTCCGAAGCATACAGTAGTTGTGAGTTATTAATTAGCCGACCGTTTTAGATTAGATTATTGGTATAGCTTGTCCAGTATCGATTGGATTGATTGAGATTTCAGTTTTAACTTTTAAGCGTTAGCCATGTTTCTGGGACTTTTTTTCTTAAAAATTTAAATCTGTTGATGCACGTTAAGTTCCACATGGGGTTGCCGATGTGTATGACTAAGATCTACATTTTCTCCCAAGAGTATGGGAATATGGGAGACCATTTCCAATATTTCCTTGAGATTACAGCGGGACCGCTCGGCATCTATCAATCGTTTTTCCCTTCAAAAAAAGAAGATAAATATATTTGTTTGATTAGAAGACATATTTGATGGATTGGGATCTGATCTGATGATAACCAGTAAGCTCACCTTCCATTCTCTCTCTCTCTCTCTCTCTCTCTCTCTCTCTCTCTCTCTCTTTCCATCTAAAGGAGACACTGAATAGGCTTTATTCGAGGTGCAGAAGGATGTTTGCTGCCATGTATCAGTCCTAGTTTTAATCAAGGACGTTTGCTATTTTAATTGATTGATGCAATTCAAGAAAAAGAGAGTGGGTGGGGCTGTCACCGCATTTTAACGCTGTCTTGTAAACGATCCGAGCTGATGGCTCTAAAAGAACAGGTACGACATCGGGCCTGCAAGTAAATGATGGCAACAAAATTGTTAATGGCGATGTTAACTACATCATTGTCAGGTTTTCAAATGAACCAAGCCATCTGTGAGCAGCGTATGCTTGGCATGGAGATAGCTCGTCTTATCTGATTTAATCTCGAAATCATGGGAACCCATGCCGCATTTTAATTCTCGTCATATCAACTAACTAAGAGGGCCACCGCTTGGCTTGAGTAGAGTCCAAAAGGAGAACGAGCACATCCTTAATGTCCATGAAAGTTAAATAATTTACAAGTTATCAATCAATGGGGAATAGTTCAGAGAATAATTCACTCAACTCTACCATGCGTGTGATCAGAGTAGTTTTATTCTCACCTGAGGCTTGAGATGGCATTTCGCTTCATCAGCTGCACGTGAAATGGGTCAACACCGATGGTAACTAATCTACCGCGCCCACCATTCAGTGCTTTGGCCAGAGGCATGCTTGGACGCGCATGGGTGGTGGACTTTTAAAAGGTTGAAGATTCCTACGCCCATTCTTTCTATATATCGTTTCCCGTTTCGGTGGTAGCAATAGCGCTGTGTAGATACCGCAGTAAAAGATTAATTCCCATGCTCACTTGGATCCAAGCATTGTACAAATGTTTTATCCGGTGCTCTCTCTCTCTCTCTCTCTCTCTGATCCAATTTAACCGACCTTATTCATCACCTCATCATACCATTAGCCCAATCACAGCTTGGCTGGGACTATGAGCATTTGGTGTTAGTTTCCTCCTCGTGCAGTCCAAGCACGGTATGATGGGTCTTTCAGATTAAGAATCAATCCACATTATTGAAAAAAGATCGATGGTGTCCAAAATGCTTGCAAACAATTTCTTAATTGCTTCAGACAAATTACTTATGAAACCACATTTTCCTGAGCGGCGCCATAGCAGTGCATAAGAAAGCTCTGGGCATGCTATATTTTTAATTAAGCATAACCTAGGGTACATAAAGATGCAAAATTAAATCAAACAAAGTACTGCATTCGACAATTACCGTTGCTTTGGTCAAGTTGATTAATATATGTACTGTGATTGATGGAGCATAATTTTTAGCAAACAGGCTTAAACCGGGTACTCCCCCTTTATTAAATTTTAAGTCCACTTCTGGGAAACATCAGGCTTTATAGAATAGTATCTTTTTCATTAACTCTGCAGGAAATGATCAATAGAACCCGATTCCTGTCCTTGTTATCTTGCAATGGCCGTTTTCGAGGTTTGTACTTCGATGCACACCAAAGGGAAACCTCATGTCGTTAGAAGTGGCTCCCCAACAATTCACATATTAAGACTTTTCCTCTTTAAAAAATCAAGTTACTAAAGTGAACCCATTCCTAGGCAATGGGTCCTTTCCAGCATCATATGGACCAGTAACCAATTCATTTTTATTTTTTATTTTTTATTTTTAAAAAATCTTCATATTGTGACATGAAGTTGTTGTCCCCCCCCCCACCTATATGACAGTTCTCTATAAGAGTGCACATCAGTTTCCATTTTCCTAATATCTAGAAAGCAATCCCTGAGCTCCATTTCAGAGACCGCCATGTGGCCACACTTTCTTTGCATGTCTCCTTAGGATCAATGTGCTCTATTAACTCAAACACAACTAACAACTAAATATTGAAGGTCATTTACATTTTCAGGAAGGAGAGGCTCACATGATATGCTGGTCCCAGATGTAGGGACCATGACAAATGGAATGGGGTCATCAATCATAACAAATAAAAGAAACTGGTTGAGCCAGCTCCATTTTGGCTCATTGCTAGAAGTTTGGCCTGCATACATGCTGCCAGCCTCTACCAAAGGAACAAACCTAGTGAATTATTGAAGTCTTCTGAAAAATAGAAAGAAAACCAGAGAGATTACAAAAGTATTTCTATATTTCATCAATAGACTTGTGAAACTTCATAAGATCAAGGTGACAAAGTCTTGGGGGCCCCGATTGCTTAGCCCTTTTTTAGTGTTCATACGGTACCTTGATCTTGTTTAATAAGAACTTAACAACCACTAAAAGCAAACTCACACACAAAAACAACAAACTCCAATTGACCTAAAATTGGATATGACCTCAACAGATTGGATCTGGGGAAGTACTTAAGCCTTGCTCGTCTTCATAGGATAAAATAAGACAAATCAAAAGAAAGCACCATAAAAGAAACCAAGGCAGGAGGACAATAATTCCCTATCATTTTTTAAAGGCTCTTTTAACAGCTTATGCTGAAACCTGAAACTTCCCAAGGGGTCCCCCACATCTTCCACCACTCCCTATAAATATTGTCTTTTTTTTGTAATGTTGCCATCCCAAGATTTGTACTGATCTCTTCTTTTATATCACAGAGGCAGCAAACCCCAGAGTCGCAGACAAGCAGTCAAACAATACAAGGACATAACGGAAATACAAATATAAAAGAAAGCGATCATATAAATGATATATCAGTAATAAATGGCTATTATAATGCGAACCCACTGCTTTTTTCCTCTCCTCTTAACTTTTTCATGTGGGATACTTTATAGATCCCAAATAGGAAGATATTTATATAATTTTTCACAATAACAACTAATCCAAAGAACACTAGGTCTTCTCAATTTAGCTCTGGCAGCCCCTCCCTAGAATACTAACTGTAATCTCCCTCTCTCTCATATTTTTCCTCAGTTCTATGTTGTCCTTCATAATTTTACAGCAGGTGATTTCTTCATTCATATTAAAAGCATGAGCGGATGACTCCCTCACTTATATTTATTCCCTTTTTTCTCATCCATGTCAAGTTTCAGTCATCCACATTTGTTTAGTACTTACCAGACCGCACTAAATCTCCCACTAACCAAACCAGAATTGAAAGATACCAAGCCTCCCGAACAAGTGTACACAACTAACAAAGCTCTCTTCTTTCATGGGATTGATGGTCCTATCCTTGGCAGCTGGAATGGATTTGAGAATTTGCATGTGACCCAACTGTTATATCATCACTTTTATAGCTCAGGAATGCAACATCCAACACCCCAATTAGGCTATGTGGTATAGTGGAAACCTTTGGACCAGCACTTTTACTGCTCTCCATTCCCACCAATGTCATCGCTTGGATCTCTTCATAACATCTTAATACTCTCTCCTGCAATCATCACCACGGTCAAGGTTGGAAAAAAAACCTTCGAGCATGAATGGCAGTGTCACGCAACATATTACTAGATAGAAAAATTTACCTTATCTACATGGATACAATGAGTTAAATTGTTTTCGATTTCCACAATCTGGATTTCTCTCAATGCCGACAATGCAACAGCTGCGGCAATCTCAGAGGGCCTGAATCCTAGAAATCCTGTTCCTGCAACTCAATTTAAGCCGCACTTGTGTTAGGGTTGCAGATCAATCCAATCCACTCTTCCACTCAGAGTGAGGGAGACAATATTTATATATAACATATACCGACTGACCTCTAACAGTGTTCAGGATAAGTTCTACAGAGCGCAAAACTAATGCATTTGTTGGGGAATTGCCATCATTAAACTTTTGAAGAAAGTAATCTATGAATGAGAAAGGTGTCACGGCTTGCATCCTCCACTTGAGGGTGCTTAGTACTAAAAGCTCCATTCTCTGGATGGTCCTGGCTTCAAATGCATATTGTGCCTCGCCAACCTATAGGACCATATAAGAATTACTGATAGGTAAGTAAGAACCTTGCGGCCAAGAACACCATAGAGAGAGAGAGATCTGCTTGTGGTTACTTTTTTCACCTGCAAATCTAGTGATAGAGGAACTTCATTTTCGTCCATCTTAGCAGCAAGAGATAAGCAGGCCACAGAGAGCAAGTGTGCCATCCAAGCCTTACCTTCCTATAAAAGTTTGATATGAGAAACAGAAACAAGCGATTAAAAAAAAAAAAAAAAATCAAATTTATCCAATCACATCCAATTAAACACCCATGGAAAGTTACAGTCTATACTACAAAACCGTAAATATTATAAATGAGTATCCTGAAATTGTTCTTACAGGGAGTTCACAGGCTGAAAGGAATCGATCTACATAATTTACAGATAAATAGGTGCTCAAGGGTCCAAAATTGTAATGCGCACGAACCTGTTCATAACAATACTACCCATTGGTTACAAAAGGAGAGGTTATATATACATTTAATTAAACAAAAGATAGAAACAAAGAGAACTTGTTTATATTATGAAAGGACAAATAACTGGAAAGGAAAAATACAAACTTGTTTCCATATAGATAACAAACAACATCATTTTTCTTAGCATGAAGAAAGAACACCTTGAACTATTGAAAGCACATGTAACATTAAATATAAGCAAACTGGGAAGAAAAAAACTTAGAGAGGAACCAAAATAAAGCAAATAAAGAAAGCTACACATAATTTACTATCAACATCAAGAGACGAATGCTGAAAAAAAGAAAACAAAGGCGATTTAAACTCATCGTCAAATAGATAACAAAGAGCATTGTCAAATAGATAGCTGAGAACCTAGAAAACGGTTGAAAACAACTACATTGCTAATTATAGGCAAAAACAAACTGGAAAAAAGTTTTCTTTAGCTGAAAAATTAATTGAAACACAGGAGACTGAACATGAAGTTAATCAATAGGCTCAAAAATCAAACACCATGTGCACAGAACTCGTTGGAAAAGACGCAAAGCTCTAAGCCCAAAAACAAATCCATAACACATATGAAAAAAAGAAGTGAAAGAAAAAAGCTCCAACCTTTCCAATCCAATCAATAGCGTCTCTCCTGACCGAAATGTCCAAGTCCCGACTCAGCAACCTCTTGGCATAATCCTCTGCCGGAATATGTTCTAATTCCTTCTCAACCAGCAAAGCAATGCATTCCTCTGATTGCACGGGAAAGCCCTTCAAGAAATCCCCATAAAAATCACTCTGTTTTTCTGGAATCCAGCCAGCATCATATCCCTTGGCCTCTTCATCGAATCCCCCCAGTTCCCCATCATCAAATATCATAATGCTGGTGTTATCCTCTGTGCAGAGGAGGTTTGATGAAGCGAAGTTATAGGTGACATTCATTGGAGTTAGATTGGAAGGATTTCTTCTCTTTTTCTCCTCCTCAAATGGGCCTCTTTGGAGAAGAGGAGGTCTAAAAGATGGAGCTTTTCATATCATTAGCCTTCAACTAATAGAAAAGAGACAGGGAGAAAAGAGGAGAAGAGGACACCGTTGTATACGGAGGAAAGAGGGCTTGTGGGAAGCATCGGTGGAGACGTGGGAAATAGCAAGCTCATTGGGCGAGCTTAACAGATAAAGGAGTACAGGACTGCGGAGGAGGAGAAGGAAATATGACGTATAAATAAATGCTCCATTTACGAGTTTTGGCTGTGGGTTTTTTTTGGTTTTGGGATTCACAGTGGTGGCGTAAGAGAGGATGATGATGCAATAATTTGATTGGGGGAAGGAAGAGATTTTTTAGGGTGATACGATTATGAATGCGTTGGTGTGGCAATGCATCATGGCATCATTTCGTGAGCAGGCGGGGTGGCTTTCTGCCCTTAGGTTTGGTGGGAAATTGCCATGGATCGTGCAATGACCCTGGTGGACATGATGGATCTATCTAATTACCATCAAGGTGGAGGAAACTTTCCATTTAAAATTTTATTGTGTAAACTAAGGTTCACCCTTATCATTTCTTACAAAGAAAAATAAAAGAAATCAATAATAAAATGATTGTGTTATTAGTTATGTCATAATCCATCAAATAAAATATTTTTTTTTGGATCATACGGAGATTTCAATTTAAAAATCATTTTGATTCAATGAGAAGTCGAATTCCATTCTAAACTCATGTGTTCAAAAATATGATTATACATATCTCATATATTCAAAGAGTTGAGTTTAGAGGCCTGTAATTTTTCTCTGAATATTATCTATTTTATTTAACAAAATAATTATGAGAGTATATTAATATAATAATTAAAAAAAATCATGTCCAGTTGCTAAACTATGTTTTTCATTCTTATCTATAACCAATTATATGTCATTTCAAACACCAAACTACTAGAATCATTAAAATTATCAATAAATTTGAATTAAAGCTCATTTTTCATGTGGCCATATAAGCATGTATTATCGTATGCATATTAAAAATGAGGTTAGGGATATTTCTCAACAAGAGAGTTTTGCTATTAATGTGGACTTAATGATATTATTAAGATTAATTAATTTCATGAGAATGGAATTTTAATGCTTAAGTTATGAAACATTTAGGGATGATTTTATTAGGTAGTCAAGTTAAACATGTAAGCTCACGTAAGTATCTAAGATCTTCCTAGTGAATAATTGATCTAAGACTAAATATACGTTCACATGAATCTTTACATATTTTTTTTTATATAAGTCTTAATATTTTTGTCAGACTAAAGATCTATTCATAAACATCATGATAGCTTATTATCAGTTGCAATAAACTCATGCTACATTATTTCCCAGTGATCCATATAGACTATGAGCTATGTTAGTTTTAATATCATTTATAATATTCAAATTTTTTTTAAAAAAGATTAGTCATAAGATATTATTTGAATTTTTTAATCTTGTATAAATGTCCAAAATATTTTCAGCAAATAACTGATGTGAAATTAAATACATAACCCCATGGATCCTCACAACTTGTACTCTCTACAATTGTGAAATTTTTTTTATTGGACAACTTAGTCAAGCACATATGCTTCCATCTCACCATACTCATTGGAATTTATTTTTGTATATGTATACTCTGCAATTACAGAAAACCATTGGAATCTATTTCTTTGTGTGTATTCCATAATTTTGGACAATCATTGGGATCTATTTCCATATTTATGCTATCTAAAATCATGGAATCCTTTATTATTGACTTTTATTATAATAAATATGCTATAGCTATCCCTAAAAGCATGGGATTTGTGTTATATGATATTATACATATTCAAGAAATACAATAAAGAAGATCCAGTCATTTTTCCCAACGAATTTTCTTATGGCATGAGAGCTGGACATCTAATACTCTATCTCCTCTCCATTTGAATCCATCTAATTCCTTCTTGCATCCTACCATGAGTATGTCGGAATAAAGCATCACTAATAGATCTGATGGTAGGAACAATGACAATGGCAAGAGATTTGATACTCTCCTTATTTTTAGTTCCACAATTTCCTGATGGAGACAACTCTAGGTCTTAGAAGTGTGCAGTTATTGCTGCTCTTTGAGCGAAAGATAAGTTGTTTTGTGGAGGAGCCTCTACTCAAACCAATTGTACTTTACCAATAAGGTATGGGAGTGATGCAAGTGTATGGTTTTGTCCTAGTTATCTAATGTTCTCAATACGCATATTGTTGACAGTGTTGCTCATGTCGAGACTATATTAAAGTTGTGAACAGATTTTGAAGGTCGTTCTTCCCAACGAAAGGATACCAAAACTTAAATACGGGATGAGCTAGCGTTCTACTCCAAGGTAGCACCACGCACGTGTGGTTCTTTCAAGGAACTACAAAACGAACGCGATGTGGAGAATTTGTATCCGTTCTTAATAAGGTTGAACGGAACTTTTAGCCATATTTGCACCCAAAGATTAGCCATGGAGCCTCCGCCAAATGTCCGTCAGCTGTATTAATTATTCTCTACTTCTTCAGGAAGAATAGAAGGGCATTAAAATTAATCAAGACTTAAGTGTTGATGCTGCGCCGCTAGCTACTAACGTCCCAAATGTTAGAGTTATGTGGTTAATTTATCCACCAAATCACCTGAAAACCAAAAATAGTGATCACGTGTAATGAAGGAGCATCAAACAATGTGCTTCCGACCATGGTTCCAGTTTGGAACTTTTACTGCAATCTCATGGCATCTCCTTCAATGCAAGTGCAAGCAGCATGCTCTTTCCAAATATAACGCCTGCCTGGTACCATCAGCTAATATCAATTTTGAATGTTGATTCCATCCTTCTGTGAACTTTTCTGGTTTGTTTTCCAATACTCGTATAACACCTCATCCTTGGATCATCGATTCAGGAGTATCAAACTCAAGTCGAGTGATGTTGTCTGTTTTAATCTTATTTCAATTGGGTAGCCCACAAACATGCAAGAGAGAACATACATATTTTCTTTACTCTCAAAGAGATATATGCAGCAATCGTAATTACTAGGTTATAGAAACTACATCCTGACTCATTTATTGCATTAATTTAGCTCTTCACACAGCACGATCTCAATTCATTTTAGAATGCAACATTGTCCTCTATGAATTTACAATAGCTTTATTAAAGGCCATATTTTTATATTATTAACAATGATAAATTGTTTCTAGGTTTTATATTTTCTATCATTTATTAGGCAAAATTCTAATGGAGTTGTATGACTCACATATATGGTGAAACTTAAATGCATGAACAATAAGATAGTTATATCGCAGGACTTGAAACTTGAAATTTAGAGCTAATGTGTTTTTCTTTTTATCTTTTGAAAAAAAAGAATTACTCAAGCAAGTCAACTTATGAAGGCCAAATAATTTTGCTTTTTTTTAAAAAAAATTTATACAGTTCTTACTCAAACTCTCTTAAAAATAAAAAAAATAAAATTAATATAAAAGATTAAGTCAAAGAACAAAACATGTTGTCGGTAAAACTAAAAAGAAAATTTGTAACAACATATAAACTCTAAACAAACAACTACTAATAAAAGCAAACATTTATGAAATCCAATACTGTTAATTGACCATATGTCTCTTCAATCATGGAGCCTCAACTAGCTTTTCTTACAAAACTTATGAAAGAAGAGGAGTGCATAACTAGTATAACTTGATCACTTATCATGCTTTTAACTCCAAATGATGAACATATAAACATGGTGACAGAAGTTTATTTTAGATAATCGAACGAGCAATACAAATATTTGTATTACATGAAAACTAGTCGAAGATCCACACATTGCATGGGATGGATAATTATGGCTTATAATTATTAAAATTTTTTAATAATAAATATTCATAATAAATATATTTTTTAATTTTTTAAAATATTTTTTATTTTATTTATATATTATATATATTATATTTTTATTATTTTATAAAATATTTTATTATTATTATTTTTCTTCTTCCTTCATGTTCTCATATCTTCTCCGTGCCTGCCGTGTCGTCCCCTTACTGCTCCACCACAACTCTCCTTCTCTCTCAGTAAATGTCAATCTCAATCACACTCCCGCCTCCTTGCTTCTTCTCATACCTTCTTCACGCTCGTTGGTGCCGTCCCACACCCCCTGCTATCCCACCACTGCTCTTCTTCTCTCTCGACAAATGTTGATCTCAATTATATCCTTCGACGTCTTGTCGGTACCACCGCCTCCGATGCCACCATCGAAGGAAGAGAGAAAAACTCTTTCTCTTTTTTGTTTTTCTTTTCTTTCTTTTTTTACTCACCCCTTTCTCTCCTTTCCCTTCCCAACCTTCCCTCTCCGATCCTGGCGATGAACGACGGCAGCGCAGTGAAACTTATGGTCGAGATGCTGCTCCAGCGGTTTCTATCATCATCACCTGCCCTTTTCTCTCTTTTCCCTTTCCGCCTTCTCTCTCCAATCCTAGTGATGAACACCGATAGAACAGCGAAACTCATGATCGAGGCGCTGCTCCATCGATTCCTCCCTCTAGCCCGCCACCATATCGAGACCTCCTAGGCCCAGGTCTTATCCTCCCCTCCCTTTTTCCCTCTCTACTCACCTTGCTCTCTTCTCGATTCTTGGTTTCTCCCTCTTTCTCGATCTGCAACATTATCGAGTGACATATCTCCCAAATAATCCTTCCCTTAGAGCATGATGATTTCTTTTTTTTTTTAAAAAAAATTTATACTTTGATATCCATGTATGGAAAGCCAGAGCTCAACACGTGGCGCGTTGGAAGAATTTTAGCTTTCTGAGTTAACAACACTATAATACTCCTCCACAGAATGTGTGTGTGTATGTGTGTGTGTGTATATATATATATATATATATATACATACATACATATATATCTATATATATATATATCTATATATATATATATATATATATATATGTATGTATGTATGTATGTATGTATGTATGTATAATGTGTATAATAGCAAAACTATCATAAAAAATAATAAAAAAAATTATAGAATGAGAATTGATTAAAGAATATAGTTAATTGATGTTCTTAAATTTTTTATAGGAGAGTTTGGTTTGGGTGTTGATTAAATATGATTAATCAATAATTTTAAGAATGAGGTTACAAAAAATAAATTAAAACAAATAAGTAAGAGATGCCCATCATTGTTATTAGTCTTAAAAGGATCGGGACTTTTGTCATGATCCAAATAGCCTAATAGTTGATTAGGAATGGCAATGGGTAGGATTTGAGTCAGATATTATACTACCTATCTCCAAACCCAAACTTAATATTCTATCGATTAAAAAAAAAGTTATCCATTCTCATACTCAATAGGTTTGGGAATATCCATGGATAATCCATTTTTCCATATCCAATCCATACCCATTCATATCCAAAAAATAAACAATCAAAATAATTTTTAAGTAAAGATAGAAGGATATTATTTTTAAATAAAATAAGATCATCTCTATTAAAACTTGTTCAAAAAGATAAAAAATTTAAAATTATGATATTTTTAAAATATAAAATATTAATTATCTTATTTTATAATAAAAAATATTAAGAAAAAAAAAGAAGCTTGAGATACTAAAAAATAATGAGAATGAATAAAATATAAATATAATTTAATAATTAATAAAATTAATATAATTATTATATATATATATATGAATTTGGGTATGGTTTTGGATATTATCTATATCTGTAGGTTCGGATCGGGATCGAATTTGGATAGAAAATAGTATTATCTATATTCATTTTATAGTTTTTAATTTTTTTAAAATTTAAATTTAAATTTAATTAAATTTTATTTTTTAAATTTGATTAAATTTGGATAGGATGAACGTTAAATTGGATCGATTTTACCTGTGATTGACGGGAGGAAGGGAGTTGAGTATAATAAGATCCGTAACCCAAAGGCAAAGCCATGCCATCCTACTTTTCCCCAGGAGCATCTTTCTAGCAATGATCGAAGTCTCTAGTATATATTCCACTGGGAGAGTAGAACAGATGGCACTCCCGGGCCTTTTTAGAGCGTTCCCGATCTCTTCCCCTCCCTATCCTCACCGACCCTCCGCCGTCCCGGCGATCCGCCGCTGCGCTCCCTTGGTCGGAGCGCTTTGGGTGCTGAGCCTCGGCACGGTCGCCGCGCTCGCTTACAGGACGGGGTGCGTTCAGTCCCACCGCCGCTTCTTCCCTTTCCTCCGGTGAACCCCTCTTTCCCTTACAGATGACTTCTCGATATCTTGCGGCTTCCAAATCGATAAGAGCTTTTTTTTTTTTTTTTTTTGCTTTTATCTCTCTTGATCTTATTATTGATTCTGGAATGTTGAATTTCTCAATTTTCATGGCATTTTTTGCAAAATTCGTGAAAAGTGACAAGAATTTCGCGTAAAAGTGTGAAATTTTGTCACAATAATTGGTATTGGGGGTCATGGTCTCAGTTTTTTGGCCCATTATACGATCGTTCAATTTAATGGAAGGAATTACATTACTTAACTCTTCAATGGGGTTTTAGAATGTTCTAATCCTGAACTTGATGACTTGACCACTTGAAGTTAATGGAATGAATATGTTGAATCCTCTGAGACTGATTTTGAGCTCTTGAAAGTGCTGAAGAGGAATATAGGGTCATTTTCAATGTCTATAGATTTCTGATGTAATGTTTCTTAAAAAGTGTATACGATTATCTGACTGTGATTGAGATCCTACAGTAGGGACATCGATTTTTTCGAAACTTTTGTTAGATGGTTGAATCTCAATGTGGGAGAAGGGTTTTAAAAGATAACAACTAAGCTGATAAAATGGCCGGTACAAGAGTTTATCTTGATTCTTTGATGGCAATGCATGTTGTGTACAATAACTTAGGCTTGGGTATCTTTTTCAACATTTTGCAAGTTCCACCTTTTAGCTGGGTGCTGCCTTCTCCAGTTGCCAATAAAAACTATTAACTCATGAGAAAGGTTGAAATGTATTGGATCTTTTTTCTTGTATATCCTTTTCCCATTCCCTACAATAAAACAATCTCTTTAAATGGAGACTAGATATGTTGCCTCCATCTTCTCTTTCTGTTCGTTTTCTTACACAGCCTAATTGTCATTTTATCAATCCAAATATTTAATATGTATTTTATTTTCTTATTATGTATAGCAAATTGCCAATTAGTATTTATATAAATTTAGTACTTTCTTTAACTGCTGGTTATCTACTATAAACACAAACCATGCAGGTCAAAATTTGTTAATCAACCTACTGCAAGAAATCTTCACTCTGCACAAATGGAGGCTTCATCTACCACAGTACCTGCTATTGTTGTTTATGTTACTGTTCCAAACAAAGAAGCAGGTTCGTCTATATGGTTCTAGTTTCTAAAATGCATACATGCTGCAATAAAAGATCTTTAGGGATTCAAGATCAAGTGATGATACAATTGTTTATGCATATTAGCCAGGGCCACTTCAATGGCATAGTGTGTTTCTTTTAATAATTTATAATATAAGAAAATTAGACCTAATGCTACTAAAAATAATAGGAAGCAACAGCCTAGAGAAGGTTATAGTTTTTTATGTGCCATTGCTCCAATTTGCCATCCCTCTATGTGCTCCATGGATGTGTTTGTGAGGAATAAAAGGGAGCAAAAAGAAACAAGAAGGAAGAGGCAGAGGTGGATTCGCTACCTGACTTGCCATTCATTGAAACAGAAAATTTGATGCATGAAGAACAGCTTGGCAGACTTACTCACAAATATGAAATACGATAAACTCTGTAAATTTTGTTGGCTGGGATAAAACCAAAAAAGAGGCCTATGGTGCTTAAGACTCTAAATTGAATTATGGATCTTCTTAAAACTACATAGAATAGAAAATTCATGGCAAGGTGGTTGCAATATCAACTTGTTAAGAATCACTTTAATTGCTAAAAGCCTAAAACAGTACAAGAAAAGAAAGTTAAGGGCAATCTTTTTTCTCTGCAGTTTGGCAACAAAAAGAAAAGGGCCAAGAATAATAAGATGAAAGCAAAGGACCGAAAATTTATCTGACAGGCGTAACACCATTATTATCAAAAAGGTAGTGTTGTGAGAGAAACTAACAGAAAGACAAGCAGATTATGATAACTCAACTATATCTCAATCATTTCTATTACACCTTTCTTCACGATCTTCCTAGTTCAAATGAGTTTTGGGAAGTTCAGGTTTTCATTTGTTTTCTCCCTTTGGTGTACTTTTCCTTTATTTTCTTGGCAAAGAAAAGATCCTAAGACTTCTAGGATATGATTATGAAGAAACACTTACATGAATTTAGGAATGATAAGAAAATTCAATAGGAATCTAAATAGAAACAACATTCAAACATTTGGTGGTGTAGATCAACAGGACAAGGAGTTCATATAAACATGGTTGTGTTATTATTTTGTATGTGTATCCTGTACTTCTCGGTTATCAAGAATGTGCATATTGATGTCTAGTTTGCTATGAGAAACAATTATGACATTCATATTCTATGATATGATTAACTCATATGTGGTGTCATATAATGACTATTATACCAGTGCAGAATAAAAAACCTTAATTGGACATATGAGGGTCACCTATTGCCTACCTTTTATGTGTATTTATATATGCTTTGTAACCAAAAGGAATTAAAAATTGTTCTTGTTGATTGAAAAATCCAAACTGGTTTCATTGTCATGCCATAGAAAAATTAAGAGTAAAGGTAAAGTACTGCATAACATAATGATTAGGTAAATTCATTTATCAGTAACTGAGATTATTTTAATAGTCAATGTCATTGCCATAATAAACGTGCCTATCATTAGCTCAAGCATCTGAGCATTTAAAAATATATGCTATAACAATTTGGAACTTCAAAAATGCCCTGTTTACTCCAACTTCTCGGTGGTTGGATGTTAATTCTTAGAGAAATCAAGGTGATGGGAGACTGAGGACTGGAGGATAAAATGAGAACTGGGCAGCTATAGATCCTCCAAACAACTCTCTTTTGCCATCTTGATTCCATTTATATACAAGGATAAAGAAATGGGTGTGGATGTATCTAAAAGTTTTACTCAACTTAGACAAAGTAGAGATGTGCCTCTTAAATGTTATGTGATTGTTACATAGTTTGATACTAGATGGAGAATTTTAGTTAATTTGACTCGGTATGCCTAATTGAGGAATGCCCATGAGCATAAATCAAGGGCTTATTTTCTTTTTCTTTTTTGTTCTCTTTTTTCCATTTGATGTAAAGATCGGGTAACTTATCAGTGAAAGAACAGAAGTTAGGTCAACCAGATGACCTTCAGTCAAAAGAAGTTGGGATTGCGGTTGGAAAAAAACATTCCCATTCCTGATGGACAAATAGAAGGATCTGCTTTGGTGGAAAAAGACCAATTAATCATGAGAATAAATGAGGATTTCAAAAGTGAGGGACATTAATGTTGATGGATGTAATTGTAGGAGAAATTTCATTTTGAATGAATTTGCAAGAAAAAGCTTAGGAGGTACTATTAGAGCATAAAATTAGGGGCAAGAAGGAAGTTTGATAAAATTTTTGTGTCTGAGAAAGTGGAAAGACAAACAAGACTTTGATGTAAGAAGAGAAAGATGATTTCAAGATGCTGTTATTTCAGTGGACTTGCAGACCTGTCTCTCATTTATCGCTCCCTCATGTGAAATAAGTCATGATTTGACCACTATATAACTTTGCTTATTGGGGTGAACTGCCCATCAAGCATATCAGATTATTTTATTTTTGTCACTCCTATCAAATGCATAAGTTTTGCAAGTGCCTGCATAACACCATTTTATCTTTGTATTGTATACATATAATCATTCATCTTGGTAGACATGATTCCCTCATATTTGAAAGGTGCACTGCGGATCTATCGTTCTAATTTCCAAACTGGATCTGTTTCTCATTTTAATCAACATAACCTTATGGGCATGTGGTATGATTTGTTCTCTAATGTTTTATTTGTTTGAATGTAGGCAAGAAGCTTGCTGAGAGCATCATTAAGGAACAGCTTGCAGCATGCGTGAATCGAGTCCCAGGCATGCACCTCATCCTTGAATTTTATACACTAGTAGACATCATATCTAACAAACTTCCTGACCTAATTTATTTAGAGTTATGAATATATGCGTACTTAATCTGATTTGTGCGTGTTGCATAGGTTTAGCATATGTTGTAGATTTCTAGATCACTTTACAGATTTTGATGCTACATATTTGTGGAAACACCATGGCATTAAATAGCAATATAAAGTATTCTTTATTATATACACTAGAAGCAATACGTGTGGAGGCTTTATCTCTAATAAGCTCTCTGGCCTAATTTTATTTTGAGTTATGAATACATTGGCACTTAATCTAATATGTAGGTTTAGTATATGTGGTAAGTTTCCAGATCGCTTTACAAATTTTCACATCAAATATTTGTGCGAACACAATGGCATTAAATTAGGGGTGAAAGTAGTATGGATATTATCCGTCCGATCCGTTTTCGTATCCGAATTAATTCGAATATGGATAGAAATTTAAGAATCCGACTAATATCCGTATTCGTATCCATATTCGTCAAAGAAAAATGGATATAGATATGGATAGACAACTATTTGATCCATATCCGAATATCCAAATCTATATGTAATTCTATATAATTTTATATAGTACTTATTAATTTTTTTAAAAAATATACAATCATATAAATATATGATTAACTTGATCTATCATTTATTTAGTAATGATTCTGTAGTCATTAAATTTAATTATCTAAATTATATTCATAATTATATCCATATTTTTAGTATCCAAATTATATCCGAATCCATCTAAAATAAATATGGATATAAATTTTTATATCCGAATAATATCTGTATCCGTATCTGTATTCGTCACGTAAAATAAATACGAATATGGATATGCTGGTATCAGATCCGTATCCAATCCGATTTCAGCCCTACATTAAATAGCAAGATAAAATAGTTCTTTATTATATAAACGAGTAGCATATGCCGGCGGCTTTTTGTCTAACTCCTTGACCTAATTTATTTTGAGTTATGAAGATATTGGTATGTAATCTGATTTGTGCATGCCTTGTAGGTTTAGTATGTGTAGTAAATTTCCAGATCACTTTACGGTTTTTGGTGTCACATATTTGTGCAAACAGAATGGCGTTAAATAGCAACATAAAGTGGTTGTTTATAATAGGATTTAGTGGATAGAATATTTGGTAAGATTTTAGGAATAAGTAGCATCTGAATTGAAGATTCCTTGGTCGTGTGTGCATGTGCACGAGCGAGCGAGGAGAGAGAGAGCTGAATTGAAATGAAAACTTCATGTATCTTTTATTTAGTACATTCACTTCATTTTGCATGAATCAAGATTTTAATTAGTTCTCATGGACATGCATATACAAAGACAGACTTTCCTACAATGGGATGAATCCAATTGGATACTTTCCTACAATAGGATGAATCCAATTGGATTCATGGTAGTTAAAGCGATTAAGATTCATGGTTTTGAATTGGTATCAAGATTCGAGGAAGTGAGATAAGAAAAAACTAGTATAACTGAATTTTTTTCATAACATTTACAGAATCTAGTCTAACAGGTCCTAACAAGTACATTCTGATAGTGGTTCTAACTTTTGAAATTTTTTGTAACATCAAATGAAGTGCACAGTTTATTTGTTCTGACCTAATCAAATTGTAGCCTTATTTAGCTACTGGATAGAGAAAATAGTGTGCTTTTTTATTATTTTATTATATCTTAAGATTCTGACTGCAGTTATAAACATCCATTGGGATGTCATGTTGCTACCAAATGTTTTGATGGTTGATTTGTTCAGCAGCAAAATTCCATAGATCTGTACTGGGCCCTGAAAATCTCAAGTTACAAATTTTAATAGATGATGACAAAGGCTGGTTGAAAGACTTTCTTTTTTTTGTAATTTTAGAGACCATCCTCTGCTTATTATTAAGATATGTTTTGTTTCATCATGCATTTCCTAATCATGCATATGTTTTGTAATTGCAGGCATTGAGTCTGTTTATTGGTGGGACGGTAAGGTAGAGTTCTAACACTTGAAATGAAACTTTATTCCATTTGAAAATTATCGATTTTAAGCACCATCAATTTGCCAGTTAATCCAAGTAGTACTTGACACCAGTAATTCCATGTACCCCTACACCTACAAGTTTTATATACTCCTTCAGGATCAAATCCAGACATTGTCTGTATACAGATGATGCACCATCGACAAAATTGTCGATTGTAGCCAATACCAACTGTTAGATGTCCTAACTTCGTTGAACTAACATAATGCTGCCATGCTTCTGATGGATCCATCTGATGCCTCACGATTTTACCAACAAAAGAAAAATATTGGCTAAATAACAGTCCTGAATACTGTCATTGGCTGGTTTGTTTAACTGACCTATCATAACATTTATTTTTCAGGTTCAAACAGATTCTGAGGAATTACTCATAATCAAGACAAGGGAATCCCTTCTGAATGCCTTAACAGACCATGTTAAAGCCAACCATGAATACGAGTAAGCTCCATTCTGAACACTGGGCACTGTGTAATCAAGGGCCATTCTCTTAGAGCATGCTACATGAAATGCATTAACTGCAGTGGCACATACATTTGTTGCATTCTGATGATAACAGTGCAGCTTGCACGCATGCTAGGTACCTAATCTTTATAATTAACATTTACAGGGTTCCTGAAGTGATTGCTTTGCCCATCACTGGTGGCAACCTCAAGTACCTTGAATGGATCAAGAACAGTACTAGGGAAAATTGATCCGAGGTTGTGAGATGCGATATATGCAAATCTGCGGATATCTTTTGAGTGCACTACGGTTGTATTAATGGAGACTGCATGTTTGTAAACAAGGACACAGCTAAATAATGGAGACTGCGTGTAAATATATGCCCGAACCCCCCCGTGTGTGTGTGTGTGTGTGTGTGTGTACTTCACAGGGGAAGGAACTATTTGTCGTTGAATGATCAACAAATGCAATCCCCTTGAGTACACTTCCCAAGATTCTCAACCCCAAGCTTTATTTATCAATGTGTTTGTCATTTCATTATCAATTGGTTGTGTTCGCTGAGCCACTCTTGCGTGGTGTGATGTCGTAAGGGCGTGTTTGTGAGCGAGACGGTGCAACTCGCTAATGGGTCATGGAACCGGGGAGCCGCAAGGACCCACCCAATTCTTGAAGGATGAGGATATTGATATTAAAATGCATGATACGGAGATCATTAAACATATTTCCTGGTGGCCCGTGCAAATAACATTTTTTTTATTTTATTTATTTATCAACCATTTGATCCGTCAAATGGATGTTAGATTTTGGGTGCTCAAATATTCATCATATGGGCAAGTCTTATCGATGGGAATTTGTCTTCAAGAACGTCAAGAGAGGCAATAGGTTTTGGATTCTTTTTTTTTTTCGGCTTGTACATATTTCATCAAACTCTTTCAAGCATTATATTCGGACGATGAGATCCAAATAAAGCATTAACATCAAGGGTTAGCCTTTAGGAGGTGTTTTTTCGAGTCATCGACATGTATAATTCTTTCATCGTTTTTATGAAATAGTAATTAGTTGCATTCCAAAATAATACAATAAAAAAAGGGTACTTTTTTTTCCTTCCTCACACCAAAAATAAATACCACTTATTATTCTTTCTTTATTTGTTGTTACTTCTCATCTATACTTAGACGCACCATGTAAACTATAAAATTAGCATTTATGACACGTAAAATGCAGATGATGCCCTGATGGTATACAAATGCTTTTTGATGGTGAAAAACCTATGCTTATGGTGCAAGCCCTCTTTTTTTGTAGTTGATTACAGCAGGTCACTCTCTTACAAGTTGTGAGATTTTGTTCATCCATTCGCCATTCGGGTTTTTTATGGTTGTATTTGGATCTCATTGGTCGGTATAGATTCTACGTTCAAAAAATGCGCATCAACTAAGAATGTAGTACTAGTTACCTAATAAACAATTAGACTAAACGCATTTTGGTAAATCATGCATTTTTTGTGATGCATTAAATATTTAATTCTCAATTGTCAAATTTTATACTTCACAGGGATCTTTCGATCCAATGTGCTGCCATTATATGTATGTCCAATTTTCCATATAATGAATGTATATGAGTATCTTTATTTAGGATTTTGGTGCCGGGGTGCATGCTTATATGTATGAACATACATTCATGCATTAGTTGCACGTAGATGGAAATTCTTTAGCAGTGGCACATTTTTATATGGGTTTAGGTCTATGCTGCTACAGTTTAGACCACGAAAACATCCATATATTACTTGTCAAGAATTTTTCTTTTTTATTTTAAAATTATGTGTGTGAGAGAGAGAGAGAGCGATTGAAATCCATCCAAACTATGATTAACTTTTTTAAAAAAAAAAAATTATAAATATGCACCAGGAAACAACCATCAAACTATATTGGTTGTTGATGAGTGTTACAAGTCAAGAGTAACTAAGAACACCTTACTAATAAAAGAACCGATTTTGATCACCTTTGTGCAGTATTACCAATCAAATATTGGTCATGAAAAAGAATTTGCTGGATTGAATTATTAATTAATATTTATAGACTATGGAACCTTTCATGAATTAGGCTCCTATTAAACCAATTATTAGAAAAGTTTTTTTAATAAAAATTTATTTAAACTAAATTAATATAATAATAAATAGATATGTTGGGGATAAACCACGTTCCTGCTGAAGTCCAGTATGATGCTTAGCCTAATGTAACTGGTAATCAAAGAAGAGTTTCGATCAGAAATTCTTGCTCTTGGGACCCCTCCAGTGGCCGAGCTCCTTCCAAACCCCTTCAGTAGCCAAACTCCTTTAGCAGCCAAACTTCTTCCGGACTCCTCCAGCGATCGAATTCTTTTCGGATCCCTACAGCAGCCGAACTTCTTTTGGACTCCTTCAGCAGTCGAACTCCTTTCGGACTCCTCCAGCGGTCGAACTCCTTCCAACTCCTCCAGCGGTCGAACTCCTTTCGAACTCTTCTAGCGGCCAAACTTTTCACAGTCATCCAAGAAGATCTCCGCACGAGTCCGATCCCATACACAGCATGAATCGACCCACACTCGGACTACCTTAGAGGAGTTAGAACTCCTCTAGAATTGATATAGCTCAAAGGTCATCACCAACCGATGTCCACCCCTTCAAACTTTGATTATCAAATCTTAAATGGATTAGCACCTCATGACAATAAATACTATTCTCCGTAACAAACTCTATGTGGCCCTGAATGGCCCACTATCCGACAGTTATGGCTATCACTATCGATTTGTTACAGGCTTCGTCTATAAAATGAACCCTCCAGATACATTTTCTAGAGGCTCTCTTCTTCTTTCCAAAATTTTATAACTTTCTTGACTGAGCACTCCATTTTTGTTGGCCGAAAAAGCTAACTTGACCATCGGAGGGTCTTGTCGAAGCCACCACCCCGGGCTCTGGATGAGACTTATTTTGTAGGTCACCGACAGCAACCTCATCTTCTCCGACTTCAGTACTTCTTCGACGGCAACCAAATTGTGCACCAATAGGATTGATGCTAGAAGGAGGGCTCTCTATTCCTGAGGTTCTCTTGTTCTTAAAGGAGTGTCAACAGCGATCTCTTTTCTTCCTCTCTAGAGTTCTTTCCGAAAAAAATGCCTCTAAAAAAAGCTTCAATCTGATGATCAACGGCCTCTGTAGTCAGATCCCATCCAGATCTTATCCGCTTCCCACTTCAGCTCTAGCAACTCAAGCTCCATCCTGCAGTCCATGGTGGATGTGGAGCAGTTCAACCTACTAGGTCCAATAGGTTCACAGTTCTCATGGAAGGTAGGTGTAAGCCATACATCGGCAGGGCTTCCGACATCCAATTCAGACTGGAGCAGGCTTCTCTGGAAGCTCCCATGAGCCGATTTGGGGACGGTCCGACTCGGGCTGACCAGGTCGGTGACCTTCGAAAAAGGAAAAGCAGAGAGGTGGAGAGCCATTGCTCGGACCATGACTCGAATCCCTGGGGGGAAAGCTTTGCCCTTGTTCCCATCAAAAAATCCTTAGAGATCAACGATCGTGAAGATCTCCTGGAATCAAAGGCTCCATGAAAATGAAGCCGATGAATCAAAGAACTCTGTCATGCTTCCTGCCCCACAATAACGATATTTGCACTGATCCTCCTTTTTCTCAGAAGATTATGTAGGAACCAATCCTGCCGAATTTCAAGCTCCCGTAGTTTGAGAGTTACGATGGGACCATCCAATCCGATCGACCACTTGGAGGTCCTTCCAGATAATGAATGCTGCTTCCATGGTGTGCCAGAAGCCATTTTATACCGAACTTTTCCATCCATCCTCAAGAGAGCCATCAGTAACTGGTACTCAGCACTTAAGTCGGGTACCATCTTTTTCTTCGATCAAATAAGCAATCAGTTTGTGGCTCATTTTATTAACAACCGACGTCCTCGTCAAGGTTTGGATTTTCTGATGAATATTAAGCAGAAGAAGGAAGAATCTATCCGGACTTATATCATCTAGTTTAATACTGCTACATTGGAGGTTCGAAATTTGGATCAATCTATTGCAATGGCCGCACTCAAGGGTGGCCTTCAAAAAAATGATTTGCTGTTCTTCCTAAAGAAGAAGTACCTCAGGGACTTTGCTGATATGTTGGCTCGGGTTGAAGGTTATGCCCGAGCTGAAGAGGCCTTTAAGGTCAGGAATAATAAAGCCAACCAATAGCGGCAGGTGGGTGAACCAAATATGCCCACGATTGGAGAGAAATTGAGCAGAGCTCGACCACGCTCCCGAACTCCTCCGGAGCGTAAGCGGGTCCGAACCCCTATCCGGGCTCAGAGGTAAAGAAGTCTGGATAGAAGAGCGCGACGGAGCTCTCCCTTCAAAAAATTCTACAACTACGCCCCTCTCAATGCTCCAAAAATCTAAGTACTGATGGAGATAAGAAAGCAACTGCTGAGACCGAAAAAGATACGTACTCATCCCGGCAAATGCAATCCTAGCAAGTTCTACCTTTACCATCACGATCATGGTCACGATATAGAAGAGTGCATTCAGCTTCAAGACGAGATTGAGGAGCTCATCAGGTGCGGTAGGCTTGGCCAATTCCTGCGACGTCGGTCGAAAGGATGAGAGGATCAGTAGAGAGCACCCGCCGTCAAAACCATTGAGGGGCAAGGAGCAACGAGAAGATCGACCCCCGATCAGCATCATTAACACCATCTCTAGGGGACTTCGACGAGGAAAGGTTAGTGGGTCAGTCGAGCCCGGGAAAAGGTGAAGAACTGAAGAGCCCATCGCTTTCACCAATAAGGATGCTCAAGGAGTCTAGTTTTTGCACAACGATGCGGTTGTAATCTCTTTGAACATTGCTGATTATGATGTACACCGTATTTTGGTAGATAATGAAAGTTTCGCTGACGTTCTATACTATTATGCTTTCTTTAAGATGTCCATATCCGATAATCGTCTGGGACCCATGAGCTTTTCGTTGGTTGGCTTCACTGGCGATACTGTGCCAGTGGAGGGAATGATAACTCTAGTCGTGACTGCAGGACAGTATCCAAAGCAGGCCAAGACGTGGGTCGACTTTTTGGTGGTAAAAGCCCCCTTCACTTATAATGTAATCCTCGACCGATCTGGTCTGAATGCACTACGAGCCGTAGTATCGATCTAATACTTAAAAATAAAATTTCCAACAAATAATGGAATAGGTGAAATCAGAGACGATCAAGCATTAGCTCGGCATTGCTACTCCATCGCCTTACAAAATGGCACTCAACTTGACCCCTACCCAGTTGACGGGCTTGATGTCCGCGATGATTTTGCTGAAGAACAGGACGAGCCCATAGAAGATCTTGTGATCGTCCTCCTGAATGATGAAAATGCGGAGCATACGATGCAAATTGGCTCCATTTGGAAGATGAAGTTCAGGAGCAGCTCATCACCTTTTTATGGAGGAATGCCGACATCTTTGCCTGGGTTCCGATGGATATGCCTAGGATTGACGTCGAGGTTATGAAACATCGATTGGCCATTGATCTCAAGCATCGACCAGTGAAAGAAAGAGTTTGGGGCCATGCACCAGAAAGACAGAAGGCAATAGCAGAAGAAGTCGATAAGCTTTTTAAGGCCGAAGTTATTCGAGAAATTGCTATCTAACTTGGGTCACTAATATGGTCCTGGTCAAGAAGGCCAATGACAAGTGAAGGATGTGTATAGACTTCAAAAAGCTGAACAAAGCCTATCCAAAAGATAGCTATCCTCTATCTAGGATTGATCAACTGATAGACGCAACCTCGGACCACGAGCTCTCACCTTCATGGATGCCTTTTTCGACTATAACCAAATACGGATGGTGCCAGAGGATGAGAAAAAAACTACTTTTATTACTAACCATGGTTTTTACTATTATAGAGTTATGCCTTTTGGACTCAAGAATGCAGAGGCAACATACCAGCACCTAATCAACCAGATCTTTAAGGAGCAGATCGACTGCAACATGAAGGTGTATGTGGATGACATGCTCGTCAAAAGTCGAGCTTCAATAAACCACATCGCCGACCTCGAAGAGACCTTCAGTGCACTCAAAAAGTACAAGATGAAGCTGAACCCAACCAAGTATTGGAAATGTGTTCCAAAGCCAATCATCAGTCTATTGACGATTGGACCATATATATATAATTATATATAAATTATAAATTAATAAAAATTATTTTGGTATTTTTCATCATAAATTCTGTTGTCTTCTAATGAACTCCTATATTGTGATGAAGTTCTTAGGACTATCTAGATTCGGTAAAGAAGGATTTATCATTTAGTCCTTAAATAGTTCACGATCAAATGATACGTTATTATTTAGGACGATAATGTTTATCAAGTATAGATCATTGTGTGCCATATACATTAGTTGTCCTCATAACCAAGGAGTGTTAAGATATTGATATGGCATGCAAGTGAGATGTATGGGTATATCTGCACTGAATGTGACCAACTTCGGAACTTTTCTCTTATCAAGATTAGCTTCGATAGAATATGGATATAAATATCCCTCCGATCTGAGATCACCATGGTGACTTTCAAGTAACTCACTATATTTTGGTGCTAGACTATCTGAATTTCTAATTCAGTAATAGAAGGTTTCTGGACACAGTCAAGTACTTGTGGAGTCGATGCATGTATCAAGATGGGATTGACCATTCTTAATTTCAGGAGCTGTGTTCAATTGTGTTTCAATTTAGCAAAATCTTGGTCGGGATAGTCTTAGTGAGAAGTCACAGGACTAATTGCTTTGAGACATGATATAGATATATTTTTTAGGATTGATAGTCTAACCCTAAGTCATCTATTACACAGAGATCATAGGGATGAATTATACGGTAATCATATTTGCATAGATTCTGAATGTTACGATTGTGATTATTTGACCTATCTGAACGTCGGATACCATTGCTAGATGGTCACTTCGATTAGTATAGAAATTAATTTCTATGCTACCAACTTAGGTTTGAACCTACGGGGTCACACATATTAAGAGTTCCTATCTGATCTGATGGCTGATCAAGAGTCTTATTGGTTTGAAACTCTATAAATAAGAGTCCTACTGGATTGAAACTCTGTGACTAAGAGTCCTACTGGACTGGGACTCTGAGTCCGACTTATCTAGAACTCTCTAATCAAGAGTTCCATTGGTATGGGACTCTATGGTCAAAGAGTCCCACTAAATTGGGACTCTATGATCAAGAATTCTACTAGATTGGGACTCTGAGTCCTACTTGTCTGGGACTCTCTGATCATGAGTCCTGATAATCTAGGATACTATAGTTAAGAGTCCCACTGGACTGAAACTCTGTGACCAAGAGTCCTACTGGACTGAAATTCTGAGTCCTATTCGTCTGGGACTCTCTAATCAAGAGTTTCACTAGTCTGAGACTCTATGATCATGAGTTTGATTTATTTGGGATATTGGGTTCAAAAGTCCCACTGATTTAGGACTCTTTAAGAGTTTCATGTTGATAAGACTCTATTGCTCGGTAACTCATTCAATTTGAACTCAGATATTTTTTGAAAGATTAATTAGTAATTTGATTACTGATTAGCTTAATTTGATTGAGTGATGAGGATTCGATCAAGTCTGATTGAATTTGATTCTATTGAATTTGATCCGATCAGATCATGAGATGACCTAATCGCTATGAAAATTTTGATCCTGATTTGATCAGGACGTAGATCTAATTAATTTTTAATTTAATTAGAATTTTATTGAATTAGATTAAGTCTAATTTGGTTGGATTTAACTTGGTTTAATTGGATCTAAATTAATTGGTTTGGTTGAAACCAATTAAGACCAAGTCAAATGAAGTTTGAATTCAAATTCTCCCATGCGCCCACCATTTTTAACCTTTATGCTTCCCACGCCCTCCCTTTTATTTATCAAATATTTTTTGAGAAATAAAAATATGCACATAGAAAAAGAGTTCTTCTACGTGTTAAATACAAGGGAGGGGGTATTGGATAAGAATAAGAGGCTCATTTGATTTTTGAAATTAAGTGAGTGGTTGAAACCTCTCAACCACTCGATCCTTATTATTTTTTATATAGTTTTCTCACTGTATTCACATCAATAAATTATGAAAAATTTTGTGCATGCTAGAGAAGGGGTTAGCATTATGTGGTAAAAATTTTAGAGTATTTGGGGATCAATTCTAGATGAAAAAAATCTTAGAGTGAAGGTAAATAGGATCCTACAACACTTTTCTTTTTTTTTATGCCTCTCTTCTCTTATGATTTTTACCTCTAAGAATATTCTATTTTTAGATATGATCTAAATAGAGATTATAGATATAAAAGTTATCTTTTTATAAAAATTTATTTCATAAACAAACTCCATACAGAGAGGACGTAATAGGATTTTTAGTGTGTTAGAGTTTTTGGGCCGAGTGAAATCCTAGATTTGGGAATCTGGGTTCGGATGGAGAGATCGAGTGCTGTGAGTATTGGATCGCCACCAAATTTGAAACACATGTTCATCATTCTCAAATATTTATATTTTAATTTTTTAAAATATCTAAAAAATCTAAAAATATATAATCGATCGAATCAATCGTGATCAGCCATCGAAGGCCTCGATGAGGAGCTAGCACTCCAGTGGGGTTGATCGGGACCAGGAGCTCCGTGTGGATCAACCGTAGAGATCGAACACATGTGCGATTGTGATATGATATCAGAGCATTATTTGATAGACTCAGATTATGATGATCGACTATCCGTAAAAAAGATATTATGTTCTGAACATATAAATATAGTAAATAGTTTATTACATAGTTTTATTTTTAGATCTATTGATGTATGCATGCATATTATGTTTAGATCCTAATGTGTAGAGTTAAATAATCTGATATGATTAGTAGATAATTTATTAGATTAATTATTTTTTGCTGCATCATTACTATTTTTAAAATATTTTTTGAAAGTAGTATGGCAAATTCTGCACTATTTTTTTCACCAAGTACGCCTTTGGTGTGATCTCGAAGAAGTTTCTAGGGTTTATGGTGTCAAGACGTGGGATCGAAACAAATTTAGAGAAAATTCAAGCTATTCAAGAGATGACTACTCCAAAAATAATCAAAGAAGTTCAGTGCCTGACTAAAAAAGTGGCATTTCTAAATCACTTCATCTCAAGATCGATCGAGTGATACATGCACTTCTTCCAAATTCTTAAGTAACCAAAGAATTTTTGCTGGACGATGGAGTGCCAACAGGCATTTAAGAAGCTCAAAAACTACCTCAGCTCATCCCCACTGCTGGCAAAGCTTGAATCCAAAGAAGAATTATTCTTGTGCCTAGCAGTCTCTCCGGTGGTCTTAGCAGTAGTCCTGATCAAGGAGGAAGCGAAGATGCAGCAATCAGTCTACTACATAAGCCGAGTCCTGAGGGATGCAGAGATCAGATATTCTAAGTTAAAAAAATTGACTTACTCTCTTCTAATTACTATCAGAAGACTTCGACCTTACTTTCAGAGATACACCATAATGGTCCTCATGGATCAATCAATAAAAGCAGTCCTTGATCGAACAGATGCTTTCAGAAGAATCACGAAATGGACAATCGAGCTCACGGAGTTTGACATCAATTATCGACTCCGACCATCGATCAAAGCTCAGATATTGATAGATTTTGTAGTAGAATGTACCATTCCAAATGAAGCCGAGCTTGAATAGAAGGAGATCGGCATCCCGTGGTTGCAATCGAGCCTCCTTGAAGAGAATGCCGACCTTTTCAAAGGTTTTTGGGTGCTGTATGTGGATGGTTCGTCCAACTCCACTGGAGCAGGCATGGGGTTGGTCTTAGTCAATCCCGAGGGAGTCATCTTCGAATACGTGTTATGCTTCAAATTTTCTATAACTAATAATAGGATCGAATATGAAGCACTGATCATCGGATTAAAAATAGCAAGAGAATCAAAAGTAGATCGACTTCAAGTCTACAGTAATTTCTAATTAGTGGTCGGTCAAGTTAGTGGCAACTATGAAACACGGAAGGAAAGTATGATGAAATACCTTGAGAAAGTAAAGAATTTGACTCTGGCCTTCGATAGTTTTGTCATTCGATAGATTTCGAGGGTAGAAAATACAAGAGCCGACCTCCTCTTTAAATTGACCATTTTAGCTCCAGCCAAACTATCCAAAAAAATATTTTTCAAAACTCTAAAATGTTCAAGCTCAGAGGAATCATAGCTTGTTATGCAGATGGAGCTCAAGCCGAGCTGGATTGACCCGTTAGTTATCTATCTCAAAGAGAGAGTTCTTTCTCATGATCCGAAAGAAGCTCGGATCTTTTGTATGAGGGCAAGTTGTATAAAAGATCGTATTCGCTACTATTGTTGAAATATCTTCGACCTTCAGAAGCTAACTTCGTGTTATGAAAAGTACACGAGAGAATTTATGAAAGTCATGTAGGTGTCAGATCCCTGTCACAAAAACTACTTTGGTAAGGATACTATTGGTTGACCTTGTACCATGATTCTATGGAGTATGTCAAGAAATATGACCGCTGTCAGAGAAATGCAAATATACAAAGATAGCCGACCTCCGAGCTTACTTCACTAAGCGCACCTTGGTCATTTGCACAGTAAAAAATAGATATACTTGGCCTTTTCTCAATAGCATTCGGACAACAAAAGTTTCTCCTCGTTGCGATCGACTACTTCACCAAATGGGTCGAAGCCGAACCAATAGCAAAAATTATTGAGGTCAAGTACAGGATTTTGTCTGAAAGTTAATCGTCTGTCGGTTTGATCTGTCCTAAACTCTCATAACAGATGATGGGCGATAGTTCGTTGGGATGAGGTTTACTAAGTTTTGTAAAGATCTAAACATCTTTCATTACTTCACATTGGTAGCTTATCCACAGAAAAATGGAGAAGCTGAAGTGATCAATTGGATCCTATTGTAAGGCATCAAAATAAGTCTCGAAAGAGCAAGAAGGGCCTGGATGGATGAACTTTATCATATTCTATGGGCATATCGCACTACCCAAAGACTGTCGACTGGAGAAACATCGTTCACCTTAGCTTTTGGAACAAAGACAGTCATTTCGATCGAACTTAAGTTTCCATCGACATGGGTAGTAGCTTTCAGCGAGCAGCATAATCCACAGGACCTTAGAGCCAATCTCGATCTACTAGAAGAAAAAAGAGAGAAAGCCCAGTTTGGATGGTGGCTTACAAGTGAAGGATGGTCCAATACTATAACTCCAGAGTCAAAGATAAAATATTCAGAGTGGGGGACTTAGTACTTCAGCGAGCCGCCATCTCTCAGTCTCAGAGCTAGAAGAAGCTTGCCCCAAATTGGAAAGGACCCTACGAGGTCACGAAAGTCGTCCGACCTCGGACGTACCACTTAAAGAAACTCGGAGGGCAGACGTACCTCGACCATGAAATTCAAAAAATCTACGAATATTATCGATGATTTGATTACAATAAAATCCTCCTACTTCAACACCCTAATCTTTATTATATACCGGTGATAAAGGGGGACTACCCCTCGAACTTAATCTCACGATAAATACGGCCACGTTAGGAACAGGAGGAGAATCTCATCCTAATATGAGCAAAATTGAAGGCCTCGTTCATTTTAAATGAGATGAGGGAAGAGGCCCTGACAATGGTTCTAATGTGTCCCTACAGTCCGTTAGGAACAGGAGGAGAACCTCATCCTAACGTGAGCAAAGTCAAAGATCTCATTCATTTTAATCGAGATGAGAAGAGAAGCCCTGACAACGGTCCTAATATATTCCTATAGTCCGTTAGGAATAGGAGAAGAATCTCGTCTTAATGTAAGCAAAGTCAAAGACCTCGTTCCTTTTAGACGAGATGAGTGGAGAGGCCCTGACAACGGCCCTAATATGTCCCTACAGCCCATTAGAAATAGAAGGAGAACCCCATCCTAACGTGAGTAAAGTCGAAGACCTCATTCATTTTAGATGAGAGGAGGGGAGAGCCCCCGACAACAATCCTAATATGCTCCTACAGCCTATTAGGAACAGAAGGAGAACCTCATCCTAATGTGAGCAAAGTCGAAGATCTCGTCCATTTAAGATGAGACGGGGGGAGAGGCCCTGTCAACGGCCCAAATGCACCCCCACAAGCCATGTTAGGAACAAGAGAAGAATCTTATCCTAACGTGAGCAAAGTCAACGACCTCGTCGATATAAGATAGGATAGAGGGAGAGACCCTACTGACGACCCTAATGCATCCCTGTAAACCATGTTAAGAATAGAATAAAAGCCTCATCCTAATATGAGCAAAAGTCAGAATCTTGTAGACCAAAGACGTGGAAAAAAAAGAAGCTTGGTAGAGAATTCTTACACATTTTTTTCATGACAATCTGATTATGTCAAATGTAAAAGACAGAACCTTATCCTGATTTACAAAAGAGGTCCTTGTTCGACGTTCACAACAAGCCCAACATCCACAACGAGCTTGGCATCCACAATAAGCATTTCACAAGAAAATGATAGAGAGAAAAATGAGGTAAAGAAGGTAAGGCCGCAAATAGGCCTCAGGTTCACGCAAAATGAAAATAGTAAAAAATATATTATTTTATTATAAAAATGAGTTCATTACAAGCAAAGCATAGGCCGACAAGATCGATTACATTGAAAGAAAGAAAAAAAAAAGGAGGAAGAGGCCGAAGCTCTAAGGCGAACCGAATTCTTCGGACTTCGGACTGCCGACTCCGGCCATCACCAAGGCCTGCTTTAGCCTAAGGATCTCCTCCTCAAGCTTCTTCTTCTAAAAGAGACCATTTACATACATTCTGTTGGCGAGCTAAAACTTACCCTCAAGCTCTCGCTGCTGTCTCCTTAAAACTTCGGACTCGATCTCCACATCCTCGACAGTCCGATGTTCATAGGTGAGCTGAAGCTTCAACTATTGAACCTTGGCCTGCTCTGCCCTAATCACCTCTGAAAGCTCACCAATGGTCCTCTTCAAGGAGGCAATCTTCTCCGACTCACCACTCATGCTGGCTTTCCGATTATTATGCAGTCACTTCCGAAGATGAGCTGCCTCATCTCTGGCAATTTTGGGCTCACCTTCAAGCCTGAATATCTTTTCCATCTAGGTCACTCGGTAGCTATTATGCCAGTCCTCAGTATCTTACAGCTGCTTCTGAAGTTGAAAAAACTTTATTGACCAGTCCCAGTCATATCGGATCTTATTGATAGACTACGATGAGCTCCCTTCTAGAAGATAGATCTTTTTTTTGGCATCCTTCAGATCAGCTTTAAGAGAGCTGATCTTTGCTGTCAGTGCCCAGAACTTATCACTGGCATTTCTTTTGAGTTCGGCGATCTTCTTTTCGAAGCTGCCTTTTTGGATACTGAAGCTCACCGCTTTCTTCATATGCAAGCTTCAAAGGTGAGTGACCTCTTTGGTCGTCTCAAAATCATTCTTTCGTGAGGCTCGAAGGTCGTCCTCTATCTTCTTCAACTTCTTCCTCGAAAGATGAACTTTCTTCCTCGGGTTCTTTATCAAGAACTTTATCGAAACCCCCTGAGGTAGTGGATCAGCATTGGTGAGAGACTGCATTCAAGATACGAAAAGTGCTCAAGGGTATGGAAAAAAATTTACTTCATTTAATCAAAATTTTTGAGTACAAGATACAAAAAAAAAATGTACAACTGCTCGAGGATCTCAACCTCAGAGGGCGAAGCCGGATCGCTCTCAACCACCTCAGATTTTCAAATTGGTTTGGGCACCTCTACTGTAGGTTCAGACAGGCCAGAAGCGAGCTCATCGAAAGAAATATCGACTACAGCATTAGACGGTCCCGCATCCACGTCGTCTTCCTCCTCCTTCAGAAAGCTAAGGTCGAGCTAGGGAAACCTTCGGGCTATCCTGACTTCGTAGAGCTCGAAACCCTTGATAAACGCTTCCTGGCCGAACTCGACGTTTAGGTTCCGTATCTCGGGAGAGGTCTTAAACTTTTCCACGGCCTGGGTCATTGCCTCCGAGATCGACTTCACCATTTGGATCTTCAGTTCGGTGATCCTATTTTCGATTTTCTTCCTTCTTTCCTCCTTCAGGGCCAGTGCGGCCTTTAGTTCGATCGAGGTGAACTCCTCTTTGTAGAGCGCATCCTAAAGACTTTCGATGTCTGCCGACTTCTCCTCAACAAGGTGCTCGACCTCGTCGATCCTCTCTTGAAGATGGCGGACCTTGGCTCGAAGGTCCTCCTAGGCCTTCTATGCCTCCACCTCCTGACGACGCGTCCTCTTGATGTGAGTGAGCATCTGGTGATCCGACTACAACAAATGATTGGTATTAAAAAGAAAGAAAGAAAGAAAGAAGGAGAGAAGAAGAAAAGCACAGAAAAAAAGAGAAAGAGTCGAGCAATAGAGCAATCACCTTGAAGATGGTTCCGAGAGAACCCCAGATGAGCTACCGCAGATCCAGGTCGGCCATCTGGTCCACCATCTCGGGCATGGCAAACCTATCGGCAAGATCCTGGACTATCTCTGGGTTGTTGAAGGGATCCTCCCCTCGTTCGTTGTCGTCACCATCCAGTCCGTCTAAGCGAGCCTTGTAGGACGTCTTCGCAATGACTTTCTTTTTTCTTCCCTCTTCTGTCCTTTTCTTGATAGGAAGCTCCGAAACCCGATCTCCGTTGGAGGTACCTGAGGGCATGGAAGGCATCGGGCCCGCGCTAGCGGTGTCAACCTCGATAGTTGGGGCAATCTCGGCATCGACGATGACCTCGGACATAGCGGTAGTGGAGGCGGAAACTCCGAAGCTGGAAACACCAACCTTCGCCCTCTTTGAGCCATTATTTTGCACCTTTCCTTTCCTCTTTCTGATGAAGAGCCCTTTGGTAAGCATCTTGGTAGCTTGTGTGTCCATCTTTGTAGTAGGAAAAGAAGAACGGTCAGTGGTGATACACATGCACGAAATTGTATGGATTCAAAAATCAAAAGATGTACCAGTAGAATCACAGGGACTCAGATCCAGGTTGAACAAGATTTGTTTCTTTAGAAGGTTGGGAAGAAGAGGGGCTCAGTACACCTTGAGTTTATCGGAGGAATCAAGGTCGGCTCCGTCTAAGCTAGGAGCTCGACGAACTGACTCTCTAATATAACCCCATGAAGGAAGACCTAATGGCAAGGTCGGGCAATGTATAAAAAAAAATTTTTCCTTCCAGTTGTGAATGGAAGAAGGGGTACCTTTCAATAACCCCTTCTTGCCGACCTGAGGGAAAGTACCACCAATCCTTTGCGGAAGGATGGCGCTTGAAGGTATAGAAATTTTTGAAAAGTGAAATGGTCGGTTGGATTTCGATCAATTGATAGAGAGAGAGAAAATCTATGATGAACCAAAAGAAGTTTGGTACGATAGATGTGAAGGAGATGTTTAAAAATCGAAAGAAGACGACTACGAATGGGGGCAGCGGGAGTCTAAGCCCGGTGCGCAAAGCTTCTAAGTACATACAAAACTGGTCGGTTGGAGGAGAGCTGATTCGATCGTCGGAGCTGGAGAGTTCAAGGTCATATTCTGGAGGGATTTAGTATTGAATTCAAATCAAAGAAAGATCATCTGGGGTAAGGACGGACGAGATAGTGTCTGGAGCAAAAGACGAGCGGAATATATTCCTAGGTTCTACCTCGGTCAGGAGTGTAGAATTAAAGAAGGTCAGTCCGGACAAGCCCCACGAACCGATGGAGTGGAAGATTTTGGAAGACATTTGGATCGAGATAAATCCCAAGAAAATCCTCCCAAAAAAAATCAGAAAAGTAAGGAGCTAGAAGTGATAAGCACGAATAACCTAAGAGAAGGATTAGAAAACTGATCTAAACTATCTAAGGAGGATGAAAGGACGATGGATACGATGAGAATCAATCGAAAGAATGTCCGGAGCTCAGAAAGGCGAGAGAAGGATGAGACCCTCGGGAAGAAGGCGAATAGAGGCCGAAGGAAGAAGAAGACTTGGGCAGGAATGACTTTCGAATAATAGGAGAAGGCCTTAAATAGCCAGAGATAATCCGAAGCAATTATGATTGTAGATCGACTTCGGTCGGTCAACATGCGCCGCGTGTCTCACTCATCATGACAGAGGAGGGGTGATGGATGGAGTCTTTATGGCACCGTACCTGGGGCAAAGTTTCAATGGAAGATTTGAAGGACCATCTTTTCGGACTCATTTCAGACTTAGAAAATTTCGATGCTAGCACGGTAAACACCGAAACATCACATCCTAACAAGCGCAAAAACTTGGGACTGGACTTCGACCGTCGCCTTTTTTCTCGCTTCCTTCAAATTTCGAACTCAGAAGTAGAGAGACTATTGTTGGGGATAAATTTCACTCCCGTCGAAGTCCAGTCTGATGCTTAGCCTAATGTAACTGGTAACCACAGAAGTGCTCCGATCGAAAATTTTTCCTTTTGGGATCCCTCCAGCGGTCAAGCTTCTTTCGGACTCCTTCAATAGTCGTACTCCTTTCGGACTCCTTCAGCAGCCGAACTTCTTCCAAACTCCTCCAGCGGTTGAACCCTTTTCGAACCCCTTCAACAGCCGAACTCCTTTCAGATTCCTTCAGCAATCGAACTCCTTCCGAACTTCTCCAATGGTCGAATCCTTTTCGGACCCCTTCAACAACCGAATTTCTTTCGGACTCCTTCAACGGTCGAACTCCTCCAACGGTCGAACTCTTTTCGGACCTCTTTAGCAACCGAACTTCTTCCGACTCCTCCAGCGGTCGAATCTCTTTCGGACTCCTCCAGCGGTCAAACTTTTTTACAGTCATCCAGAAAGATCTCCGCACGAGTCCGATCCTATACATAGCATGAACCGACCCACATCCAGACTGCCTTAGAGGAGATCGAACTTCTCTAGAATTGATATAGCTCAAAGGTCATAACCAACCAACGTCCATCCCTCAAAACTTTGACCATCAAATCTCAAACGGACTGGCACCTCGCGATAATAAATACTATCCTCCATAACAAACTCCACGTGACCCCGAGTGATCCACTACTCGATAGTTATGGTTGTCACTATCGATTTGTTACAGACTCCATCTATAAAAGGGATTTTCTAAATATGTTTTCTAGAGGCTCTCTTCTCCTTCCCGAAATTCTGTAACTTTCTTAACTGAGCACTCCATTTTTATTGACCGAAAAAGCTAACTTGATCATCGAAAGGTCTTGTCGGAGTAACCACCTCGAGCTCTGAACGAGACTTATTTTGTAGGTCACCGACGGCGACCTCATCTTCTCCGACTCCAGCACTTCTCCGACAGCAATCAGATTTCGCACCAATAAGATAAATAAGTTGATAACTATAAGGATTCATGCGGACATATATTTAGTCCTACATCGATGATTATTCATTGTAAAGATTTTGGATAGATCAATAAATTCAAAAAATATTTTCCGACTATTTTTTTTAGATAAGATTCTGGGATTATTATAAATAATATCAGAGCTGATCTAGCCCATAGCCTACATAGATGAGGAGATACGTACTACAGCATGGATTCATTAAATTAATCATGGTATTTGCGAATGGAAGTATAGATTTAGATCCTTAATCTGACGAGAACGTCAGGATTTAAATGGAGGAAAGTATGTGAATATCTATATGGGTATGTATTTAGTTTGACATCGATAATTTGCTAGAAAAAATTTGGATACTTATATAGAATCAATGAATCTAAAAAATATTTTCTAATTAATTTTTTTGAATGAGGTTTTAAATTATAAAAATAATAAAATAGAAAATGAGATTTAGATGGCCACATGGATTATCCAGGAATAGTTATGATTTTTTTGTTTTTTAAGACAAGTTGCTCAAGCCATCCACGAGGCACAAATTAATTTTGCTTCCTTTGTCCATCCAAAAGACATTGTCCTGCGGTCTTTAGCGCACTAGCATCAACCAAAAACGTTCAAATCAGCAATCCCTGACTTGTCCGATGGATGAAAGCTCCCATGCAAACCAAGTTATAAAATACTTGATGGAAGCGCGTAAATTTCACATGAAGCAACAAACAAGAGGTTATTAGTTTGCAATTAATATATCTTCTCAGGTAAATCTTGATTTAGTAAAGCAAAAGGTTCCATGACAACTTTATCGTTTCCTCTGTAAGACTAGAATGTACGTCCGGATATAATCAAACAAATTTTCCCTATGATCGCTGCTTACGATCTTTTATCTCTTATTACGTTCACAACGCAACTCTTTCTAAACCATGCTTAATATTGAGATATAAATAAACAAAATTCACATATATGAGGTTATTGACTATTATTGTTTGTCATAAGTACTAGTTTGCAGTAATCTTGGAAAGGAATAATGCAAGAATCAACAAACATGGAAATGAAGAATCGGGGATCGCATAAAAATCTACAGTGGTTATATATTGCATGTATCATATTTTTTCTCGGAACTTTCAATTTTCTATATATTACTTCATGAATTTTTTTCATCTAAAGATTTTACAAAGTAATATAAAACATTTTCTGAATTTTTCGTATGTTTCCAATGTACAATTTAGATTTTTTATAAAGTTAAAACTTGGGTTCCACTGCAGGCCCGCATGTTATACTAACGGCCTTCAAGATTAAGATTGTTCTGTGGGACATCCTGCAGTGCCATCTTTCAAGAGAGAGGGAATCGTTCAAATAACACGAAATAAATTGTATAAAAAAATAAATAAATAAATAAACAAAAGAAATAATCGTATGTGGCAGAGAGCGAGACAAAAGGCCGTACGGGGCAAAGCTGGATGATGGGCTTCTTCAATAAAGGGGAGCCCTCAGGACTTTACCTATCCCCGAACCTTCAAGTTAATGTTTTTGTTTTCATCATCTGCAAGTATAAAGAATCCAAAGAAAGGAGCACTTCTTGGGCGGTAGAGGGAGTGTTGTTGTCACGTTAACGGAGCTGTAGATGACCCCGTCCGATTCCAAAGGACAGGCGGAAACGTCTAAAATATGCTGGTGGTGATGAAATCAACGAAGACACTCTTAAGACAATTTTTTCCCTGAATGATGGGTACTAGGTACAGACAATAGTCCTGAAATATTGGACCTTGTCAATATATTTCTTCCTCATGTCCAGCCGTTTATAATTTTACCATACCTGACTTCTACGCTTCAGATATTTGAACAAGAATAGAATACCTCTCGGCTCTTTTATGGTTGTAATCACTGGATCAGAACAGAGTATCCATCCATTCCTCCATGATTATAACTATATGATCGGAATGTTCCTCTCTCTTGGTAATGGAATTACTTTAGTTTTTAATTGTATAATCTTGCATACTCTATTAGAAGTGATTTTAGATGATCGTATGATTTTAAGAATCATATAACAACCAATAATATTTTTCTTTGTTGATATGATCTCATAATTTTTTTTATTAATAATATTATTATTATTATTTTTCTTAGGATAATTCTATATCAGTTGTTTTTATTATTTTTTTTAATGGAGTCCATATGCTAGTATAAATATCCTCTAAGATGTATTGAATAAAATTGAAACAGGAATAATGTAAGTCTCTATTTCTCTCTCTTTCTATTTTATTTTTCTCTTCTTTGATAAATATTTTAATATGGTATCAGAGTCGCCAATTACTTAATATACCATCATTATCTCTTACATCTTTGTTGTGGCCATGGTTGTTGATCTATCGATCTCTATTTTCTTATAGATCCTCTATTTTTAGTAGATCTATAGATCATTTATTTTCTAATAGATTAATCCTTAAAAATCTTTTTTTCAGTTGAATCCATGACTATTCTCTACTGTTTTTCTCCTCCGCTTTAGATCTTTAGTTGTTTCTTCTTATTTTCGGTAAATTTCTATCCATCATTAGTCTTCAATTGCCTTCTCTTTGAGTGCCGGCCTTCTTTTATGTAGTATTTTTATCATAGATACTCATGCCGACCCTTGTCCGACATATTTATCCAATTGCGATAAGCAAATTTGATTGAAATATTTATTTTTTTCAATTCTGATTCGACAAACACAAAAACTTACTAAAAATCTCTAGCATAAGACCCATTGTACGTAAACCAAGCATTAAGTTTTTAACAATATGTAAGGATAATGAATAGAGAAGATATATGTCAAAGCTAGAAATATTTTAATTAAGAATCACTTAAATGAAACTTCCTGCAATTGATGAATGCTATAATGTTATGAATTGATTGCATGAATCATTGGAATTAAAATTGAGGATCCACTCGGCCTTTCTAGGGCCTCCTCCTTTCAACCTCCTCCAACTCTTAGCTACATCCACCCACTAGGCATAGGATAGCAAATGCTGGTGACTAGGTTGGACAAAGTTAGGGTCTAGTTATTCAGGTATTTGATGTGTTCCTCCTATGGTTGTGTTCTTCATTTTGAGTTTGTATGTTCACTTGGTATACTAAATGCTCCTTATTTATCATAAAATGTTTCCTTATTCTTTTTCATGAAATACTAAGCTAAGTCAAACACAGAAATAACTCTAAAGGCATCAAGACTAGCATCTACTTAGGTAACGAAAGGGATGTGACCATGTGGTGGATACCTTAAGCTTGTAACCAATGTCTTAGGCCATGTTTGGTTACCAATTAAATAGCTAATTAGGTGACGGATATCTTGAACCATCGGAAACCACATCCTAATTAGATAACCGCGCGTGAGTTATAATGATTCGTTGTTTAGTTCATATTAAGGATTAGAAAGATGTGTTAGGAAAAGAAAAGGATATAAAACAAAAGGAAAGGAAAATAGAGCTCCGGTGGTCAAATCTATTTACCTCCCTCCGCAAAATAAACTTTGTCCGGCAATCCACTCTTCTGAACGTTGACCAAATAAAGTTAACGTACTACCGTCTTATTTGTTTGGCTATGTGGATAAGCATCACCTTACCTCCCCTAACCAGCATTCAAACAGGGCTTATAAACTTTTTGTTTGTAATAATCATGATTGCTTCGAGGATTAACCGTTCATTCGTTTGTTCTTATATCATGGTTTCCATCATCATACCAATTTTTCAAACAAAAACTCCGAGTCATATTTCTTGTTTTTTTCTGTAAAATTTATAATATTTATGAATAAAAAGTTTTCACCTGCGGCTCCATGTGCAAGAGAGACTGATGGAGAGGATACTGTGGCCGGTGCGAATCTATTACATTTGGAGCAGTTTGAGGAGGGGATGGAGGGAGAGAGAACCAGGAAGTAGAACAGCTCACGCCTCAGAGCATGGCAGCGGTTCCAAAAGGCTAAGCATGGCCGCCTTGGATCCCGCGCTGTCTTGCCCCTGCCCTTTTGGAGGGATCTTTGATGTGACCTACCCCATTAAAGGTCAAGAGGTTTTAATACCAGTACCAACCACTGCTCCTCAGCGAATGATCTCTGGTACGTTCACGTCGAAAGAAGGCAAAGACGCCTCGTCCCTACGCCTATCAGCCCAGACCCCGGACAAACTTTCCCACATCTATTTAGACTTTGGATTTTTCTTTTTCTTTTTTTTTTTTTTTTTGGTAGAGATTAGACTTTGGAATTTAAGAACGTAAGCGATGACTCAACTGTCGTTCCATCGGTCAAACGACTTATAATTTTTTCTACAGATTAAGAAAATGTATCCGTGATAGGAGGCGGGTGAGTTAGAGTGGTGGTAGGAGATGAGATTGCAAGCATGGGTATTATAAGTTTATAACAGTTTTTAGCCATATAACTCGTTCTATAACTGGAATTCTAAATATTATTTATAATTTCAGAATTTATTTAAACAGAATAATAAGTCAAAAGAATTATTTTAATTTAATAAAAAATAACTCTCACTAATTGTTGTGTATTATAGTAACAAATATATTGGTTGCTGCAGTCATTAAGAAAGAAACAGTATCTAAGCTATCTTCCAACACTGTTCCAGACGAACCATTGAAGTTTGTGTCAGTTCACGATCTGCCTGATTAATTTGTGAGTGGCCTTGCAACCTTAATTTTCCATTGATGAGAGCGTCTACGGAGCCGAGTACAGACCTTTGCATCCTTGTTCGCAGCATGCAGGTAAAGCTTAGGACATTGCCCTTCAAAGAAGTATATGTCAGCCATTTGTCTTCGCAAAAAACAATCTTACTTCCATTCCCTACCTCATAGAATATCTATTGCTCAGACCAGCAATTAAGTAGCCCTCTTTCCAAATTGATGAGGCTTTTTTTCCGTCTTTGTTACAAAAAGGATTGATTCTAATCTCCCTGTGATAAGCCCATCCAACTTGCTGCTTCCAAATCGAAGAACCATCCTCATCATCGTCAAGGAATCGCCAGCCCCATTTGGCTACTAAAACTATGCACGCTTGCGAGCATATATGTATATACATGTATACATATACACCCACACGTACATATATATATGTATATGTGTGTATATACACATACATACATACATACATACATACATACATACATACATACATACATACATACATATATATATATATATATATATATATATATATATATATATATATATATATATATATATATATATATATATATATATATATATATATATATATATATATGTATGTATGTATGTATGTATGTATGTATGTATGTATATGTATGTATGTATGTATGTATGTATGTATATGTATGTATGTATGTATGTATAATTACTTATTATTATTTTCTATTTTAAATTAATCTTGCAATAGTTCGCTTGTCCTCATAGCTGGGTTGCCTAATGGTAGACTCTCTGATCATTGTTTCATTTGATTTTGGTGGCATGAGATGGCTGATAAATTTGTAGAGTGCAAAGAAATGAGAAAATACTATAAAAAAATAATGATTTTGATCAAATTTGTAATTGATTTTTTGATTAATTATTGAAGAAATATTAATATAGCAATCGAAAAAATATCGATTGTAAAATTAGTTGCAAAATTTTTTGCTATAATATTTTACGATCGATTTTGCAATTAAAAAGTAGAATATAAAAATAAATTTATAAAATATTATTTTTTTATAGATTTACAATCATGAATCAATCATAAATATTTTTAATTATTTAATTAAATTTTAAATAATTTTATGATCGATTTTTTGATTGTAAAATGGATTTATTATTTTGCAACTGAAAAATCGATCACAAGATTTTTTTTTGAATATATTCACAATCGATTTTTTGGTTACAAAATATTTTAATTATTATTTTTTAATTTAAAAAAATATTTTTGATTGATTTTTTTGTTGTAAAATTTTTTTATTTGTTTGCAACTGAAATTTTAATTATAAATCTAAATTTTGAAAAAAAAAATGATGCATTTATTTTAAATTAATTTAAATAAAAATATGTTTTATAAAATATTTTAAATTTTTTAAAAAATTAATTTTTCATTATATTGTAAATGCTTTATTTTATTTTTTTTAATTTTGTGACTGATATTTTTATGGTTTAGCGACTGAAATATCGATAAAAAATTTAGGCCAATCGATTTATCGGTGGCTAAATCGGGGCACTTAAACCCCAACCGACCCTCTCGAACTATGGTTGTCGCACCCCCCCCACCCCGCTCGGTCGATGGCCTTCCCTCCCCTCATCAGTGACACCAACGACCTTTTTCCTCTCTCAATCCTCTTGTGTTTTCCCACCTGCACCGCATCGCCCCCACCCTACCTCCGGTTGGCCCCGTTCAAAGCCCCTCGAACTTTAGCTACCGCAATCCTCTATCACCCTTGGTGATGTAGGATTAAGCTAACTATTCTAGATCTAACCAACTACTCGTGAGATTAGTGAACAAAATTAATTAAGTAATTAAAGTATAAAAATAGTAAAAAATTAAAGGAAGCAAGAAAATTAACTAAGAGATTTATTCATGATTAAAGTCCAATCTAAGAATCAATTCAATCGGCATGCATAATTAAAAAATTTAAAATTAGATCATTGGTTATTAAGAAACGACCGCTAGGCTAGAACTAATTAACTTAAATAATTCTAATCTAAACAAATTAAAGATAGGTAACTAGCATGAAAAAAATTAACAGTATTGATTTAAAAATTTTAAATTATTCTTTGTAGTGGTCTCACAGGATGTCTCAATTTTTTTGGAGAAGAAAGATTAAATCGAAAGCGGTTGAGAAGACCGGTTATTGACTCACGGTAAGAAAGACAAGAAGTCTTTGGCCCCGAATCATCCAAAACAATGAAAGATAAGTAAATCCTTGCAAGAAATACCTAAAAATATAATAAAAAATTGATAATAGCCCAAAATATGAAAGTCAGCAATGGCACCTAGGATTGCTTTGAGAATAGTGCTACTTTTTCGTTTGTGCAAGCAGTAGGATGGTTCCGAGGGAAGAAATCAAGCATAGCATCCGATGGCGATGAGTCCGAACAGGTCTAGCGAAGTCATCAGAGTAGTTGGGTCATCGGGGAGAAAGCACCGGTGGCGATGGAGGACACCAAAGGCATAGGTGTTGTAGGGAATGGGTCTGCCGCATCGCTGGTCTAGGTGCGGTGGAACAGTCACAGAGGGACCGATGGTGGGGTCAATCCATCGGAATGGCTCGGGGGTGGATGCCGAGACTGGGTCCACCATGATCGGTTGGTCGAAGGGAGGATATTGACGGAGGCCTCAAAATTGCAGCACAAAGGTCCCAAGTTGAGACCTTTAAATGTGGTGTGGTTCTGAGATTAATTGTTGTACTTTATTAGGAATTTAGATATTTTTGGATTGGGGTCCGGTGTTGAAGCAAGTTTTAATTGTACCAATTTTGCATGCAGGTATATGTGAATTATCTGATAACGGGTGGCATAAATAGCCTGAGACAAGTCATCGTTACCATAACATTATTGTGTGCATAATAAAGTAAAGAAAAATACCCATCTACCGGTAATTGGCTCGTGTATAGAGCTGAAAGAAAAATAAATTTTTCTTTTTGAAGACATCTGCGAGCTAATCAATGTGGATGGTGCACTACCGACGGTGCATAAAGAATTTTTCTAAAGTAAAAGGTAATTAGGACTGAAGTCTTAACGCATGTGGTTGCACCACATTCTGTGTCCACACATAAAAAGGAGATGCCATGTAATGTAAAATCTCGTGCAACCTTAAATAAAAATGTAATACACACCCTTGCTAATAATTTCTTCACAAATATTGAAAATACCAACTTTAATCTCAAATAAGAATTTCTGATGGTATGGAACAGGTGAAATGAGGGCCATTGCTGAAGAACGACGAAGACGAGCAGAAACACACCTAAACATGGTGAAGTATGCAGGCTGTTTACATAATGCAACGAACCCCAAAAATCCCTTTTTCTTCTTCGACAACAATATCCACCCATCGTATAAAAGATTTTTTTTTTTTTTTTGGCTGGTACAGGATCAGATCTTTCTAGCTCGCTACCACCCCAGGATAATTTGAATTCAAAATCTCCCTTTTACGTATTGCCAGAATTTCTCAAAGGACCCCCTTCCACTTCATGAAATAAACCAGAATTGCCAGTACAGCAACAAAGACAATGAGCAACATGCTCAACCCTGTTGAAACGACGGCGACACGTTCAAAATATAACTAAAAAAGAAATAGAAAGCATGCGATGAGACCAAAATATAAAATGATAACATACCATTACTCTTTCTGCTTTCAATAAGTGTCACTCGTGCACTTGAATCAAACGATGCAGACATCAAGGCCCTGTACACATGAGCAATAGCTTAATGGTACATCTTCGGCTGGCTAATTATGGATCTGAGTCCGGTTATACAACTCTTAGTTTTGACACAATACATTTCACTATGAAGTAGGGTAAGTTTGGACGGTAACCTCGAATCTTGGGAGAACACTAATGCAGTAACAAGGCCAAGGTGCGCTTTTTTAACCATAGCCTGCAACTGCATATCTGAATTTAGGATTACGACGTTTCCTTCTACTGTCCCACTGCAAAGTGACAGGGTAAATGTGATTATTTGAGGAGTGGAAAAATGACCAGAAAAAGAGGGGGGCCGGGGGGTGTTTAGCAGTTTACCGTCCTCGACAAACAGGGACCTTTTTCTTCAAGTTACTAAGTCAACCACATTTCACGGTGGTAATGTGCGTTTTTGCTTTTTTTTTTTTTTTTTTTTTTTTTTTTTTTGCTGCAATAAAACCTTCAGTCGGTTCACACATGAAAGCCCTTAAATGGCATCATTACCCTATTCTATTACAATGATGACACCCATAATGCTGGGCTGTTGGGTGTGGATGTCATAAAGCAATGGCACGGTCTTGGCACACACCTACAGAACAATCAAAATTACCGAGGAGATCTTATTGGAACAATAACATCATGTCATTACTTAGTTCCTGATCAAGGACTCAACGAATCAACATCCGCAAAGGTAGGAGACAATTTTTGTGTCTCTTGAAGTTTGTAACCTAGATATATAAAGACCATCAAAATTTGCATGGGATTGAAACTCTCCTAACCTAGTGTAGACTCAAAGGACTACCATTCAATATAAAGACTGGATGACTCGAAACTGACTGCAACCCCCCTAGTAACTCAAGTGACTCAAGTGAAATGATGAATGTAATAAACATGCACAAGCTTACAGGTTACATGATGAATTGCATAAAAGATTGTAATCAAATCTATTCTTGTGTTACAAATTTTAGACTCCCGGTAAAATTGGATATGCTTTCTTTGCTTCCAATATATGATCACATATCAGCAACCACAGACCCATCCTAGAAAGCAGTAGAAAAAAGCAAAAAGAACAATCATGACAATAGAGGGGTCACACAATCATATATGCTGAATGGAACCATTAGTTTAATGGTGGTGAGGTTTAAATGAATCACTTACATTGCAAGGAGTTTACCATCAGTTGCTACATTGAATGCAGAAATTGGATCACGAACAACCTTCTTTGACCCAACTCTCTTCCATGAAAGAGTATTCCAAGACACTATCTTTCCCCGGTCACCTGCAAATTAAAGATAGTACCGTTCAACACAGTTAAACATTAGAACAAATGAACAAGAAGAATCAAGGCAAAGTTGTGGTTTGACTCTGGAACATCACCATGCATTGCAGTAACAAATAGTATCTGATTATTATCAGTGCTTTGAGAAAACCTGCAGAAGCCAAAAACTTCACCCTGGAAACATGTATAGTTCATAAGTCCATATAATCAAAAAATTAGTTCAGGTACTTGAGCAAGTCACTGAAGAAATTGCTTACATCTTCCCTTGGCAGACTGGCTATAGCTGTTGATGATGTCAGATCCCAAACCCTGCAAGGTCCACTATTTCCCAATGACACAAGAAACTTTCCATCGAGGCTGCAAAACATTACCAGCAGATGATATAAGTGATTCCATATGAGACAAGCCCAATTCTGTAGTGCAAGTGAAAAGAAGAAGAAGAAGAAGCAACATTTAGTTATGAAGAATCTTTCTCATATAAACATCCTTCTATCAACCTGAAATGCAAATCCTTCACAGTTGCATGAGCATCAGTTTGATCAAGAACACTTTCCATACTTGGCCACTTGAAGACCCTCAAATGCCCATCCTACATGCAAGAAAGCAATAATAATGAATATATATGTCATCATGAATTAAGAAGAGTAGAACAAAGATGTCTGAAGATTTCTGATCAAGAATAGTCAATTGATGTATATCTAACAGAGCAGAAAAAAATGGAGTAATAGTAATTTGTAAGGCATAAATATTTAGATAAAATGATGTAAATTACATTGTCAACATCAAGGTTTTAGCATTGGATTTTTCTCATTTCTCATAAATTTCACAGAACATTCCTTTTGACTATCTTAATGGGTAAAAAAGGGAAAATTCACTTTGAGGCTGATTGTGTAGAGCAATTTTACAAGTTCCCAGAGCTTGTAAATCCAAATGAAGATGATTATTGACCCTTGGTTTAACATCTGAGTTGACCAAAATCTAGCATCCACAAAGTATTATTGGTTAACCATCATATCACCTGAAGAGAGATATAAGATGAATATTTGAGCCCATAAATTCTAATGAAGCTCCTTCTAAATGACTAATAAAACTAAATACTCAAGGCAAAGACAGGGATAGTCAATAGAACAAGGTTTTGAGCAATATTAGTTCTAAAGGCTGAAATTTCTTTACTTGGAGAGGAAACATAGTGTGCGTGCATGCCTAATATGGAAAGGAACCTAACAACAAGATTAAGAAAAGTAATGTGTGAGCATAGCATGTCCTACAAATCCCGTTGTTCAGTATCAAATATTTTTCCCCCAAAAAGATGACTAGGGCACACATGCAGCGATCTTTCAGACTTGCTATATGTTTTAGAAGAAAAGATAGTAATGGCTTCTTCCATAATGTGAATTTATATTGTCTAAATCCAAAATTGAGATGCATCTTACAAGTTCGACCATGAAATTTCAGCAGCTAATATATGCAGAGAGCTCTTGATCCTGTCACATTTACATCCTTAAAGTCATATGTCATTCTTTTCATAGATAATACAAGTAGTATTGGTGATGGTCTCAATCATATCTAGCCAATCAAGGAAACCTTTGAGTGCCAATATTCATAAAGAACCTCAACAAGTTTTACCGATTTCTAGATCTGCAGATAGCCAACACTCAAGAGAATTCACTTTCTCAATAAAAGTACAACAATGATGAGTCATCATAAATTTATTTGAACAGATACTTGGTTGCTCCTATTCTAGGATATCAAACACCAGGATTACTGGCCTTTAAGTAACATACCAGCCAGAAACTGGTTCCCAGAAACCCCTTGGGACTGATCCATCGGTGAATCGGCCCTCAATTGACCCTGTGCAATTTGATACTATGCTTAAAGGTGCTTTACACCTTTTTCTTTCTGCTTAAAGCCATGCTGACCAGTATCTATGCCAGTACAGTACATATGCAGTATATAACATACCAGATAGTGAACCATATGCGCCTAACAGTGCGGGCCTATATGTCAATTTTCAAAACTTTGCCCCTCCTACTGAACTTCATTCGAAGCATTGCCTAGGTGAGGCTGAGGATATCTGAATCTTTATGATATCCTGCCCAATATCTCAAAGCAAGAATTGCTGGTTTATTTTGTTGAACCTGTACCCGAGCAGCACTCCTGTTCGCTTCATTGCTATCCTTTCCCATGTTGCTTTGATGCTAAAGCTGTGAGCAACACTATACATATTGCTCCGTGTAGATTTTATATCATATTTCTGATCCTAGCAGCAAATGTCCATTGCAAGTAGCTCTTTGGACTTGGGTTGACCTACCAACTCTAAGCCCAACATCATGCCATGAACATTGTTAGTCAACTAGTTGCCAGCTCACAAGCTGCTTATTATGCTGTGATATTCCATGCTCTATGTTATCTTTAAGGTCTAATCGGTAGTGCTCTCTCTCTCTCTCTCACACACACACACCCCTTTGCACATCTCTTCCTTTCAAGCCTACTTCATGTTGATTGGGTCAGAGATGTGATTGACTGTCAGACAATAGTCAGCTATGATAATGTACATTAGATTATTTAATCTTCAACAGAAAGCAAACAAACACGAGCATGAAGCTCAAGTATTAGAGCAGTCTACCGAGTTTGTAACTTAGAAAAATGTTTTAGTTTCTCCTTATGAACATAGAATCACAACCAAAGTTTGCCATACCAGTCAGTACTATATCATACCGAGCATACCATATTGTACTAGTATCAAACCAATATGGTCTACTATACTGATACTCAGTATGCCAAAGTTTATCATACTATACCATGTACCGATGCTATAATAAGATGGTAGCGATACGGGGTTGGGTATAGAGATGGCAGACCTTGATTACAACTACTACACCTATCCATGCATTGGGACAACTAGAAAGATAATATATTGCCATCATTTAGTTCTACTATAAGCATACTAACAATACAGAATTTGACCACTACTTTATGAACATCATGTTCTCATTTGGATGGCACATGTATCCCAAATTTCCTCTATTTACTTGATCAATTTCTTCATGACATCCCATACTCACGCTTCATTGGTGAACACGTCCTTTTGCTTCTTATTAACATTTCCACTAATTTTAGGAATCAAGAAAATATAACATAAATGATCATAGGATCAAATTACAAAGTTGAACTCTAACTTGAATTATTTCTTCTCTTGATAAGATGTTTGTACACTCAGACCTTGTAAACTATGGGCAGCATGCAATGGTTAGACAGGCTATGGAAGCATATATTACAAAAATAAGTTTTTAAATTTGAACAACTAAACATTCAGAAAGTATCTGTAATAGAAAAAAATCCAAATGATAATTATTGAGCATCACTCGGTTTCTCAAATCACTACGTATGTTCTTACTAGAATGACTGAAACTAGTTGCTTGAAGATATAAACTAAAGAAAATAAGTGTGAGGAAAAACATCTACCTCCCCACCAGTTGCAAGCATCGAACCTTCTGTATTAAAAGCTAATGCTAACTGCAGTCCAACATCTTCCAACTGTGCCAATTTCTTTCCAGAGGATTTAAGAGCCAATTTACAGGATTCCTTGCTCTCTGGAAAATCCCATTCAAACCACCTATACAAATACGACATGATAAAAGATTAGAAGCACTAGAATGGAAAAGCAAAAGCTAAAAGAAAGATTCTTCATAGTTTAGGACTCCATCACACAGTCCATTTGACAGAACATATTAGTGATGAGCCATGGATCCACAAGCTTAAAATACAAACATTTTGGATCAAAAGATGGTTGAAAATGGGAAAAATATTCTGAAATTAACATTCAAATTAAAAGTAAACAATTTATAACTTGTAAACATTCAATAATGAATGTGGGTGAAAATTCATGCTAAGTGAAAGGAACACATTTTTAACCAATCATCTCTTCTTTAGAAGACGTGTGTCCAGACTTATACGGTAAGGGGAAAGAAGATGCTCCATGAACACAACAACTGTTCAAGAAAACAAATAATAATAATAATAATAATAATAATAATAATAACAACAACAACAACAACAACCTATTTAAGAGCTACCTGTAGTACATAGTTTATAACTATCAAAGTTAGTAACCCGGAAAGAGAAATTATTTTACAGTCCTTACATTGTAAAACTTATGTGCAAAACCTTTAAATACAGAAAAGACTGTACGATATTTATACAGAACTTGCTTCCTCTGTAAAAAGAATGATGCAAGAGCAGAAAATTGTGTCACTATAGAACAATTAGCAATACTGTACTATTCCCGCGTCAGCTTTGCTGATTCAAAAAATCACCTCTGATATTGACCATTAGTTTATAAAGCTCGCATCTTTATACAATAAAATCAATAGGAAAGAATATTAGTTTTAGATGACTTAAGAAAAGACCTGCAACCCTTCGGAAATGAGCAAAGAATCCCATCTCCCTCTGGGTGCACAGCCATCCTATAAGGCACTTCAGCATCCGTTCCCATCCTAAACACCTGAATCAGTTAAAAACAATCAAGACTTGAGCTTTAAAAAATACCGCAGACTCGCAATTCCGATACAAATTTCCGAATTGATGCAAGCTATCAAGTGTTTCATGTTAAAAAAGAGAGAATTTTACTGGCTTATCGGAGAGGGATCGGGAAACGAGATCGAACTCGGAGACGACGAGGGCGTTGGGAACTCCGCTCCGGCCTTCGCCCCCGCCTCCTCCCAGCGCCATCAGAAGCCGATCCCCGTTCTGAGACGGCGGACAAGGTTCTTCCTCGCTTCCTTCGCCTCCTTGCTGCTTGCCCTTGTCTTCCTTCTCCTCCTCTGCCTCCTCCACCTTGTCTTCCTCACCCTCCGCCGCCACGGCGGCGGCGGCGGAGATCCGGTCCCGGGGGACCCAGGCGGCGCTGTAGATGGGAAAGCCGTAGGTTTTGGAGCAAGGTGGGATCTGTCGCCGTTCCCTCGCCATCGCCCTCCTTCGGTTTGAGTCCCTGTTTTGCTTTCGTTTTCGCTTTAGTTTTTATTATATTTTTAATGCTTCAGCTCCGTAATAAGCATGAGCAGTTGGCGTTCTTTTGTGCGCGGTGGTGGCGGTTGGATCCCGCGGCCGGTAGGGGTAGAAAAAAAGGTATTTTTCGGAGAGCCCCACAACCCGACTCGATTTTGCTGCCACTTTCGAAGTTCGTAAATGTCTTCCCTAGCTTTTATAACCGAGAAAATACGTTACTTCGTGAACGGTGTAGCTCCATAAATATCATAATGCTTAATTCTCACATAAAATTAAAATATATATTTTTTTTAAAGCATCACGTTCCGATCTTATATGAGTCAATTATCGTGGACAGAGCTACACCGGGATGTAAAAAAAAATTTCCGGAATACCATCACTTGCGAATATAAATATCCTAAACTTCAATTATTAATGTCTCGACCTCCTAAATACCTCTTCAAAAATAAAAAAAAAAGTATGGATCCTATGATTGCTCCATACCATACGATGTCATCATAGATGGTTATCATATTATTTATTTTAAAAATAAAATTTATTTTTAATATAAATAAAATATTTTTAGCATAATACATGTTATGTCATAATAATAAAATATTATTTATTTTTTATATGATAGTTATCCTTGATGACACTATATGATATGAAGTCGAACCATAAAAATCTTCCTTCAAAAAGATTAATATAAAAGAATGAATGTCATCGTGATGGAGCAACGAGGATAATGCCATGCTAACTACAGGTAGACTTCCATCAATCACATCCTATAGAAACTATTTGTGTTAGTAGGTTGTTGATAATTATTTGTGAATTGGTTGATTCTTGAGTTAAGAGGGACCAACGAAAGGTAGAGTAGCAACATAAATTGAAAACTTTTAAACAAAAATCATATGTAGTTGAGCTCGAATGGCTTAGTTCACTCGAGCTTATAGAAGATAAGTTGATCTAATGCTAATTAAAAATGAGTGACATGGTGCATGAGGCTCCATCACTACGAGATTTGGGAAGGATCAAAAAGTTTTATCCTCCATATACCATGACGACATTTCCATATGTTAAAGTTATGATTTATAGGTCACAGTTGAGCAACCTTATCATTGTATCTTTGAACACTAGCTAGCTTGTGAAAATAATTGCAATCACAAATTCAACTCAAGAGCTGGTTTATTCAAATGGCTCACAATCTAAACTTGACTTGATGAGGGATGCATGCTTAAATACCCTATTGACATGACAGAGTCGATCATTGAACATATTCTACATGATTTGTTCGTAATCTTATTGCAAGTACATGCTACTCTTGGCAATGAGCTACCAATGAAGCAGTCTCGAGCTCCATCTGGATTGTTGAAGCCTTAGCCTTTCTTTTATTTTAGCCTATTTGTTGTTTGTCATACCTATTTGTTTTATTTCAACTCGGTTAGAAGTTTTAGATCAAACCCAGCTCAACTGTCAGCACTTATTCTCTTAATTGGAAAGGAGAGCGAGCAGGATGATTCCTGCTGAAAGGAAATGGAACATTGATACTCTCCAACATCTTTCCTCCTACTGTGGTGTCTGAAATTATTAAAATTCCATGGGCTAAGGGTGGCTGGATGGACTATCTACGTCTGGGAAAGAATAAGGTGAAGTCAATCTTAAAGAGGCCTACAAACTCATGGTGGAGAATCCCACAGGAACAGTAGTAACCAATTTCTCTTGGGTTTGATCAATGCGGCTCGTCTCTGTCCATCTGATTGAAGCTGAACTTAGAAGTACTTGGAAGGCTTATGCGTGGTCGTTTATAATTATAAAGCTACCCAAGCGTGGACCGAGAGAGACGCACAGATCGCGTTACCTTTAAAGATAAATAAATAATAATAAATTAAGGAATAAAAACTTAACTATAGAGACATGCGGATCACGTTATCCTTAAAGATAGATTTCGTACTCTTTGAAATCAATGATTCAGCATGAAGGATTCTAACCTATCTATTCCTCTTGATTCAACTATAGCAGCACTCTTCTAAGGGCACGCTCCGGGTATAAAGATTTCATTGAATTGCTTCTGATTGTTTCTTATCTTGAGAAAAAAATATGTGATAGTATTTTGTAAAAAAAAAAGAGAGAAAAATTAAAGATTTTATTGTAAAAAAAAAAAAGAGAAATAGAAAGAATTTTTTTAAAAAAATAAAAAAAAAATTTACATGTCCGAATGAGAAGTAAGAATACGTATTTATGGAAGAACTTTTATGATATTTAAGTGAAGCCAACGTCCAATCCAATGGTAATAATCATTCAGACATCCAACAGTAGAAAGCTCCAATGAATAAAAATATGAAATAATATTTTTATTTTTCAAATGTATAAGAATATGGAGTTTGAAATATTTTAAAATACCTCATTTTAAAAAGTAACCAACAACCCCCCCCCCCCCCCCCCCCACACACACACACATTTCAAAATACTTTTTTAATATGACAAGGGACACGAGAAAGTCATGCATAGTAATGGTACCTTATGAGTTTGAACCATATCTTGGATGAATAAGCCAGGGATCATAAAAATATGGTGGAACTAAGCTCGTTTAACCAAATTTCTTCAGTGTGATACGGCCAAACATGTTGTCCATATAACTTTCTTTAACTAAAGCAAATTCTTACGAGATGGTGCTATTATGGCCATGCACCCACCTAGACATTCGTGAGTGCTCTAGAGACCTATTTTTGTCTCATAGGGAGCAGGCTAACTCCCACACTCATATAAGTGGCATCTATCAGGAGTGTATTGTGGTTAACACCACATCTCAAATTAAAATCTATGGAACTATTAAGAACATTAAGCTTAGCATTGTACTCATGACAGTAGCACTGTCATACATCATCGAAAGAAAATTTTCACCAGTCATCTTATATGATGGTGGATAGATGATAAGTGATAAGACTCTCTTAGATATGTTGTTGGTGCAGAATTTAGTTGACGCCAGATCGAGCAGAAATGGAGGAGGATGAAGTCATCGTCGGTGATCTGCAAAATAAAGTTTCGTCTGGAGTCGGTAGTGATGGCTCCGACAGGATCCTCCGACGATCAAGTCAGCTCTTCTGATCAACAGAAATGGAATGCTCAGGGATGAGAAGTGAACTTAGAGCTTTAGAGGGGAGAGGAGAGCTTAGAGAAAATATATCTGGAGGATCCCTTTTATAGACGAAGCTTGAATTATGGTAACGACCATACCATCTGATAGCAGGCCGCTCTAGGCTGCATGGAGTTCGGTATGGAGAGAAATGTATCATCAGACTAATAGTGGCGGCCATGTCATCCGACTGTGGGCCGCGTAGGGCTGGTTATGGAGAGAGTGGTATCGTCAGACTGGTAGTGGTGGCCTTGTCGTTCGATCGTGGGCCGCATGGGATTGATTACGGAGAGAGTGATATCGTCAGACTGATAGTGGCGGCCATACCGTCGAGGTTCAACAGTCGTAGTTCGAGGGAGTAGGCGCTGGTTGGTGAAGAACCTCGACATATATCCATTTCAGAAGAGCTCGAACTCCTAAGAGGGATACGTCTGGAGAGGATCATCCGGAAGGAGTTCGGCTGAAGGAGATGTCCGAAGGAAGTTCTGCCTCTGGAGGAGTTCGACTGCAGGAGCGATTCAGAAGAAGTTTGGCTTCTGGAGAAAATTGGTTGAAGGAGAATTTTGGAAGGAGTCTAGCTCTTGGAGAAATTCGATTGCAGGAGTAATTTGGAAGGAGTTCGGCTAGGGCTCGATCGCTGAGGAGTTCGACCGGGGCTCGACTACTAAGGAGTTTGAAGGGAGTTTAACTACCGTAGGAGTTCGACATGAGCTCGATCGTTGAGAAGTTTGGAGGGGCTTGGTCGTTGAGGATCTTGAAGGGAGTTCGGCTATCAGAATGTCCGGAGGGAGTTCTGCCTCTGGAGGAGTCCGACTGTAGGAGCGATTCGGAAGGAGTTCGACTCCTAAAGAAATTTGGTTGAAGGAGAATTCTGGAAAGAGTCTGGCTCTTAAAGAAATTCGATTGCAAGAGCGATCTGTAAGGAGTTTGACTAGGGCTCGATCGCTGAGGAGTTCGATCAGGGCTCAGCTATTGGGGAGTTCGGCTACCATAGAAGTCTGACTGAAGCTCGGCTACTGAGAAGTTCGGAGGAGCTTGACCATTGAGAACCTCGGAGGGAATTCGGTTACTATAGGAGTCCGACTGGAGCTCGATCGTTGAGAAGTTTGGGAGGGGCTCAACCGCTGAGGAGTTCGGTCGGCTGAAGAAGTTTGGCTAAAACTCGGCCGCTGGGGCTCTTCCATGACTATCGATTGCATTAGACTGTGCATCGGACTGAACTTCGACAGGAGCGGGGTTTATCCCCAATAATAGTCTTCCCTACTTTCGAGTTCGAAACTCAAAGGAAGGGAGTGTAGAAAAGGTGATTGCTGAAGTCCTCTTCAGGGCTCTATGTCGGTTTAGGTTAAAGCTCGGGGGAGGTCTCATCACCAGCCAAAGTTGAAATTGAAGTTAAAGTTCAAAAGAGATCTCATCTCCAATCGAGGTTGATATGGTCGCTCGGAGAAGATCTTATCTCCAGCCGAGGTTGGCTCGGTCGCTCGGAAGAGATCTTATCTCTAGCCGAGATTGAAGCTCCGGGGAGATCTTATCTCCTGCAGCCGAGGTTGACTCGGTCGCTCGAGAGAGATCTTATCTCTAGCTGAAATTGACTCGAGCGCTTGAAAGAGATCTTATCTCTAGCCGAGATTGGCTCGATCACTCGAGAGAGATCTTATCTCTAGCCAAGGTTGGCTCGGACGCTCGGAAGAGATCTTATCTCTAGCCGAGGTTGGCTCGGGTGCTCGGGAGAGATCTTATCTCTGGCTGAGATTAGCTCAGTCGCTCGGAAGAGATCTTTTCTCTTGCCGAGGTTGAAGAAAATCTTGTCTCTATAGACTTTGAAGCTCGATTTTTGACTTTGCTCACGTTAGAACGAGATTTTTTTTCTGCTCCTAACGGGCTATAGGGGCACATAAGAACCGTTATCAGGGCCTCTCCTCCCATCCCGTCTAAAATGAATGAGGCCTTCGACTTTGCTCGCATTAGGACGAGGTTCTTCTCTTATTTTTAATGGGCTGTGGAGGCACATAAAGGTCATTGTCAGGGCCTCTCCCCCCATCTCGTTTAAAATGAACGAGGTCTTTGACTTTGCTCACGTTAGGATGAGATTCTCCTCCTATTTCTAACGAGCTATGGAGGAACATAAGGGCCATTGTCAGGGCCTCTCCCTATCTCATCTAAAATGAACGAAGCCTTCGACTTTGCTCATGTTAGGATGAGGTTCTCCTCCTATTTTCTAACGGATTGTGGGGGCACATAAGGACCGTTGTCAGGATCTCTTCCCCATCTCATCTAAAATGAACGAGGCTTCGACTTTGCTCACTTTAGGATGAGATTCTCCTTCTATTCCTAATGGGCTATGGGGGCATATAAGGATCGTTGTCAGGGCCTCTCCTCTCTCTCATCTAAAAATGAACGAGGTCATCGATTTTGCTCAAGTTAGGATGAGGTTCTCTTTCCTATTCCTAATGGACCATGTGGGGTACATAAGGGTCATTGTTAGGGCCTTCTTCCCCCTATCTCGTCTAAAATGAATGAGGCCTTCGACTTTGCTCACTCGTTTAGGACGAAGGTTCTCCTTCTTTTCTAACAGGACTATGGGGGCACATAAGGGTCATTGTCAGGGTCTCTCCTCCTATCTCGTCTAAAAAATGAACGAGGCCTTCGACTTTACTCACGTTAGGACAAGGTTTTCCTCTTATTTTTAATGGGCTATGGGGGCACATAAAGGCCGTTATCAGGGCCTCTTCCCCCATCTCGTCTAAAATGAATGAGACCTTCGACTTTGCTCATGTTAGGACGAGATTCTCCTCCTATTCCTAACAGACTGTAGGAGCACATAAGGGCCATTATCAGGGTCTCTCCCTTCATCTTGTCTAAAATAAATGAGGCCTTCAACTTTGCTCACGTTAGAATGAGGTTCTCCTTCTGTTCCTAACATGGCCACTATTGATTGCTTCTTTTATATTATCAAGTAGTTTTTGCACCAAGAAACAATAATGTTGAAATGGAGGAGTTTTATTGAAGAAAAGTTATCGATAGTACGTTCTCGAATTCTCCAAGTCTCAAGATCGTGGGAGCGTTGTTCCTCCAAACTTCTTTGGACTAACGACCTCCTCTATTTTATGCTGGCCTTCTCAATTTGGAGCAAGCTTCTCTTAGCTTTGATGCTGGGAGATGACAGTCCATCGAAGTACCAAGCCCCCAGAGATAGCATTGATGATATTAGAAGGCGGCCGATCTCCTTGTTATTCCTCTCTCATTGGTGGTTCTAGCTGTGGTAGCGCCATTGGCTTGCTTCAGATCGGCATCTATGAAACATTGAGAGGGGCATAGTTATGAAACCTTCTAGGAAGACTTCTTCACGTTCTTCCATCGAGGCTTCCTTGATGACGAGCTCGAGAGGAAGTTTGGACCTCGCTTGCGCTGGGGGAGGTCATGAGCGTGGTTGAACTTCATTCCATCCTTCTATGAAATCCCCTGGGGGAGAACTTTATGCCCCTTTCTTGGGGCTTTCTTGATGACGAGCTCGAGGGGGAGTTCGGCCTTGCTTGCGCTGGAGGAGGTCGTGAGCACGATCGAACTTCATTTTGCCCTCTTGTGAAATCTCCTAGGAAAGAACTTCATGCCCCTTTGCCGAGGTTTCCTTGATGATGCGCTCGAGGAGTTCGGGCTCGCTTGCATCCAGGGGGAGTCCATGAGCACGGTTGAACTTCACTCGATCCTCCATCGACGGTGGGTCTATTAGACTCGTTCACCCACCACTCTCCTACGACTTCTTCATCCTTCAATTTGAAGACTTTTTTCGCACGAGCATATCCCTCGGCCCGAGCCAGCAGATCAGCGAAGTCCTTGGGATACCTCTTCTTCAGGAAGAACAATAAGTCATTCTTCTGAAGGCCTCTCTTGAGTGCGGCCATGGCAACAGACTGATCCAGATTTTGGACCTCCAAAGCAATAGCGTTAAATCGGATGACATAAGCTCGGATAGATTCCTCTTGCTTCTGCTTGACATTCATCAGAAAATCTGAACCTCGGCACGGACGTCGGCTGCTAATGAAGTGAGCCACGAACTGATGGCTTATCTGGTCAAAAGAAAAAATCGTACTTGACTTCAACGTCGAGTACCAATTTCTCGCTGCTTTCTTTAAGATAGATGGGAAGGCTCGACATAATATGACATCTGGTGTACCATGGAGTAGCATCATGGTCTGGAAGGCCTTTAGATGATCAACTGGATCAAAAGTTCCATCGTAGCTTTCAAATTGAGGGAGCTCGAAGTTCGATGGGATGAATTCTTGCATAATTCAGGGAGAAAAAGGAGGATCGATGCGGACATCATCAAGGTGAGTCGGGATGACATGGCCGAGCTCCTCAATCCATCGATCCATCTTCTGCAGTTTGTGATTGAGGACGTCGTCTCAATCGCAGACCTTGGAGGGCTTTCGGCTACAGATAGAAAAGGTCTCCTCCAGAGGAGAACCATGATCCAAACATGGATCCTCTATTTTCTATTTTTTCTTTTCAAGGGCGATGGGTATGCTAGCCCAAGTACTCTTTCTTGGGATCGATTTTCGACATCCTGATGGCTGATTTTTCAGTGGAGTCACTGTCGAAGGCTGCCGCATGGCCTGCATCATCTCAATAAGGCCATGAATCTGCTAGACCAGCAGGTTGAACTATCTCGTATCTATCGCGGCTATAGGTGAAACCTGGGTTTTCAAGACTGAAGCGGGAGTGGATGGATCTGGACGGGATCGAGCCATAGAGGCCATCGATCATCGGGTTGAAGCTCTCTTGAGAGGCAATTTCTCTTAAAAAAAACTCTAGAGAGGAAGAAGGAAGATCTCTAGAGAGGGAAGAGAGAGGTCGTCGTCGAGCACTCCTTTAAGAACAAGAGAATCTTAGAGGCAGGGGGCCCTCCTTCTAGCGCCAATTCTATTGGTGCAAAATTTAGTTGACATCGGATCGAACCGGAGTGGAGGAGGACGAAGTCATCGTCGGTGATCTGCAAAATAAAGTTCCATCCGAAGTTGGTGGTGGTGGCTCCGATAGGACCCTCCGATGATCAAGTCAGCTCTTCTGACCAACAGAAATAGAGTGCTCAGAGATGAGAAGTGAGCTTAGAGCTTTAGAGGAAAGAGAAAAGCTTAGAAAAAATATATCTGAAGGGTTTTTTTTATAGATAGAGCTTGAATGATGGTATCGACCATACCGTCTGATCATGGATCGCTCTAGACCATATGGGGTTTGGTACGGAGAGAGAGGTATCGTCAGGCTAGTAGTGACGGTCATGTCGTCCGATCGTGGGCTGCATGAGACTGATTACGGAGAGAGTGGTGTCATCAGACTGATAGTGGTGATCCTATCATCTGATTGTGGGCCGCATGGGGCTGGTTACGTAGAGAGTGGTATCGTCAGACTGGTAGTGACGGCCATACCGTCGAGGTTTAACAGTCGTAGTTCGAGGGAGCAAGCGTTGGTTGGTGAAGAACCAGAGAATGCATACAATTGGTCAACCGAGCATGCATGCGGAATTCATCTGAAGTTAGCTGATAAAACAAGCAGATTAAAATTTCTTTTTAAAAAAACGTCATTGTTATCCCCCTCCTAATAAGCTCATGGTCCCACTTTAGAATATAGATATCGCCTTGATCTATCATTGAGCAACAAGAGGCTACGTAGAAGTATATTAATTCTTCTTAAAAACAAATTTGCACTTTAAAGCATTTAAATGTTTGGCAAATCATTGCCTAATTGGTCGTGACATCAAGTTCCACATCTTGCTCCAAAGACATGGTTTTTGCCTCCTATCCATACTTTGTATGCAGGAATTAAGTCCTTAGTAAACGCTCTCAAGTTGGAAGTTTTAGTCAACTGAATGGAATACAATAACAAAATTAAGCACAACTATCACATCTTTCATTTGATATTCATAAATTGTTACCACCTAATCAATGTCATACCAATAATATTCAAGAGAGCTGAAACGGACAAACAGAAATAAAAATTCCACAACTTTTATTTCGACCGAAGGAGATGTCCGAAGGAAGTTCTGCCTCTGGAGGAGTCCGACTGCAGGAGCGATTCAGAAGAAGTTTGACTTCTGGAGGAATCTGGTTGAAGGAGAATTTTGGAAGGAGTCCATCTCTTGGAGAAATTCAATTACAGGAGTGATTTGGAAGGAGTTCGATTAGGGCTCGATCGCTGAGGAGTTCGATCGGAGCTCGACTACTGAGGAGTTCGAAGGGAGTTCGACTATCGTAGGAGTTCGACTGGAGCTCGATCGTTGAGAAGTTCGGAGGAACTTGATCGCTGAGGACCTCGGAGGGAGTTTGGCTATCAGAATGTTTGAAGGGAGTTCTGCCCCTGGAGGAGTCTGACTGCAGGAGCGATTCGAAAGGAGTTCGACTCCTGAAGAAATCTGGTTGAAGAAGAATTCTGAAAAGAGTATGACTCTTAGAGAAATTCGATTGTAGGAGCGATCTGGAAGGAGTTCGGCTAGGGCTCGATCGTTGAGAAGTTCGACCAGGGCTCGGCTACTGAGGAGTTCGGCTATCGTAGAAGTCTGACTGAAACTCGACTACTGAGAAGTTCGGAGGAGCTTGGCCGCTGAGAACCTCGAAGGGAATTTGGCTACCGTAGGAGTCCGACTGGAGCTCGATCGTTGAGAAGTTTGGGAGGGGCTTGATCATTGAGGAGTTCGATCGGTTGAAGAAATTCGACTAAAACTCGACCGCTGGGGCTCTTCCGTGACTATCGATTGCATTAGGCTGTGCATCGGACTGAACTTCGACAGGAGTGGGGTTTATCTCTAATAAAGTCTCTCCCACTTTCGAGTTCGAAACTCGAAGGAAGGGAGTGCAGAAAAGACGACTGCTGAAGTCCTCTTCAGGGCTGTACATCGATTTAGGTTAAAGCTCGGGGGAGGTCTCATCTCCAGCCAAAGTTAAAATTGAAGTTGAAGTTTGAAAGAGATCTCATCTCCAATCAAGATTGATACGATCGCTCGGAGGACATCTTATCTTCAGTCGAGGTTGGCTCGATCGCTCAGAAGAGATCTTATCTTTAGCCGAGGTTGAAGCTCGGGGGAGATCTTATCTTTTGCAACCGAGGTTGACTCGGTCACTCGAGAGAGATCTTATCTCTAGCCGAGGTTGACTCGAGCACTTGGAAGAGATCTTATCTCTAGCCGAGGTTGGCTTGGGCGCTCGGAAGATATCTTATCTTTGGCCAAGATTAGCTCAGTCGCTCGAGAGAGATCTTATCTCTTACTGAGGTTGAAGAAAATCTTGTCTCTATAGACTTTGAAGCTCGATTTTTGATTTTGCTCATGTTAGAACGAGATTTTTCTTCTGCTCCTAATGGGCTGTAGGGGCACATAAGGGCCGTTATCAGGGCCTCTCCTCCCATCTCGTCTAAAATGAATGAGGCCTTCGACTTTGCTCGCATTAGGATGAGGTTCTCTTATTTCTAATGGACTGTGGGGGCACATAAAGGTCATTGTTAGAGCCTCTCCCTCTATCTCGTCTAAAATGAATGAGGCCTTCGACTTTGCTCATGTTAGGACAAGGTTCTCCTCCTATTTCTAACGGGCTATGGAGGCACATAAGGGCCATTGTCAGAGCCTCTCCCCCATCTCGTCTAAAATAAATGAGGTCTTCGACTTTGCTCACGTTAGGATGAGGTTCTCCTCCTATTTCTAACGGACTGTGGGGGCACATAAGGACCATTGTCAGGATCTCTCCCTTCATCTCATCTAAAATGAATGAGGCCTTCGACTTTGCTCACTTTAGGATGAGATTCTCCTTCCTGTTCCTAATGGACTGTGGGGGCATATTAAGAATCATTGTTAGGGCCTCTCCTCTATCTCATTTAAAATGAACGGGTCATCGATTTTTGCTCAGTAGGATGAGGTTCTCTTTCTATTCCTAATGGGCTGTGGGGGCACATAAGGATCATTGTTAGAGCCTCTCCCCCCATCTCATCTAAAATGAATGAGGTCTTTGACTTTCCTCGCGTTAGGATGAGGTTCTCCTCCTTTTCCTAATAGACTGTGAAGGCACATAAGGACCATTGTCAGGATCTCTTCTCCCATCTCGTCTAAAATAAATAAGGCCTTCGACTTTACTCATGTTAGGACGAGGTTCTCCTCTTATTTCTAATGGACTGTGGGCACATAAGGGTCGTTATCAGGGCCTTTTCCCCCATCCTCATCTAAAATAAATGAGACCTTCGACTTTGCTCACATTAGGACGAGATTCTTCTCCTATTCCTAACAGACTGTGGAGGCACATAAGGGCCATTGTCAGAGCCTCTCCCTCCATCTCATCTAAAATGAACGAGGCCTTCGACTTTGCTCATGTTAGGATGAGGTTCTCCTTCCTATTCCTAAACATGGCCACTATTGATTGCTTCTTTTCTATGTCATCAAGTAGTTTTTGCACCGAGAAACAATAATATTGAAAATTGAATGAGTTTTATTAAAGAAAAATTATCGACAGTACATTCTCGAGATTCTTCTTAGTCTCCAAGGTCGTGGGAGTATTGTTCCTCCGAGCTTCTTCAGGCCTTAAGTCCCGGACCGAACGATCTCCTCTATTTCATACTGGGCCTTCTCCAATTTGGAGCATAAGCTTCTTCCTTGGCTTTGATGGCTGGGAGATGACAGGTGACTCGTCTGAAGTACCAAGGCCCCCTAGAGATAGCGTCGATGATGTCCGGGAGGTGGTCGAATCTCCTTATTATTCCTCTCCTCATTGGTGAGTTCTTAGCTGCGGTAGTGCCATTGGCTTGCTTCAGAGCTGATGTCTGTGGAGCATTGAAGAGGGGGCGTAGTTGTGAAATCTTCTAGGGAGGAACTTCTTCGCGCCCTTCTTCCATCGAGGCTTTCCTTGACGACGAGCTCGAGAGAGGAGTTTGGACCTCGCTTGTGCTCGGAGGGAGGTCCGTGAGCGTGGTTGAAGCTTCATTCGGCATCCTTCCTATGAAACCTCCTAGGGGGATAACTTCGTATGCCCCTTTCTATCGGAGCTTTCTTTAATGATGAGCTTTGAGAGGGAGTTCGGCCTCGCTTTGCGCTCGAAGGGGAGTCCGTGAGCACGATCAAACTTCATTTTGCCCTCCTGTGAAATCTCCTAGGGAAGAACTTTATGCCTCTTTGTCGAGGTTTTCTTGATGATGCGCTCAAGGAGTTCGGGCTCGCTTGCATCCAGGGGGAGTCCATGAGCGCGGTCGAACTTCACTCGATCCTCCATCGACGGTGGGTCTATTAGACTCGTTCGTCCATGCCGCTCTCCTACGACTTCTTCATCCTTCAACTTGAAGGCTTCTTCTACATGGGCATATCTCTCGGTCCCGAGTTAGCAGATCGACGAAAGTTCTCTGGGGTACCTTCTTCTTCCAGGGAGAACAGCAAATCGTTCTTCTGAAGGCCATCTCTTGAGTGCGGTCCATTGCAACTGATTGATTCCAGAATTTTGGACCTCCAATGCAAGCAGCATTAAATCCGGATGACATAAGCTTCGGATAGGATTCTTTTCTTGCTTCTTGCTTGATGTTCATTAGGAAATCTGAAACCTTCGACATGCAGACGTCGGCTGCTGACGAAGTGAGCCACGAGACTGATGGCTCATCTGATCAAAAGAAGAAGATCGTACCCGACTTCAACGCTTGAGTATCAATTTCTTGCTACTTTCTTTAAGGTAGATGAAAAAAGCTTGGCATAATATGGCGTCTGGTGCGCCATGAGAGCAGCATCATGGTCCGGAAAGGCCTTCTAGGTGATCAACTCGGATCAGAGGTTCCATCGTAGCTTTCAAATTGAGAGGAGCTTGAAGTTCGACGGGAATGGGCTCTTGCATAATTTAGGAAGAAAAAAGAGGATCGATGCGGACGTCGTCAAGGTGAGCTGGGAGGACGTGGCCGAGCTCCTCAATCCATCGACCCATCTTCCGTAGTTTGTGATTAAGGACGTCGTCTCGATCGCAGACCTTGGAGGACTTTCGACTATAGATGCGAAAGATCTCCTTCAGAGGAGAACCATGATTCGAATATGGATCCTCTGCTTTCTATTTTTTTTTTCAGGAGCGATGGGTATGCTAGCCCAAGTACTCTTTCTTAGGATCGATTTTCTACATCCTAATGGTAGGTTTTTCAATGGAGTCACCATCGAAGGCTGCCGCATGGCCTGCATCATCTCAGTGAGGCCACGAACCTGCTAGACCAGCAGGTTAAACTATCTTGCATCTATCACGGCTATAGGTGGAACCTGGGTTGTCAAGACTGAAGCGGGAGCAGATGGATCTGGATGGAATCGGATCGTAGAGGCCGCCGATCGTCAGATCGAAGCTCTCCTGAGAGGCAATTTCTCTTAGAAAAAAACTCTAGAGAGGAAGAAGAAAGATCTCTAGAGAGGAAAGAGAGGTTGTCGTCGAGCACTCCTTTAAGAATAAGAGAATCTCAGAGGCAGAGGGCCCTCCTTCTAGCGCCAATTCTATTGGTGCAGAATTTAGTTGACACCGGATCGAGCTAGAGTGGAGGAGGACGAAGTCACCATCGATGATCTGCAAAATAAAGTTCCATCCAGAGTCGGTGGCTCCGATAGGACCCTCCGACGATCAAGTTAGCTCTTCTGACCAATAGAAATGGAGTGCTCAGAGATGAAAAGTGAGCTTAGAGCTTTAGAGGGAAGAGAAAAGCTTAGAGAAAATATATCTGGAGGGTTTCTTTTATAGACAGAGCTTGAATGATGGTAACGACCATACCGTCTGATCGTGGATCGCTCTAGGTCGCATGGGATTTGGTACGGAGAGAGAGATATCGTCAGGCTAGTAGTGACGATCATGTCGTCCGATCGTGGGCCGCATGGGACTGGTTACGGAGAGAGTGGTATCACCAGATTGATAGTGGTGATCCTATCATCTGATCATAGGCCGCATGGGGCTGGTTACATAGAGAGTGGTGTCGTCAGACTAGTAGTGATGGCCATACCGTCGAGATTCAACAGTCGTAGTTCGAGGAAGCAAGCATTGGTTGGTAAAGAACCTCGACGTATATCCATTTTAGGGGAGCTCGGACTTCTAAGAGAGATACGTCTGGAGGGGATCATCCGAAAGGAGTTCGATTGAAGAAAATGTCTGGAGGGAGTTCTACCCCTGGAGGAGTCCGACTGTAGGAATGATTCGAAAGGAGTTCGGCTCCTGGAGGAATCTGATTAAAGGAGAATTCTGAAAGGAGTCTGACTCTTGGAGAAATTCGATTACAGAAGTGATCTGAAAGGAGTTCGGCTAGGGCTCGATCGCTGAGGAGTTCAACTGGGGCTCGGCTACTGAAAAGTTTGGAGAAAGTTCGGCTACTGTAGGAGTCTGACTGGAGCTCGATTGTTAAGAAGTTCGGAAGGGCTCGATCGTTAAGGACCTCGGAGGAAGTTCAGCTATCGAGATGTCCGAAAGGAGTTCTGCCCTTGGAGGAGTCCGATTGCAGAAGCGATCTGGAAGGAGTTCGGCTTCTGAAGGAATCTGGTTGAAGGAGAATTCTGGAAGGAGTCCGGCTCTTAGAGAAATTTGATTGCAGGAGCGATCTAGAAGGAGTTCAGCTAGGGCTCGATCACTGAGGAGTTCGGTCGGGGCCCGGCTACTGAGAAGTTTGGAGGAAGTTTGACTATCGTAAAAGTCCGACTGGAGTTCGGCCACTGAGAAGTTCGGAGGGGCTCGACCGCTGAGGACCTCGGAGGGAGTTCGGCTAGTATAGGAGTCTGACTGGAGCTCGATCGCTGAGAAGTTTGGAAGGGGCTCGATCGCTGAAGAGTTCGACCGGCTGAAGGAGTTCGGCTAAAACTCGGTCATTAGGACTCTTCCGTGACTACCGGTTGCATTAAGCTGTGCATCGAACTGGACTTCGACAGGAGTAGGATTTATCCCCAACATATATTATGATTTTGTTCTTCATATTGAATTTTCTTCGTGGGATCTCGAATCACCAAGGTTAGATATCCATCATATTGCATCAATTACATCCCTCACGATGTTTTGCTCACTAACTCCCTTGCCACTAGCTTGGTTAGTAGATTGACCAGATTTTTCTTTGACCTTACAAAGTTCATGGACACAACACCACTCTCAATTAGCTGCCTCGCAATATTATGTCTCAATCTAATATTTCTATTTTTTTTCATTATATATTTTGCTTTTAACTTGAGCTACGGTAGTCTGGCAATCACAATGTAAAGACAGATGTCACAGGTCCTTCTATATATGAATGTCCATCAATAATTATCTTAGCCACTCAACTTCAGATGCTACATTCTTTAAGACAATAAATTCAAATTCTATGGTGGACCTTGCAATAATAATCTATTTGGATGATTTTTAAGAGATAGCACCACCTACAAAAGTAAACACATAGCCACTTGTTGGTTTCAATTTATCAGAATCTAAAACTAAATTAGCATTGATATATTCTTCTAGAACAACCAGAAACCCATAATATATCAATCCATAATAAATATTCCCTGTAACATATTTTAGTACTCTACATATGCAATCCAATGATCATTATTTGGACTACGTGTGTATTCATTAAGACTATTCATAGCATATGCAATATCACAACAAGTAGATTTTGTTAAAAACATCAAACTACCAATTATCTGTACTTATTCAATTTGTGATACACTATTACTAAGATGCTTTATTAAATGCACTTTAGCATCATAAGGAAAAGATACATGTTTACGGTCAAAGTGATTGAATTTTTAAGAATTTTCTCAACATAATATGATCATTGTGACAAAATAATGCAATCATTTTGCTTTAAAACTCTTATACCAAGAATTACATTAGATTTATGCATATCTTTCATGTCCAAGTTTAATACAAGAAACTTTTTTGTATTACCAGTGTTGGTACCCAAGATCAACAAATCATCAACATATAAGTAGATAATAACCCAATGTTATCAACAAATTTACTATACATGCATTGACTTACTTTGTGCTCTTGTCTGGGGATGACACATCCCTCATATTGCTTTATGAAAATTTCTTCTTCAAGTTCACCACTAAGAAATGGAGTTTTAATATCTATTTGATGCACAATAAATTTATAGATATATGCAATGACAAACAAAACCCTAATAGATGTAATTCAAGAACTGGTGATTAACTATCAAAATAATTAAAATTTTCTTTTTGTTTATAACCTTTAGCAATTAAGCATACCTTGTATTTATCAATTGAGCCATCTGATTTTAACTTTCTATTAAAGATCCATTTACATTCAATTGGTTTTGTTTTATAAGGCAAATCAACCAATTCCCAAGTATAATTAGACATAATAGATTCAATTTCATTATTAATAGCATCTTTCCAAAATGGTGCATCAATAGAAGTTATAGCTTCCTGATAAGCTAAAGGTTCATCATGTACATGATAAATATAGAAATTATCACCAAAATTAATTTTCTTTCTAGCTCTTTTATTTTTTCTCATTTCTAATTCACAAGTTTCATTTTCATTAGAAGCAATAGAAGGTTTAAGTGATATGAAAGTATTTCTTGATTTTATAGAAAATATATTTTCAAAGAATTCAGTATTTTTGGCTTCTATAATAGTATTTGCACCTAAAACATTATTTTTAATAACAAAAAATTTATAAGCAATACTATTATGATTATAACCAATAAAAATACGAGTTTGAGTATCGTTTTTCTTTTTCTAGGCTCCAGTATTATTACCTTCGCTAAACACTCTCATACTTTCTAGTATTCTAAATTAAGTGAATAATTAGGCTAAAGTTGAAAAGGACTTTTACCTATTTTCTTGTGAGAAATTTTATTTCGTATGTGGCATGCCGAAAGATGGCTTCCCCTTATATATTGGTAGGTAGCCTTGAACTTACAAGCACAATATTTATCATTTTTTAAAAAGTTCTAATTTTTCTTTTTACAACACCATTTGATTATGGTGAGTAAAATGGAGTTATTTCATATATTATTTCATTTTGTTCACAAAATTTATTAAAGAAATTTTATTCATATTCTCCACCTCTCGGTTCTTAATCTTTTAACTTTCTTATTCATTTAATTTTTTACTTTTGCTTTATATTTAAGAAACATTTCACTTGCTTCATCTTTAATTCTTAATAAATATAGTTTTGTATATCTCGAATAGTCATCAATAAAGATTATATAAAATCTTTTACCACCTCCTGTCATTGTATTTATCGAGTCTCCTAAGTCACTATGTATTAGTGCAAGATTTTGTTTCTCTTGTAACATGTTTGCAAGATTTTTTAGTAATTTTAGTCTCAGCATATATTTCATATTTATCAAAATTTCCATCATTATGATTAGTATTAATAAAATTTATCTCATTTTCTTCAAATAACAAAATTTTACATATCTAAATCTATCATGACACATATCAAAAGAGTCAACAAAATAAGCCAAAGATGATGATGCATTATTATTAATTATATCATGCACATTTAATACACAAAGGGACTCATGTAAATAAGCTTTTCCTACAAAAACATCATTCTTGCTCAAGAAAATCACTAACAAAGATTACCTTGATTCCAGCTTTTCCTACAAGTGATACCGATACTAGATAGTGCCCAATAAAGGGCACATGCAATACATCGAGTTAGAAAATTTTACCGGATGTGAGCCTTAGCACAACTTATCCTTTACCAATAATAGGTGTAGGTCATGAATCTCCCATGTAAATATTTTTAGTCCCCTCCTTGATTGGGTTGTAGGTAGTAAGCATTCGCCTCTTCTTACGGATTTGTAGCAAATTAAAAAAGTCCTGTAGGCATTCTTGGCCGCACACGCACCTATATATACAAAGAGAGAAACTACTCCATTCATATCCATATCTATTTTTATATTTTTTAAAAAATAGATATAAATATCAATAGACAACTACTTGATCCGTATCTAAATATTCGATTTTGCTTATAAACTTATTTAATTTTATATAATACTCATAAATTTTTAAGAAAAAAATGATCATATTAACATGCTATTAACTTAATTTATTATTCACTTAGTAATATCATATAAAATTTAATTATCTAAATTATATCTTATTTATATTTATATTTTTAGTATCCAATTTATATCTGTATTTATTTAAAATAAATATAGATATAAATTCTTGCATCTAACTAACATCCGTATCTGTTGGAGATAAATTCCACTTCTATCGAAATCCAGTCTGATGCTCAGCTTAATGCGACCGATAGTCATGGAAGAGCTTCAACGGACGAGCCCTAGCCGAACTCCTTCAGCCGGCTGAACTCCTCAACGGTCGAGCCCTTTTCAAACTCCTCAGTGACCGAGCTTTAGTCGGACTTCTACGAAAGCCGAACTCCCTCCGTACTCCTTCAGTCGGACTTCTACGAGAGCCAAACTCCTCCCGCACTCCTCCAGTCAGACACCCATGAGAGTCGAACTCCCTCAGTACTCCCTCAGTCGGACTTTCATGGGAGCCGAACTTCCTCCGCACTCCTTCAGTTGGACACTCACGAGAGCCGAACTCTCTCCATACTCCTCCAGTCGGATGACTACAGAAGTCAAACTCCTTCCGAGCTTCTCCTCTAGTCGGACGCCTGCAGAAGTCGAACTCTTTTCGAACTCCTCCAGGAGCCGAACTCCTCCAAGACTTCTCCCTCAGTCGGATCCCGCCAACGAATTACTCTTGGATAATCCCCTCCAGACGTATCCCCTTTAGGAGTTCGAACTCCTCTGAAATTGATATATGCCGAAGTCCACCAACCAAGCCTGCTTTCTCAGAGCAATGGCTATTAAATCTCGACGAACGATCATCATCAGTCTGCCACAAGCGATGCTACCGGACGGTATAGCTGTCACCATCAGCCTGACGATATCTTTCCTTCCGTATCGAAATAATCAAACCTCGAGCGGTCTGTTGCCAGACAGTTGCAGCTGTCACCATTAATCAAGCTCCATCTATAAAAAGGAATCCTCTAGATACATTTTCTCTAAACTCTAAGCTCTCTTCTCTTTTTCGAAACTCTGTCGGGCTCTCGTCTGAGCACTCCATTTCTGTTGGTCAGAAGAGCTGACTTGATCGTTGGAGGGTCCCATTGAAGCCACCACCACCGACTTCAGATGGAACTTTATTTTGTAGGTCACCGATGGCGACCTCGTCTCCCCTAGCTCCAGCTCGATCCGATGTCAACCAAATTCTGCACCAACAGAATTGACGCTAGAGAAAGAGCCTCTATCTCTGAGGTACCTTTATTCTTAAAGGAGTGCTCAACCGATCCTGCCGATCTTCTCTTCAAGATTCATCTCCACCCTCTTATTTAATCCCAAGAAATACCCTGAAAGAAGGTGAATATCCGGAGATCTATCGCATCTGCTGCCAAATCTGAGCCAGATCCATCCACCCCTGCTCCATCACCGACACTTCAATCTCCACCTCCACTGACGGCCATGGTGGATCCAGAGCAGTTTGACCTATTGATGCAGTAGGTTCAGGGCCTCACCGAGATGGTGTAGGCCATGCGGCAGCCTTCGGTGGCAACTCTGCCAAGAAACCTACCATTAGAATGCCGAAAATCGATCTCAAGAAAGAGCATTTGGACTGGCATGCCATTGCCGTTGGAAAGGAGAAACAGAGAGCAGAGGACCCAAGTTTGGGTCATGGTTCTCCTCTGGAGGAGACCTTCTCCATCTCTAGTCGAAAGTCCTCCAAGGTCTGCGATCGAGATGATGTTCTCAATTACAAACTATGGAAGATGGACCGATGGATTGAGAAGCTCAGCCATATCACCCCAGCTCACCTTAACGACGTCCATACCGATCCTCCTTTCTCCCTCCGAATTATGTAAGAGCCCATTCCATCGAACTTCGAGCTCCCTCAATTTGAAAGCTACAATGGAACCTCTGATCCAGTTGATCATCTAGAGGCCTTTCGGACCATAATGCTACTCTATGGTGCACCAGACACCATATTGTGCCGAGCCTTCCCATCTATCTTAAAGGGAGCAGCAAAAAACTAGTATTCGGCATTGAAGCTAGGTACGATCTTCTCTTTTAATTAGATGAGCCATCAGTTCATGGCTCACTTTGTTAGCAGTCGACATCCACATCGAGGTTCGAATTTTTTGATGAATGTCAGGCAGGAGGGAGAATCCATCCGGGCTTATATCATCCGATTTAACGCTGCGGCATTAGAGGTCCAGAACCTGGACCAGTCTGTTATGATGGTCGCACTCAAGAACGGCCTTCAGAAAAATGATTTGCTATTTTTTCTGAAGAAGTACCCCAGAGACTTTGCCGACCTGCTAGTCCGGGTCGAGAGATATACCCGCACGAAAAAGACCTTCAAGTTGAAGGATGAAGAAACCATATGAGAGCGACGGACGGATGAGTGTAGTAGATCCACCGCCAATGGAGGGTCGAGTGAAGTTCGGCCATGCTCACGAACTCCCCCCGAGCGCAAGTGAGCCCAAACTCCTCGAGCTCGTCATCAAGGAAGCTTCGATAGAAGGGCGCGAAAAGTCCTCCCTTCGGAAGGTTCCACAACTACACCCCCCTCAATGCTCCTAAAGCTCAAGTTCTGATGAAAATTAAGAATCAGCTACTAAGATCAGAAAACGATCTCCCTCAAACAAGCGCGATCGAAACAAGTACTGCCTCTACTATCGTGATCATAACCACGACACTGAAAAATACGTTCAGCTTCGAGACGAAATCGAGGAGCTCATTAGGAGAGGCCGACTGGGTCAGTTCCTCAGACGCCAGCCAAAAGTAGGAGAAGATCGGCCAAGGACGCTGCCATAGCCAGAACCATCAATGATGGAGGAACAACAAAAAGGTTGGCCGCCTCTCGTATCGTTGATGCCACGTCTGGGAGGAGCTCGGTACTTCGTCGAGCCATCATCTTCCAGCTTCAAAGTCAAGACAAGCTTGCTCCAAATTAAGAAGGCCAGCATAAGATAGAGGAGGTCGTCCGGCCCGGGACTTACTGTCTGAAGGAATTCGGAGGAACAATGCTCCCACGACCCTAAAACATAGAAAATCTGAGGATGTGCTGCCAATAACTTTTCTTCAATAAAATTCTTTCATTTTAATAATATTGTTTCTTGGTGCAAAAACTATGTGATGATAGGGAAGAAGTAGTCAATGATGGCTATGTTAGGAACAGGAGGAGAACCTCATCCTAACATGAGTGAGTCGAAGTCCTTCAATCTCGGCTAGAGATAAGATCTCTTCCGAGCGACTGAGTCAACCTCAGCTAGAGATAAGATCTCTCCCAAGCGACTGGACCAACCTCGGCTGCAGGAGATAAGATCTCCCCCGAGCTTCAACCTCGGCTAGAGATAAGATTTCTTCCGAGCGATCGAGTTAACCTCGGCTAGAGATAAGATCTCTTCCGAGCGATCGAGTCAACCTCGGATAGAGATAAGATCTTTTTCGAAACGACCGAGCCAACCTCGACTGTAGGAGATAAGATCTCCTCTGAGCTTCAATCTCGACTAGAGATAAGATCTCTCCCGAGCGACCGAGTCAACCTTGGCTAGAGATAAGATCTCTCCTCTGAGCGACCGGGCCAACCTCGACTACAGGAGATAAGATCTCTCCTGAGCTTCAACCTCGGCTAGAGATAAGATCTCTCTCAAGCGACCGAGTCAACCTCGGCTAAGAGATAAGACCTCTCTCGAGCGATCGAGTCAACCTCGATTAGAGATAAGATCTCTCCCAAGCGACTTGGCCAACCTCGGCTGCAGGAGATAAGATCTCCTCCAAGCTTCAACCTCGATTAGAGATAAAAATCTCTCCCAAGCGATCGGACCAACCTCGGCTGTAGGAGATAAGATCTCCTCCGAGCTTTAATCTCGACTAGAGATAAGATCTCTCCTGAGCGATCGAGTCAACCTCGGCTAGAGATAAGATCTCTCCCGAGCGACCGAGCCAACCTTGACTACAGGAGATAAAGATCTCTCCTGGGCTTCAACCTTGGCTAGAGATAAGATCTCTTCCAAGCGATCGAGTCAACCTCAGCTAGAGATAAGATCTCTTCTGAGCGACCGAGTCAACCTCGGCTAGAGATGAGATCTCTTTCGAGCGACCGGGCCAACCTCAATTGTAGGAGATAATATCTCCCCCAAGCTTCAACCTCGACTAAAAATAAAATCTCTTCCGAGCAATCGAGTCAACCTCGGCTAGAGATAAGATCTCTTCCGAGCGATCGAGTCAACCTCGACAGAAGATAAGATCTCTCCCGAGCCAACTTCGACTGTAGGAGATAAGATCTCCCACAAGCTTTACCTTCAACCTCGGCTACAGGAGATAAGATCTCTCCCGAGCCAACCTCGACTGCAGAAGATATGATCTCCCTCGAGCTTCAACCTCGACTGCAGGAGATAAGATCTCCCTCGAGCTTCAACCTCGGTCAGGAATAAGATCTCTCCTAAGTGACCGAGCCAACCTCGACTGTAGGAGATAAGATCTCTCCTACGGAGTTCAACCTTTAACCTCGACTACTGAAAATAATATCTTTTCCGAGGAGCTCAACCTTCGACCTTGACCGCAGGAGACGAGATCTCCTTCAACCTCGACTGTTGGAGATAATATCTCCCTCGAGGAGCTCAACCTTCGATCTCAACCATAGGAGACGAGATCTTCTTCAACCTCGACTGGAGACGAGATCCCTCCAAGCCTCAACTTCAACTTCAACCTCGGCTGGAGATGAGATCTCTTCCGAGCTTCAACTTTAACTTCAACTTTAGCTGAAGATGAGATCTCCCCCGAGCTTCAACTTGAACTGGCGCAGAGTCCTGAAGAAGACTTCGGTAGTCGCCTTTTCTATACTCCCTTCCTTCGAGTTTCGAACTCGGAAGTGGGAGAACTATTATTGGGGATAAACTCTGCTTCTATCAAAGTTTAGTCTGATGCTCAGCCTAATGCGACTGATAATTACGGAAGAGTTTCAGCGGATGAGCCATAGCTGAACTCCTTCAGTCGGTCGAACTCCTCAGCGATCGAGCCCTTTTCGAACTTCTCAGGGTCGAGCTCCAGTCAGACTCCTACAAAAGTCAAACTTCCTCCGTACTCCTTCAGTCGGATGCCCATGAGAGCCGAACTTCCTCCGTACTCCTCCAACCGAATGCCCACGAGAGCCGAACTTTCTTTGTACTCCCTCAGTCAGACTTCCATCGGAGCCAAACTTCCTCCGCACTCCTCCAACCGGACGCCCATAAGAGCCGAACTCTCTCCGTACTCCTTCAATCGGATACCTACGAGAGCCGAACTCCTTCCGAGCTTCTTCTCTAGTCAGACGCCTACAAAAATCGAACTCTTTTCGAATTTCTTCGGAAGCCGAACTCCTTCCAAACTTCTTTCTCAGTCGGATCCTACCAATGGATTACTTTCAGATAATTTTCTCCAGATGTATCTCCTTCAGGAGTCCGAACTCTCCTAAAATTGATATATACCGAAGTTCACCAACCAAGCCTGCTTTCTCAGAGCTATGGCTATTAAATCTCGACGAACGATCGCCATCAGTCTGCCATAAGCGATGCTACCGGATGGTATGGCTGTCACCATCAGTCTGACGATGCCTTTCCTTTCGTATCGAAATCACCAGGCCTCGAGCGGCCCGCTACTAAATAGCTGCAGCTGTCACCATCAATCAAGCTCCACCTATAAAAAGGGATCCTCTAGATACATTTTCTCTAGGTTCTAAGCTCTCTTCTTCTTTCCGAAACTCTGCCGGGCTCTCGCCTAAGTATTTCATTTCTGTTGGTTAAAAGAGCTGATTTGATCATCGGAGGGTTCCATCGGAGTCACCACCACCGACTCCGGATGAAACTTTATTTTGCAGGTCACCGACGGCGATCTCGTCTCCCCAGCTCCAGCTCGATCCGGCGTCAACCAAATTCTGCACCAACAGTATCAATATTCGTTAAATAAGATAAATATTGATATGGATCACTAATACACAATCTGTATTTGACCTAATTTAACCTTAAAGGCATGCCTTCCCCAATGAATTACAAAAAAAAAAAAAAAAAAAAAAAAAAAAAATCTTATTAGGTTTCAGATTAATGATCTACCTTAATAACTTTTAATAAGGTGTAATGCTTGACTTTTAACAACTTACATACTATTCTGCTATTTTGCTATAATTATTGTATGTTATGATTTGATGTATATGATAACAAATCCTACTTCTACAAGTTTTTAGACTTGCAATATATATATATATATATATATATATATATATATATATATATATATATATATATATATATATATATATAACCAGCAGCTTGATCAATTTTGTGTTAGCATAACATTCATATTCCTATGCTTCGAATAGCATCTGTAGCCAACAAATTGATATTTTTGCTTCTGGGCTTGAGAGGGTAAGAGACAATTGAGACAGATTTAATAGCCTCATGTGCAGCTTATTGGCAATTAACATCTACTACCAAGAGAAATAAAATAATAAAATTATTTTTATTTGTATCAGTCTTGTTATTTTCTATTCCATTAGTATGTCTTTTCTTGTCCCAATGTAGTGAGATTTGTCTCCCCACCCTTTGTGCATAAGCATTGCCACCACAACCAATTAAAGAGTGATCATAAGCCGGATTTGGACATAAAAAATATTAAATTTTAAATAATTTCGATCTGAAATCCGATTAATAATGGATACAATTTAGGCCCAAGATCCGGCCCATGATCAGCTCCCCACCCGGTATCGTATACACGCGTAGCAGGCGCTCTGCGCACAGCGCACAAAACCTGGTTACAAAGCCAGGTGCCCGCCCACCTCCCCTGCGCCGAACTCCCAAATGGAACTCCACTGCGCTCCCCTTTCGCTCCCCACCCTCCCTTCTCGCCGCCACTTCGCTCCCACCCCTTCTCTCCTCCTCCCTCGTCGCCCCATCCCCTCTTCCAAAGTCATCACTCCTCGACCCAATCCAGGTATTAATCATGGATTTCACCACCAAAGAGAGCCCACTTTTCTCAATCTTTTTCGGCGTCTGGGTCATCGAACAAAACCCCAATTTACGCCTTCATTTTGTTTTCCAATCTTTGTTCTAGGATCGCGTTCTTTTGATGGCCGCCTGCGGAGAAGAGCTACAACTTCCAAGGAGGCATCAGTGATCTTGTCATCGGAGCAGTTCGAGGCAGCAGAAGATGAAGGCACTGCGAAAGGCATCGATGGGGCGACGCCGACGGTAGGAGAATCTTCCTATGAAGCCATTTCGGTGGAAGAAGATGGTGTGGATCGTGGAGAAAGCGAGGCTATTCATCTCTTGGAGAAACTCAACGTCAAGGTATAGGGCATATACTTCCATTTATTGGAGTCACTTTGTCGTGAGCCTATAATTCTAGTTTTTATATGAAGTTTTTTCTATAATGTGTCCGAATCATGTTGTGTATATTTGCCAAATCCATCTGTAATGCATAAACTATGAACCCGCTGAAAACTTTGTTCTTTGGCATCAATTCATTACCTGATGGATTTCCCTAACGCGGCACAAGAGAAGTGATTTTCACGTCCTCGTCTAGGATCCTTTAAGACATTGGTTTGTATACCGGGAAGAACAATTATTAATACAAAAAGGTAGGAAAGGCATCTCCTTGAAGTTCTTTTGCATCTTCATTGCTAGAAATTAACCTTGGTGCATCTTGGCCTAGAGAAGATCGGCACATATATAAACTCTTCAGTAAAGGCTTAGATGTGGAATGCTTCTTTAAAAGATGTGGTACCGACAGTGAGATGTACCATTTTTTCTTATTTGATGTGGGCTTGCCCTCCACGTCAAGAAAAGCTTTCTAGATGGTTCCAGTGTTTCTTGGGTTTTCTCGGAAGGAAGAGAGACTTGCTATGGTTTTTGTTAAAGGTGGAAGATAGCTAAAAGAATTTAAGAGAGGTGTCAGGAAACCTTTTCTGATAAATTAAGAGAGGTGTCAGGAAACCTTTTCTGATAAATTAACTTGTTGCGACCATCTTTTAGCTGTCAGAAGGTTTTTCTGCAATTTGTGGTGGAAAATATGATTAAGGATTCATGTCTCAACGAAATTCCATGGGACATCGGGATAGGGTACCATCACATATGTTAGACCAGAACCATCTTGCTAGCTTCCAAGCATCCTAGGACATCTTGAAATATCCTCTATCCCAAGTATTGAGACAGTGTGGGATGACGGCGTATCCCGTTTGATGGAAAAATCAGGAAAGTTTCATCCCACGGAATTTAAAATCTTGAATATCATGAAGATAAAAATTCTATTTCTGTGATTTTTAATTATCGCTGCCACATATTTATGGACGGTGTTGTTGCAGAATTTGGTTGACGTCGGATCGAGCTGGAGCCGAGGAAGATGAGGTCGTCGCCGGTGATCTGCAAAATAAAATTCCGTTCGGAGTCGGTGGTGGTGACTTCGGCGGGACCTTCCGACGATCAAGTCAGCTCTTCTGGCCAATAAAAATAAAGTGCTCAGGAAAGAGTTCGGCAGAATTTATAGGAGGAGAGGAGAGCTTAGAGAAAATGTATCTGGAGGGTCCCTTTTTATAGATGGAGCTTGATTGATGGTGACGGCCATGCTGTTCGATAGTGGGCCGCTCAGAACCGCATGGAATTCGGTACGGAAAGAAAGATATCGTTAGGCTGATAGTGATAGCCATACCATCCGATAGCGGGCCGCTCGAGACCTGATGGAGTCTATCACGAAGGGGGGCACCGTTTGTAGCGTCGCCTGTAGCAAACTGATGGCGACTGTTCGTTGAGATTTAATAGTTGTAGCTCGGAGGAAGTAGGCGTTGGTTGGTGGACTTCGATATATATCAATTTCAGAGGAGTTTGGACTTCTGAAGGGAATACGTCTGGAGGGGATCATCCGGGAGCAATCCGTTGGAGGAATCTGACTGAAGGAGAAGTCCGGAAGGAGTTCGGCTGAAAGAGAAGTCTGAAAGGAGTTCGATTCTTGCAAAAACTTGACTAAAGGAGGAGTGCGGAAGGAGTTCGAGTCCTGTAAAAACTTGACTGAAGGAAGAGTCTGGAAGGAGTTCGACTCCTATAGAAATTCGACTGAAGGAGGGATCCGGAAGGAGTTCGGCTCCCGTAGTAGTCCGACCGAAGGAGGGATTCAGAAGGAGTTTGGCTTCCGTAGGAGTCCGACTAAAGGAGGAATCCGGAATGAGTTCGGCTCCCGTAGAAATCTGACTGAAGGAGGAATCTGGAGGGAGTTCGGCTGAGGTGCGATCGCTATAAAATTCGGCCGGCTGAAGGAGTTCGGCTGGGGTTCGACCGCTGAGGAGTTCGGCCAGCTGAAAGAGTTCGGTTGAGGTTCAGCCGCTGAGAAGTTCGGCCGTCTGAAGGAGTTCGGCTGGAGTTTGATCACTGAAGAAAGAATTTTCGATCGAAGCTCTTCCATGTTTGCCAGCTGCATTAGACTAAGCACCAGGCTAGACTTCGACGGGAGCGGGGTTTATCTCCAACAATAGTCTCCCCACTCTCGAGTTCGAAATTCGAAGAAAGAAAGTACAAAAAGGACGATTGCCGAAGTCCTCCTCAGGGCTCTGCACCAGTTTAAGTTGAAGATCAGGGGAGATCTTGTCTTTAGCCGGGGTTGATGTTGAAGTTGAGGCTCGGAGGGATCTTGTCTCCAACCGAGGTTCAGGGAGATCTTGTCTTTTGTTGACATTGCGGTTGAAGCTTGTGGGAGATTTTATCTCTAGCCGAGGTTGAAGGGGATCTTCTCTTCTGTTGATTTAGACTTTGAAACTCGAGAAAGATCTTATCTCCAGTCGAGGTTGAAGTTATAGTTGAAGTTCGAGGGAGATCTTATCTCCAACCGAGGTTGAAGGAGATCTTATCTCCTGTTGATTTAGACTTTGAAGCTCGAGGGAGATTTTATCTCCAGTCAAGATTGAAATTGAAGCTCGGAAGAGATCTTATTTCAGCCGAGGTTGAAGGAGATCTTATCTCTTATTGACATAGATGCTCAGAAAAGATTTTATCTCCAGTCGAGGTTGAAGGAGATCTTATCTCCTGTAGACTTTGCAGCTCGGGGGAGATCTTATCTGCCAGTCGAAGTTGAAGGAGATCTTATCCCCTGTTGATGTAGATGCTCGGGGATATCTTTAGCCGAGGTTGAAGTTGAAGCTTAGGAGAGATCTTATCTTCAACCGAGGTTGAAGGAGATCTTATCTTCTGTTGACGTAGATACTCAAAGGAGATCTTATCTCCAGTCGAGATTGAAGTTGAAGCTCGGGGAAGATCTTATCTCCATTCGAGGTTGAAGTTGAAGCTCGGAGAGATCTTATCTCCAGCCGAGGTTGAAGGAGATCTTATCTTCTGTTGACGTAGATGCTCGGGAGAGATCTTATCTCCAGCCGAGGTCGAAAGAGATCTTATCTTCCATTGACGTAGACGCTCGGAAGAGATCTTATCTTCAGTCGAGATTGAAGTTGAAGCTTGGAGATCTTTTCTCCAGTTGAGGTTGAAGGAGATCTTATCTCTTGTTGATGTTGAAGCTCGGAGAGATCTTATCTCCAGCCGAGGTTGAAGGAGATCTTATCTCCTATTGATGTAGAAGCTCGGGGGAGATCTTATCTCCAGCCGAGGTTGAAGGAGATCTTATCTTCTATTGATGTAGATGCTCGGGGGAGATCTTATCTCCAGCTGAGGTTGAAGTTGAAGCTCGGAAAAGATCTTATCTCCAGTCGAGGTTGAAAAAGATCTTATCTTCTGTTGATGTAGATGCTCAGAAGAGATCTTATCTCCAACCGAGGTTAAAGTTGAAGCTCGGAAAGAGATCTTATCTCTAGTCGAGGTTGAAGGAGATCTTATCTCCTGTTGACTTAGACGGAGGAGATCTTATTTCAGTCGAGGTTGAAGTTGAAGCTCGGGAGAGATCTTATCTTCAGCCGAGGTTGAAGGAGATCTTATCTCCTGTTGAGACTTTGAAGCTCGGAGGAGATCTTATCTCCAGCCGAGGTTGAAGGAGATCTTATCTCCTGTTGATGTAGACGCTCGGGAGAGACCAGCCGAGGTTGAAGTTGAAGCTCGGGAGAGATCTTATCTCCAGCCAAGATTGAAGGAGATCTTATCTCCTGACGTAGACTTTGAAGCTCGGAGAGATCTTATCTCCAGCCGAGGTTGAAGGAGATCTTATCTTTTGTTGATGTAGACGCTCAGAGGAGATCTTATCTCCAGTCGAGGTAGAAGTTGAAGCTCGAAAAAGATCTTATCTTCAGCCGAGGTTGAAGGAGATCTTATCTTCTGTTGATATAGACGCTCGGAAGATCTTATCTCCAGTCGAGGTTGAAGTTGAAGCTTAGGGAGATCTTATCTCCAGCTGAGGTTAAAGGAGATCTTATCTCCTGTTGACGTAGATGCTCGGAGGAGATCTTATCTCTGGTTGAGGTTGAAGTCGAAGCTTGGAAGAGATCTTATCTCCAGCCGAGGTTGAAGGAGATCTTATCTCCTATTGACATAGACTTTGAAGCTCGGGGAGATCTTATCTCCAGCCGAGTTGAAGGAGATCTTATCTCCTATTGATGTAGATGCTCGGAAAGATCTTATTTCCAGTCAAGGTTGAAGTTGAAGGAGATCTTATCTCCTGTTGATGTAGACGCTCGGGGGAGATCTTATCTCCAACCGAGATTGAAGTTGAAGCTCGGGGGAGATCTTATCTCCAGCCGAGGTTGAAGGAGATCTTATCTCATATTGACATAGACGCTCGGAGGAGATCTTATCTCCAGTCGAGGTTGAAGTTGAAGCTCGGGGGAGATCTTATCTTCAGCCGAGGTTGAAGGAGATTTTATCTCTTTGTTGACGTAGATACTCGAAGAAGATCTTATCTCCAGCCGAGGTTGAAGGAGATCTTATCTCCTGTTGACGTAGACGCTCGGGGGAGATCTTATCTCCAACTGAGGTTAAAGTTGAAGTTCGGGGAGATCTTATCTCCAGACGAGGTTGAAGATGAAGCTCGGAGAGATCTTATCTCCAGCCGAGGTTGAAAGAGATCTTATCTCCTGTAAACTTTGAAGCTCGGAGGAGATCTTATCTCCAGCCGAGATTGAAGGAGATCTTATCTCCTGTTGATGTAGACTCGGAGGAGATCTTATCTCCAGCCAAGTTAAAGTTGAAGCTCGGGGGAGATCTTATCTCTAGCCGAGTTTGAAGGAGATCTTATCTTCTGTTGATGTAGACGCTTGGGAGAGATCTTATCTCCAGCCGAGGTTGAAGTTGAAGCTTGGGGGATCTTATCTCCAGTCGAGGTTGAAGGAGATCTTATCTCCTGTTGACGTAGACGTTCGAGGGGAGATCTTATTTTCAGTTGAAGTTGAAGCTCGGGGAGATCTTATCTCCAGCCGAGGTTGAAGGAGATCTTATCTCCTGTTGAGGTTGACTTTGAAGCTCGGAGGAGATCTTATCTCCAGCGAAGGTTGAAAGAGATCTTATTTCTATTGAAGGGTTAGATCTTGGAAGAGATCTTATCTCTAGTTAAGGTTGAAGGAGATCTTATTTCCATTGCCAAGGTTGAAGTTGAAGCTCGGGGAGATCTTATCTCCAGCCGAGGTTGAAGGAGATCTTATCTCCTGTTGAAGGATTGGAGCTCGGGGGAGATCTTATCTCCAGCCGAGTTGAAGGAAGCTCGGAAGAGATCTTATCCAGCGAGGTTGAAGGAGATCTTATTAAAGGATTGGAGCTCGAGAGAGATCTTATCTCCAGTCTGAGGTTGAAATCGAAGCTTGGAGATCTTATCTTTTAGCTGAGGTTGAAGCTTGGGAAAGAGTCTTCGATCTCGGGTTCCCGCACGTTGTTGCTTCTTGCGGACGCCAAGCTCATTGTAGATGTCAAGCCTATTTTGGACGTCGAACTCGGAGGACCTCTCTTGCAAATCAGGATAAGGTTTTGCCTTATTGCATTTGACATAGTCGGAGGAGATCTTATCATGAACCGAGGTTAAATATGTGCTTAGGAGATCTTATCTCCACCGAGGTTGAAAAAAGATCTTATCTCCTGTAGATCTTTGAAGCTACGAGGTTCTGATCTTATTGCTCCAGTTAAGGATGAAGGAGATCTCCTCCCGTTCCTAATAAATGGCATGGGGCACATTAGGGTTATTGTCAGGGCCTCTCTTCTCCAGCCTCAGGTCTGAAAATTGAACTCGGGGCCTTCGATCTTATCTCCAGCTAAGGTTGAAGGAGATTTCTTTATCTCTTGTTCAGACTGTAGGGGTATATTAGGGCCGTTGTCGGAGAAAATCTTATCTCCCTTGTCTTAAGGTAATCGAAGGACTTTGACTTGCTCCATGTTAGGATGATGGTTCTCTTCCTATTCCTTAATATGGCCACTATTTGATTATTTTTTTTCTATCGTCATATAGTTTTTGCACCAAGAAACAATAATGTTGAAATGAAGGAGTTTTATTGAAAGGAAAAATTACTGGCAGTACATTCTCAGAACTCTCTGAAGTTTCAAGATCATGGGAGCGTTGTTCCTCCGAGCTTCTTCAGACGATAAGTTCCTGAATTGGATGATCTCCTATTACTTTCATATGGGTCCTTTCCTCAATTTGGGGCAAAGCCTCCTCCTGGCTTCGAAGACTGAGAGATAGGCGGCTTGCCGAAGTACTAAGACCCTTAGAGATAGCAGGGTTGATGATGTCGAGAGGCGGTCGATCTTCTTGTTGTTTCCTTTCCTCATTGGTCATTCTGAGCTGTACAGGTAGCGTGCCCTTGGCTGATCTTTTCTTGCTTTAGGCCGACGTCTGAGGAAATTGACCTAGCTGGTCCTCTTCCTAATGAGCTCCTCGAATCTCGTCTTGGAGGTGAATGCATTCTTCAGTATCGTGGTCATGATTATGATGATACAAATAGTACTTGCTTTGATTGCACTTATTTAGGGAGGAGATCGTTAATTCTTCTGATCTTGGTAGTTGATTCTTAATTTCTATCAGAACTTGAGTTTTAGGAGCATTAAGAGAGGGCATAGTTATGGAAACCTTCTAAGGTGAAGAACTTCTTCGCACCCTTCTATCGGGAGCTTCTTTGATGATGAGCTCGAAAAAGGAGTTCGGGCTCGCTTTGCGCTCGGGGGGAGTCCGTGAGCACAGTCGAACTTCATTCGGCTCTCCATCAGCCGCGGGTTTACTAGACTCGTCTGTCTGCCGCTCTCCTACAGCTTCTTTATCCTTAAACTTGAAGGCTTCTTCCGCGCGGGCATATCTCTCGGCTCAGGCTAGCAGATCGGCAAAGTCTCTAGGGTACTTCTTATCCAGGAAGAGCAGCAAATCGTTCTTCTGAAGGCCGCCCTTGAGCACGGCCATTGGAACTGACTGATCCAGATTCTGGACCTCCAACGTAGCAGCATTAAATCGGATGACATAAGCTCGGATGGATTCCTCCTCCTTTTGCTTGATGTTCATTAGGGAATTCGAACCTCGGTGCGGACGTCGGCTGCTGACGAAGTGAGTTGCAAACTGATGGCTCATCTGGTCAAAGGAGAAGATCGTACCCGACTTTAACGTCGAGTATCAGTTTTTTGCTGCTTCCTTTAAGGTAGATGGGAAAGCTCGGCATAATATGGCATCTGGTGCGCCATGGAGTAGCATCATGGTCCGGAAGGCTTTTAGATGATCAACCGGATCAGAGGTTCCGTCGTAGCTTTCAAGTTGGGGAAGCTTGAAGTTCGACGGAACGAGCTCTTGCATAATTCGGAGAGAGAAAGGGGGATCGGTGTAGACGTCGTCATGAGGAGTCGGGGCGATGTGGCAGAGTTCTTCAATTCGTCGGTTCATCTTCCGCAGTTTGTGATCGAGGATGTCGTCTCGGTCGCAGATCTTGGATGACTTCTCGCTGTAGATGGGGAAGGTCTCTTTCGGAGGAGAATCATGATCCGAACACGGATCCTTTGCTCTTTGTTTTTTCTTCCTAAGGGTGACGGATATGCTAGGCCAAATGCTCTTTCTTAGGGTTGATTTCTAACGTCATGACGGCGGATTTCCTGGCTGAATTACTGCCCGGGGCTGCTGCATGACCTGCACCATTTCGGTGAGGCTCTGAACCCGCTGCATCAATAGGTTAAACTGTTCTGAATCTACCATGGCCATCGGAAGGTGGTGGTTGAAGTGCCGGCGATGGAGCAGGAACAGATTGATCTGGCTCAGACCTGGTGGTAGAAGCGGTAGATCTTCGGATAGTCGCCTTCTTTGGAGGCATTTTTTGGAATCGAGGAAGAGGGTGGAGATGAACCTTGAAGGAGAAGGTCGACAGGGTCGACTGAGCACTCCTTTAAGAATAGGATCGACTAGTGCCCTTCCTTTAGCGCCAATTCTATTGTTGTAGAATCTGGTTGACGTCGGATCGAGCTGGAGCCGAGGAAGATGAGGTCGCCATCGGTGACCTGCAAAACAAAGTCTTGATCGGAGTTGATGGTGGTGGCTCCGGCGGAATTTTCCGACGATCAAGTCAGCTCTTCTGGCCAATAGAAATGGAGTACTCAGAAAAGAGTTCGACAGAGTTTAGAGAAGAGAAGAGCTTAGAGAAAACGTATCTAGAGGGTCCCTTTTTATAGACGAAGCTTGATTAATGGTGACGGCCATGCCGTTCGGTAGTGGGCCGGTCGGGGCCACGTATAGTTCGGTACGGAGAGGAAGGTATCGTCAGGCTGATAGTGACAATCATACCGTCCGACAGCGTGCCGCTCGAGACCTGATGGAGTCTATCATGGAGGAAGGCGCTGCCTGTAGCATCGCCTGCAACAGACTGATGGCGACCGTTCGTCGAGATTTAATAGCCGTAGCTCTGAAAAAGCAGGCGTTAGTTGGTAAACTTCGACATATATCAATTTTAGAGGGTTCGGACTCCTAAAGGGAATACATCTGGAGGGGATCATCTGGGAGCAATCCGCTAGAGGAATCCAATTGAAGGAAAAGTCCGGAAAGAGTTCGGCTCCTGAAGGAGTTCGGCCGAAGGAAAAGTTCGGAAGGAGTTCGGCTCCTGCAGAAACTTGACTGAAGGAGGGGTGCGGAAGGAGTTCGGATCCTGTAGAAACTTGACTGAAGGAGTATAGGAGTTCGGCTCCTGTAGGAGTCCAACCGAAGGAGGGATCCAGAAGGAGTTCGGCTTCCGTAGGAGTCCGATCGAAGGAGAAATTCGGAATGAGTTCGGCTCCCATAGAAGTCCGACTGAAGGAGGAATCCAGAAGGAGTTCGACTCTCGTAGAAGTCCGACTGAAGGAGAGATTCGAAAGAAGTTCGGCTCCCGTAGAAGTCCGATTGAAGGAGGAATCCGGAGGGAGTTCGATTGGGGTGCGATCGTTGTAGAATTCGATCAGCTGAAGGAGTTCGGCTGGGGTTCGACCGCTGAGGAGTTCGGCCGTCTGAAGGAGTTCGGCTGGGGTTCAGCCACTGAAGGAGTTCGACTGGGGTTCGGCCGTTGAGGAGTTCGGCCGCTTGAAGGAGTTCGGCTGAGGTTTGGCCGCTGAAGGAAGGATTTTCGATCGAAGCTCTTTCGTGATTGCCAGCTGCATTAGGCTAAGCGCCAGGCTGGACTTCAGCAAGAGTGGGATTTATCCCCAACAGACGGAAATATCAAGTTTTAGATATCATGTTACATTGGATTGCTTGGTGAGCGGCATGATTGTTAAGCAGTGATTTCACTCTTACGAGTGGTCTTGTGGATTGAAGTTTGATTTTACAATAAATGAAATAAAATTAATAGATATAATGGGAATACATGTGATAAACTAGCTAATAACTAGTCGAAAATCCACGCGTTGCGCGGAGTAGATATTACGGTCTATAATTATTAAATTTTTTTAATAATAAATATTCATAATATATATTTTTTAGTTTTTTATATTTTATTTTATTTATTTATTATATATGATATATTTTTTATTGTTTTTATAAAATAATATTTTATTTTATGTTTTTTTCTTCATACCTTCTACGTATCTGCCGGTACCATTGCATCCCCTATTGTCCCACCACAGCTCTCCTTCTCTCTCGGCAAATGCTGATCCCGATTACACCCCCACACCCTCTCTTCGTCTTATACCTTCTTCGTGTCTATCGGTGCCATCCCACCATTGCTTCCCTTTTCTCTTAATAAATGCCGATTCCGATTGCACTCCCCGACGCCCCTATCGATCGGTACCACCATCCCCAGCACCACCACTGAAGAAAGGGAGAGAAACTCTCTCTTTTCTTTTCTTTCTTTTTTTCTTTTTCTTTAATAAAATAATATATATATATTTTTTTCTTTTATGTTCTCATACCTTCTCCGTGCCCGCCAATACCGTCCCACCATGGCTTTTCTTCTCTCTCGGCAAACACTAATCCCAATCGCACCTCCATCCCGTTACTTCTTCTCATACCTTCTCCAAATTTTTCGAGACTATTAAATACAGAGATTTGGCTTTCATATCGATGGAGTACTGTGCTCTATCTACGGATAATTTATTAGATTTGATCTGATCCGATCCGATGGATCGATTCAGATATCGAAACATATTATTTTTTAAAAAATAAATTAGTAAGTTATTATTTTTAAAATTAACAAAATAATATGCTATTAAAATAATAATAAATTAATATTTTTAAAATATTTTATTTTTTAAAAATAATAAATTTTTAAAAATATTTTTCATCTTTTATTCCTTTTCTATTTTTATTTTTAAAATATTATTTTTTAAATTTTTTAAAATACTACTTTATTATTATTTAAAAATAATATTTAAATTATTATAAATAATAAAATAATAATCCATGTAGTACAACTAAAATTATTTGAGATGTTGAGATGGCAACACCACAATATTCAGTATTATTTTATATATATTATTGAAAAATAATATTTAAATTATTATAAATAATAAAATAATAATTCATGTGGTATAACTAAAATTATCTGAGATGTTGAGATGACAACACCATAATACTCCTCTATAGAGTATTATTTTATATATATATAATAGATGTGGATTGGCATGTGTTTGGCAGATATACTGATTTCCTCCGTCGAGATATCAATGATGTGCTTAATTGTAAAATGGTTTTGCTGATACACAATTTCAAGTAAAATGCCGCTAGAGCATGATGGAAGATCTTGTTCATGTTCAAACATTCAAGCTATTTGGACTTAAACATTGAATGAACATATATATGCGCATCTGGTTTGCCTTTCTGGCAGCATGGTGGCATTATGTAGAGGTTGAGGAACGTTGGGTACATGTGCAGATTGTGAAAAGTTCCTTATTTAAAAGCTTCTGAAATATCCATATTATGCATAACTGTTATGTGCTAGGAAATAGTATGGTCAAGGTTGACACCCATGGAATTTTCAAAATGTTGGGTAGTTAGGGCTTTTGCAAAATTTTAAGCCTTAGCCAATTGCTTCTAGATTGAAAAGTTGAACCAAGCTTATTCTTGGATCGAGGAATTCAGAATTTATCATTGTCATCATCATCATCATCATTTTTGGGGGGAGGGTTTACTAATAATTGGAATTATTTGGAAAATGCTATTTACTTATGAAATGAAGATACATAGATAAAAATATGGGGACTTACTGGAAGTGCAAGTTGCAATAAATTATAGTTTATGTATTTCTAGAAAGCATATATTAGATTGTGACAAAATCACAAAACAACATCAATTTTTTTTCACGAGAAGATAAATAACATTCTTAGAATCTTCATTCTTTTGTAGACCAAATACTGGATTGGGGCTATCTTCATCTAATAATTTTGGACTCTTCTTTTCTCTCACTCAGTCACTCAACTTTAGGAAGGATTCATTCTTGTAATTACTTCTTCCTGATGTTTTTCCTCTAATTTTCAAAATATTTTGCAAGTTCGTTTCACCTCATTTTGAAAACCCTGCCCGCTGGTTCGGGGGCTTTCAGTTTCACCTGACGTACATTGTGAAAGAAGTTTGGCAAGCAAACAACATATTAACAATTTGTGTTGCGTATTATAAAGTTTGTAGATTTGGATCTGTTTCAGACCCAAATCTTGGTTGGTAAACAACAATTTGTTACATAAGGTCGTGTTCTGAGATCCAGTTCTGAGACCCAAAGTTTAAAAGTCACTGATACCTACCAATCAAAAAAAATACAGCAATACTTGAATAAAGCTGTCGTGGATCCCCAAAGTTAGATTTTCTGTTAGCCCATATAAACAACATTCCAAGTCTTTCATTTCTTTTTTATTAACACATGCGAAATTATGTTTTTGAATGGTTGGCTGATGATTGGTATATCAACTTCTAGTTTTACTTGGGTTTCATTTTGAGAGGAAATAAATGAAAATAAAAAAGGAACCAACAACGCTACATGAGTCTGAGATCCTAATGCAAATATATTCCAATATTTTCATTTTATGCTATATGCAATATGCATAACAAGTTAGTTTGTCCCAATCAGGACTGGGAGCACTGTGCCAATGAAAACATTACAGAAGCAAGAGGCTGCATGCCGTGATAATTTCAGATATCCAAAGGATAGTCTTTCTTCTAGGTACTGGGCATGATATTCATTCTAGATGAAAGCTCCACTAAATGGTTGCAAGTGACTGAGTGATTCATTTATTGCAGCCTACCATGTTTTTCCTTCCTTCATACCACTAATTGGAAAGGGAATTGTAGGAAGGCCTTATTTCAGATTCTGTTCATTTGCTTGGCTCATATATTTATCATATCAGTTTCTCTGCAAAAATGTCTGTGTTGAGAGAGTTGGACCATGAAACTTAAATCGTGTGTTAAAAATGTATCACCACCATTGAGGTCAGTATTGATATTAAGTTTGATCTTTCACTCAGGCTCATTCTCTTAGAAATGACAAGTACAAAATAATGATGAAATTCAGTTAATTTAAAGTAATATCTGAATATTGCTGGTTATTCTTTTTCAGTCATTTGTGACAAATCCTTTTACGGCAGTTATTCTTTGTTCTGGCGCGTAACTTATTTAAGCAAATAAAAAGCTCTTGTGCATTACCCCTTTCTTTGACATATCTGTCATGTAGTTGGACTTGGAAGACAACAATTCCATCCTCATTTATGGAACTGGTGCTCTGGTTGCTCTGTGGATGTCAGTGACCATTGTTGGTGCAGTTGATTCTCTTCCTCTGGTATGTTCTTTCACATATCTATGTGGAAACTCGTCGAGTTCCCCTATGCGGATATAAGTTTTTGCTTTTGACCACTTCTGATGATCTTAAATTCATGAAACAGTTTCCAAAGGTGATGGAATTCGTTGGCCTTGCCTACACACTCTGGTTCAGCTATCGATATTTGATCTTTAAGGTGGCTAAGCTCAACCGTCAAGGTACCATATCTTAATATGAGAAATTAGGTTAATAATTGTGCTGTTGGCTTTAACAGGAGGATAGGGATGAGTTGGTTGCGAAAGTTGAAGATCTGAAGCAGCAAATCATTGGGTCATCCGATGAATAAATTTGCTCTAATTCTGTTTGTTTGCTGCTCCAAGCTGAGCTGTACGATGGCTGGTTAAATCAGTTGAACATGAAGAGAGCTATATTTTGTTTTCATTTTTCTTAGTGGATCGTCTTTCAGTATTCTCGCACAATTTGGGAAGCATTGGACACATTAGATGACATTGCTCTTTAGTTAATTAAGCATGTTCATGTAAAGATGTTTAATAATGAAAACCATATCCTGAAATTTTTTTTATGCAGGTTACCCGATGTATGCACAACTGGCATTGAATAATAGATCAGAAATCCGTGCTATATGAGATATGGTTACATCTGCAATCTGGTTAAATTATGTAGTTGCCTGGCCTTGGGGTCGATGGAATCCAAGCTGGCATCTCACCATGCTCGGTTCTCGCAAAATGATTTTGTACTCAATATCTGTCAATAAGTCAGGATGAAACTGAAGGAATTGCGCACAACAGATTATGGGGTTCCGAAGCAGCAGATAAAGGCAACCTACCAGTTCTTGGATTGCAGGAGGCCTGGTACCATAAGACTTTCCAAGGCTTAGCATTCTTACGGTGGGTCATGATTTGTTGTGAGCTAGCTAAGCTCTTGCTCAACACAATTGGGTCATCGTAGACTCGCATTACATTGCAGACGGTGATTTCTTGAAAATGTACCATTAGCTTGACCGGTCAGGTATCATTGAGTTATTGTGGGGTTTTGAAGTGCCAATGCCATGTTGAATTTGCAATTACTACTTCTGTACGTAGTTCAGCGAGAGAACAAGAGAACCTTGTTTCTCTTCGGCATAGGCCATCCCTTTTAAGAACAAACTTCACTTCAGCTGCCGCGTGAAGCAAGTTGTTTAACATGGTTCTAAAAATAAATTTAGAAATTTCGTCGGGAAGGTTTGCTGTTAGGGTGGACTATTGGGTGACGCAAGTTGGCTAGCTCATAAAATGTCTATGCAGAATCTGTTCGTGTAGAAATCAATATGCAGACACATACGAAGTCGTGCTTAGAAAATATATATGAAGTCTTTTCCGCATAAAAATTGATACACATACATATCCTAACGCACGCATGTACATGCTATGCGGTCTAGCGTGCGCATAAAATTTGGTATGCGGTAGCTCCTATGATGCGCATAAAATTTTAGATGGAGTAAAATCTGCATGGAAATTAATATGCGGACTTATGCGAATTCGCACATACATATTGTATGCGGACTCATTCCGCATAGAAATAAGTGTGCGGACATCCCCGAGCGGATGCATAAAATTTCCATGCAGACATGAATCCGCATAGAAATTTAACGTGCGGTCTTCCATACCTGAGTCGACCGCGCCCCTCCTCCCGATGTCAGCGTCCCTCACCGTTACCGTCCACCGCCTTCACGGCCCGCGGTCTCCTCTTCAAGTCGTCCTCCACCTACGCCACCACCGCCCCCGGTCTCTTTCTCTCTCTCTCCCGCCGCGCGTCACGCTGCCTCGCCGTCGATCGGTGACCTCCCTACTCCGTTGGACTTGCCCTAGCCGCTAGGATTCAACCCAGTGTAGGACCAGGATGGTCTGAGGAACGGCCGGGCCGTTCTCCGGTTCAAGAACTTATTGCCCAGAACCGGGCCGGTGCTGCTGCAGCCCCACCGATTCGAGACAGGCGACGGCGAGAAGAGGAGCGGAGAATCTCTTCCTTTCGTGAAATTTTATCACAGAATACCCCGTTTGGAATCAATTACCAAAGCATTTCGTGAATCATGAGCTGCATGGTGCATGGTGTTTCGCTCTGAATGCGTAAATTTACGAGAATATGTCATTAAAAAAAAAAAAGAAAGAGCTTATTAAAAATAAATATGACAAGTCAATTATTTTAAAGTTGATGTTTGATACGTCTCCCACTAGCTTCCTGGCGCTTCATCAAATCTTCGCAGACTGCTATTCCACCGCTGCCACCTATGTTGATCATCACAGCCTTCCCATTTTCTGTGTCAATTTGCCTAAAAAAAGAAACAATGTAAAATAAATAAAATATTATGTTAAATTTTATAAAACATAAAATTATTTATATTAAATAAAAAATTAATTATATGCAAATTACATTGTGTTCCTAGATATACAATTTCTTTCCTGGCAATGTATGGATAACCTACCTCCATGCTAATTCTGGGAAATTATCAAAAAGTGGTTTTCTGCTTCTAATATTTGCGCTGGTAACGGACTAAAACCAGATCAGTTCAAGTTGATTAGATCTGATCTATGGTAGTACTTGTGACTTATGATGGTAATGGAACGTTCATCTGATGGACTTAGGCGGATTGCAGGGAGCTTACAAGGATCTTGTTCTATGTTTTGATGTTCCATTTGATCTTAAATGGAACATTTTAGTGGCGTAGCCCACCATGTTGCTGTTTACTGTGCAAAGAATGTGTACTGCTTGGTCACTACTTATATCTTTTATTCTGCAAACATGATAAACTAAGTCGGGAGGATTGTGTAAACAGGTTGTGGTGGATTATTTGGAAGTTAAACAGAGTCCTGGTGCATTATTAGGAAGTTTTGTGGAGGATTTTGATGTACGGTTTCGAATAGCATCATAGAATCATGCTTAACTCTTTTGTGTGCTAGTCTTATTATCAGGAAATTTATAACAAATCTCATTTCTAGTTATAAATCGAGACGATGGAACCGAAACTCATGAAGAATGAAAAATTGAATCTTTGCCATTTACTGATAAAAAGAACAGTTGATGTGTACATGATCGACTAGATTCATAATCCGCATTCTTTTTCGCTGGGTACATTGATCATCCACATGCACAAAATTTTATTAATAAAAGCAAACCACTAAAAGACGGTGCCTACGCATTGGATGCTGGAGAGAGCTTATTGTCCGATGAGAGGGTACAGTTATTTTAATGCTGTTGGCTAGTTTCTTACTAACTCGAGTTTTTGAGACTTTCTTGCTATACATGCAGTGATTTGGAGAGTTCTTTTGATTTTCTGAAAGCCTTCGCTTTGAAAATTTATCAAGATTAATTTTGATGGTAGTGTTAGGGATGACAGAGATGGAGCAATTTATGTTATTCAGGACTCAAACTTCAAGTTGCTAGCTAAGGAGTCTTTTTTTTTTCAAGCCATCGATTTTTGGAGTAAAGCTCCGTGCTGGACATCACCCATGCACGACATGAATTACAAGCAGAAAGAATTTTCATCGAAGACAACTTGGCTGCAGTCATTAGTTGGATTCAGAATGAGGTAAAGCATTAGGAAGCACATTTACTACTACGGGATATATGGATATTCCTTTGTCATCTTCCCACAATAACTATTTGATATATCTTTTAGAAGGCAAATAGCACAATAGATTGGATTGTTTCCTTTGTCGCTGACCACATTGAAGATTAGATATGGTGCCAAGATGATGAATACATGTGATATTTTGTATGCTAATTTTTTAGGTTGCTCTCGTATCAAAATAGAGTATCCATCTGCTCTTAACAGGATGTTTCCTGATCCCATTGCACGTTGCATTTCCTTCAAAAATGTTAAGATACTCTTCCTTTGGGAAAATCGTTCAAAGCAACATAACCTGAAAGGAAATAAAGAGTGTTAGTGGAAAAAAAAAAAAAAAAAACTAAGAGCTTATTGACTTCCAGCATTTCCTCCGCGACAGCCCAAGACAAGATCATATCAATTCGCAGTTGCCTGGACTAAACCATGCTGAATTGGATTCTCACAGATCCATACCTTGCAATTTACGTTGTTTGGATTCAAGATAACTGTGTGTTACTTATAGTGATTTGATCGTGGACAAGTTGGTGCATAACCCGAAAACTCTGAACAATGAACAAGTATGCCGTTGGCGCTGGCGCAAAACCTGCATCCATGAAAGGCGTAAACTCGAGGCTCGCAATTCGCGTAGATGCTTTTTACATGTAAACCCCCGAAGAAAACCAGTATTGGAAATTGGAATATTTTACACGTGACATACATGTGAGTGTGCTGTTTTTGCGTTTCCTGGTTAACGAACCGCTCGAAAAAAACCCTAGTACCACATACCCCCAACACCGGCCGGCCCACTTTGCTCCCAGCCGGTCCTCCTCTTGCCTCTACAAGCCATCTCTCTCCCTCGAAACCCGGACTCGTCCTAAACATCCTCTCCTTTCTTCGATCTCGTGTTCGGCAATGGCGTGCTCCGATCCAGTCTCCTCGGAAACCTCCAAGAGTGGCAAGAGGAAACGACCCCAGGCCCATCAACTAGAACCCCGAGAACAAGAAGAACAAGGAAGTAGCGACCAAAAGAAGAAGGCCAAGCTTAGTGGAGTCTGGGCACACCTCGACCTCATCCTCTCCCTCCAGAGCAAAGATCTTCCCCTTCAAAGGTCCGTTCTTGCCGCCTGAAACCATCTTTTTTCCTGTTTTTCCTTTTTGTTTTTGATTTGATTCGGTTCGGGAACGAATTTGATGCAGAAAGATCGAGTTTGCTTTTGATTTTGTGAGATTGGGAGGTGATTTCTGTGGTCGAGGGCCGGAGCCGGTCGGAGTCTCCCGTTTGGCATCCTTTCTAAGTGATTGGCTGCAGCCCCTCTTGATTTCTTATGACAATAGTAAGAAAAGCTTGGAACTTTTCGATCCTTGTTTGAACTATAGAAGTTGGTTCATTCTGAAGTTCTGTATAGAAAAGTCATCAGTCGTTGTTTCCCCGAATCTACTTCGAGCTATTACTCGTACCGCAAGGCATGCATTGCTGGTAATTAATGGTAATGGTATATCGGATGGGGAAGAGTCTGGTGTATTCTTTCAGCAGGTTTTGGAGTGCCTGTCTTTGCTTTTTGAATCCAATAACAGAGCCTTCTATAATGCTGGCGCAGAATTATGGGTTTCATGTGCTGTGGAGGTTGTTAATCTTGTCCGCAGGGCTTCAGCAAATGATGAGCATTACTCTTCCCATGCCGAAGTCCTCTTAAGCCTTTCCAGTCTTCTGCTCGAACACTTCTCTAGGTTTCTGAGATTTCATCCGAATCCAAGAAATGTCTTTCGTGTCTTTGTAGATAGACTCCTTGACCTGCTGTTGGAATTGCTGGTTTTACTGCACCTACGAGCTGGTGGCAGCAAAGGTCGCCATGTTGGAAGCTTGTTGAGGATGGTTGAAGATGTTTTGTCAAATGGGCTGTTCCATCCCATTCATATTAGTGGATTTTTAAGTTTGAAGAGCTCAAGCACAAAGCATGATGCCAGGGAACTGAAGGGGATCAATGAGAGCTATCACAGACATTTCTTTCAGAGACTAGAGAAGATCATAGCAGAGAAGAAGGCAGTGTTGCTTGGTGGTTTTGGACACCTGTTTTGTTTATTTGTCAGCAGAGTTAAGAATCATAAAGGAGCTTTGTTGGCATCGAAAGGTGACCGTTCTTCAGGGAAAGGTGGTGACATCTCTGAAGAAGCTCAGGAAACTAATCAGCCACTCTTTGAAGTATTTGTGCATTTTATGGAACCTCTGTTGCTAGAATGCAAAAGGTGCACCCAGCTGGAATTCTCAGAACTGGGAGAAGCCTTAGAGCTCAGATTGATAGAAACTCACTGCATGCTCAAGTCCGTCAATGAAACTCTTGCAAGTTTTATTCAAGAGAAGATTTATGTACGTACAGAGGATACATCTGAAGGAACACATTATAATTTCTTGAAAGAGGTCTATGACACAATTATTTCCATTTCGAGCAAAATTTATCTGTTTTGGTTGTCAGCTTTGCATAAGGATGATGCAAGAGTCAAAAAGGTGCTGCCTCTGATAGCGAGGGAGGTTTTTCTTGCAGTGGGGTTTTTTCTGGAAATTGAGTATAGGGCTGTTGGAGATGACCTAATAAAACTGTGGCTCATGATGTTCTCATACTTGGCCATCCATTTATCTGCAGTGGATACAAAGCCTTCTTCTTTGCTAGTTTCGGAAATTTTAAACCTTGGGTGCCAAGTAATTAATGTCTACAGTGAGCTTCGCCAGGTCAGTTGTGTATTTTTTGTGAATATTTATTATTGTCAATTGTTGGCCCCCCAAAATTAAAACTTTTATTGTGTTAGATATATAAAAATTGCTTATATGTTAAACATGGCCAGTAAAAAGTCACCTTATGCTGAGTTTTGCATCTTGATGGCTTTCTGTAATGTCATTTTCTGCCATAATGCCAGTGCCATTGGCTTTTTGTTGCCGACCTGTTTCACACTTCATTTACAGTCTGTGTTTTTTTTCCCCTTTAGTATAAAAGCTGATATGATGAATTTACTGCTGACATCTCAACCACATCTAAATGGCAGAGGATCATGTTAACACCATGACTAGACAATATAACCTATAGTCTAAGCTTCTTTTACAGTCAAATCATGTTTACATTTATTGGTGTGGCTTTAGAATATTTTGATCAAGCAACCTATATGTTCGGATTAGATTTACTCATAGTATTCTTTTTGCTGAGCTATGAGTTTTCTTCATATCAAATTTAGTTGTTACCAGTCAGTTCCTTGTGGGTGATTCATTTGATTAATGAACATAGGATCAAATTTTCTGAGGGCAATATTTTTCTTCGGTCAGATATGAGTACAAGATCTTGATGACAATGTTAACATTAATCTTCGAACTAGATGGATCTTGCTATTCACCATGGTAAGAGAAAATTTAGTAATAAAACTGAGAAGGTGCTAAAAAATGGTTTTTCTAATGTGGTCAAGATTGTTTCTCTGTAGCACAGGAAAAAAAGAAAAGCAAGGTAAAAAAATGGGCCTCTTTCTTCATCAACTCTTACCACCATGAATGCCATAACTTCCTTAGGCTACATCTTGTTATATAATAAACTTTGAGGGGATAAAGTAAAATTTATCTGCGTACTATTGCAGGGATAGAACTCATTGTGTGGGATAGGTGCTTTTTGGCATGTGGTTGGAGGGATAAATGCAGGGTATAAGTGTAGGGAATAAAGTGAATTTAATGTGCATTGGATTTTCTGATAACTTGGATTTTATCACAAGGACAAACTTGCCCTCTCACTTTTTTTTGTGTTTAGAGAGTGGATCAGGGCAAGAAAAGTAATTAAAGGTGATAACTTTTTGTCTTCCATGATATAAGTCTGTTCCATGAAAATGGAGGAATAGAATTATGCCTTCTGACTATCCACTTGTCCCTTCCTGCAGTAGAAGCCTATTCCCCTTCCTTTTTTAGGTGTTTCGCAAGATATCCCACCACTTTGGGGTTTGGTGTGGGGATATCCTCCACTTATTTTTCATAGGGCTGTAGTTTCTACAATTATCACATTGCTATCTCCTTCGCCCTCAACATCGATTATTTGTCATCATCAAGCTAATCCAGGCAACATATGTCAATGTTGTTTAAAAAAAAAAAAAAAGAGAGAGAGAGAGCCCAACACACGAGGTTCCCACCATTGCAGGGTCTAGGGAGGGTTACATATACATAGCCTTACCCCCGCATTTGGAGAGGCTATTTCCATGTTTTGAACCCATGACCTTTAGGTCACAATAGAGCCCGTTACCACTGTGCCATGGCTTACCCTCTTAACCAGCATCATTATTATATTGAACAAAATAAAAAATTAACTTAATTTTAGTTTTTTTTTCTTTCTAAACTTTCTAAGAAACCATACAGTACATTTTCGAGTTTCATTTTAGTTTCTTCATTTCTTCTACTTGTCCACTGACCTCCTATCCTCGTCTCTTTTTTTGCTCCTATTATATGCTATATAGCCAAACACAGGCTACGGTTCTTTAAGGTTCATTGAGTTGGCAAATCATTCCGTGTATAATTAACAAACAACAAAATGCAATTAAAATCAAAAGGAAAAAAGACACCAGATACAAGCGTTGTTATCTGCTGAACTTAGCACAATTTGTGGACTGAAAAGAATCCAGTTTGTTTCTTCTAAAGAAATCTCCCTGATGAATTTGGAAATGGAATATAATAATATAATCTGATTCAAACCAGTCTTAGAATATTTAATTTCTAGATATTAGTTCGAAAACCTTGTTGGATTGACTCCTGATCCTGAAATCAGATTGACCAACTATCAAATCAAAGTTAGGTCCTTGGAGAATCTGGACATATTTCAATATTTTAATAATATATAGTATCATAATTACCATTTTATTTAATTGAAATAGTTTGTATAGACACCTGGATCTTTACATAATCATATTGAAACTGGATATGGATCTTTGCTATATCTGTTTAGTAATTGAATTTGGATATGATATTACAAATCGAACTCTGACTTGAATCCTTGCAGGATATAAGTGAATCCATGCACATGCCACTAATTCCATGACAAATCATCTTTTTATCTCTAGAAAATATTTTAATGCAAAGAAATAAATTCAAACCTCATTGCCATTTATCAATGCTTATGATTTATTATAGTGTTTTATCTGTTGCATGGTGTTTTATTGCTTCACAGAAGTTTAATATCCTGATTTTGTTTACTTTTTTTTTTTTTAAATTTAATGAAGTGAAATTAGGGTACAATTATTAGGAAACTCTCTAACTTGCATCTTGATTTCATCTATGCTGACTACAATTCAGTTGGTGACTTTCTCATGGTCCCCATTTAGTTGAATTGGGAATCTCTGGTGGCCAAAATGATAGTTCAGTTATATCCATTTGTTGCTTTGATTGCATTGTTGCAACCAAAAGAGTTTTGCTCTGTGGTTATGATAACCAAGTAAAGAGGTGTGTACCAATTCTGCAGCATCGTCTTAATCATCTGAAGGGAATAATGGTGCATCAATATCCATCACACTACTCAGTATACAAGAGTTCTTTAACACTTTGGGGGTATCTGAGATAAAATATTTGTCATTTTGTTATTATTGAGTATTGACTTCACACTCCTGTTGAGAATCTTATTTTTCATCTCCCTTTCAACCTGAATCATTGTATCTTCTTCTTTTTTTAAAAAATTTTAAATTCCTTTTCTATTTCATATCTTTTAGGATAAATCCATTTTTATTTGTTCCTTTAGTCAGCTGTGATCCTATTACCAGTAGGGTCAGATGTAGAAGATCCAAGGGAGGCATTTATTCAAGAAAAGTGGATGAGAGTTGACAAGACTTTGTTTATAAATTAAAAGAAGGGCATCTTCTAGAGAGAAGATGCCTAACAACCCCTAAATATGATGAAAGGAAAAGGGCGTCCTATGTTACAAAGAATAATGCGAAAAGCTGTCGCATGTGAAGTTGCAACAATGCAAAGGGGAAACATCATTGAAGCCAAGAATAACATCCACTTCAAGTCAAATCCACATCTTTATGCTTGGCTACTGTTGCTTTCTGTGCTTTAACAAATTTAAAGGTGTTCTCCATTGAAATATGATGGAACCCTGTCTAATGTTCTGCTTCTTATATATCAAAACTGGAACCTGATGTCTATCTATTTTGTTTTTCTTCTAAAAAATTCTGTATTCCTCTGTATCCATAAGCTGTAGTCACATAATTAAACTTGTTTCTGTTCTCCATATCATCACTCCTTTCCCTTTCTTAGTTTGAACCAGGAATCACCTATTTGTTATCACACTCCTGATTTTTCACCAAACAGTGCAGGCAAAATCACACAGCATGAAATGATTACTCAAAGATTCTTCCTTTGTTTACAGTTCCTTCATGTTTTCAACCTGTTGACCTGTTTTAATCAACGCATTCGTAATCATTACCTTCTGAGGCATGCAAACCTTTTGCATTCCATGTGGCAGTGGGTGTTTATATGTTTATATGCTAGTATTGGGCATGCACAAGGCATGTGAGTGAAAGCAAAATTTGATAAATAGCTGTGATCTTATCTAATACAACAGCTCTTATGCATATTAAGATGATAGATGCACTTTTACTTTTTGTTGGTATATTTCTGTTGTTTCTCTTATACAGGGAAAGAGCATGAGCAGGATCAAACTGACCTAAGAGGGTCATATTGACTGAAGCATCAGGTATTTATGGAGGTGATGGTTGAACAAAGATAGTCACCCCTTGGAATCTCGAATTATAATATTGAGGGGTGTATGCAGAACATATGAGTGGAAGTGGGATTTGATGGACTGTTATGATCCCATTTGATTCAAGACTATTTCTTAGAAAAAAGAACCGCTCCAATCTCACATAACTCAACCTTATTGTCTATTGCTTCTAACCGCAGCAACAAATTTTCCCAGGAAAATGCTCCATGTTCATTATGTTTCTTGACATGCTTCTCACCTTTATTTGTCTGATCACTTTTTGTGCTGTCATTATACCATTAGTTTTGGTGTGTGATGCTACTCTAGAGATTGTCATGCACGTGCACCTCCAAAAGTCAATGTCCCAAATGATAATATCCAAAGCCAAATCTTTTTCTGTAATTCTTCCAATGAATTTGGATTCTTTCCTGTTCTTTCTGCATTTATCTTTTGGTTTCTTGTAATTATAACTTGGCATGTCTTTGTTTGTTATTCCTGTCTATCTTGTAGGTAAGTAGTCCCATTTTTGCACTGTGTAAAGCTGTGAGACTCTTCAGAGTTGCTGGTAATGCTGGTTCAGCAGGTCATTCTATATTTGTTGCTTCTTTGCCTCTATCTTCTCAAGTGTGTCAAAAATCACTGGCAACTTTGTTATGTTCACAAGCATTCCGACTTGCCATATCGAATGCTATCAAGTTAATACCAGAACGACAAGTCAGTGGGTGCATACAGCAACTGAACATAGATCTTACAGATTCACTGGAATGGATGAGACACAGTTCCTTAGGGGATGATGTTCTGGATTCATTAGAAGCGAACTCCTTAGATCGCAGCATACTGGATATACATCTGCAAGCTGAACTTCTAGGAAGAGTTCTGTCAGAATTATACACGATTGTGTTGGATTCCTTAGCTGTCACAGCACCAAATAGTATTTTAGTAGGAAATTCTATTGAGAACTTGATGAAATCAATAAGGCCAAGCTTCAGTCAGTTTGTACAAAATCAATCAAATGGTGTTAACAATTTCCTTTCTTCTCTTATAGGCATGGATTTATCTAATTATGAATGTGAAAGTGGATCGCTTGCAATGCGACTTAGTATGCCCTGGGTATTTATTTTTTTCTTCCGGATGTACATATCCTGCAGAACCCTATACCGACAATCAATCAGCCTCATGCCACCGACTTCATCAAGAAAGGCATCAGAAACGATGGGGTATTTGTTTATGGTTTGTTGTGGAATAGAATGGACTGAAAAGCATAAGCATATGGATGAAGGCTATTTCTCCTGGGTGCTTAAACCTTCCATTTCCGTTTTGGATGTCATCCAGACTCTTTCAGAAGCTTTTCTGTCAAGTAGTACAGCAGGCTCTGAACCCCTTGTTTATGTATTGCATATAATGGCCATCCAAAGGCTCAATGATTTGAACAGAAATATTAAAGCTTTTCAGTTTCTGCAAGAAGGGGATGAACGTTCAGTACATGTGCAGCTGCCTAGAAGTCCTTATGGGCACAAGTCAAGCAAAAAGTGGAAGCGACTTGTCACTGCTTCCAGGCAGGAGGCAGCTGGGCTGACTGCATTCATCACTGCATACCTACCAATGCTAGCCACAGAGGAAAATTGTATATACAGCCAGAGTGATGAAACTGCTAAGACTAAAACACCATTATTTTCCAATGAAGATGCCTGGGATATGGGTGTTTGCTCATTGAATGAGAACACCCTCCCAGTTGCAATATGGTTTCTTCTTTGCCAAAATATTGATATTTGGTGCACTCATGCTACTAATAAAGATCTGAAGAAATTTTTGTCTCAATTAATACATTCTTCTTTGCCATCTGGAAACAACTACAGTGATGTCAGAGAGCAGAGCACATGCGAACCTCTATGCAAGAAAGTTACTGCACACAATATTTCACTAGGACTTCTCTGTGATCCTCTTCTATATGACCAAACAGTAAGTAAATGCATTGGAAAACAGATACATCTCTCTTCTACCCGTACACAAAAACTCTTGTTTTGAATGATCAAGCTGATTTATTTTGTCAAGTTTCTAAAATGGATGAATAATTTCAGTTAAATTTTCACCTTATTTTCTTCTTGTGGAACCTATTGGTCTTCTTGTCGCTAACAATGGCATCTTATAATATTGATTCTTTTAATTTATCCTTTAGGTAGTATCCAAGCATTTTCCTTCAAGATTTTGCCATATTATGAAAAAAGCACTTTCTCCTATAATGAGACACACCGGGGCAAATGATATAGATCTGAGTTCCTTGCCAGATTGGTCAGAGATGTTGAAAATGCTAGATCCGGGGCCAAGGGTCAATATGGTTGATGGGCATACTTTGCATGGTTGTTCTTCAAACACGTCTTATAGCCTTCGAGGCAAGGAACAATCATTTTCTTCCTCCAGTGTGGAACTCAAAACCTGTGAAAATTTGCTTAATCTCTTCTACAAAATGCCCGGAATTCATGTAAATGTTAAAACTTTCTCACTCTGTGCAAGTTACATACTCAATCTTGAAAGGTAAGCTTGCTGTCCTTTTGTTTCTCCTCTTACTTGCTGTAACATATGGTCTAAATTTTGATGTGATAGTGGGATTTGTGAATTTGAGATTATATGCATTTTAGCAAGTCCTTGGGATTTTTTTTTTTGGAACCAGTGCTTTCTTTCGATTGTTTAATTGACTGTTTCATCTCTCCCTAAAATTATAATATTGCAACAATTTTTGTTCAGGCTAGTATCATGAGCAATCTGTAAATTTCAAAATTGTCTCAGTTGTAACAACTTTGGGTAATGCCAGTAATGAAACGGGAGTAGGGCTTTTTTGTCATTTTAAAGTAAAGGATATCATGGACATTCTATAATGTTTAGATAAAAGAAGGGTTAAAATATTTAATGTGGGGGCTTATAAGAAAGTTTGGAGAATGTAAGGACTATACAGAATATTTACATCAGTTGGAAACTATAAATTTGTTATCTCTGTTATCATAATAATTACTATGGCATCTATATAGTAAATGCTCTGCAGTGGGTTTCCACATTTGCAGCTTTTTCCTCTGTGGCTCAGTGTACTGGGCAAGAGAAGATAAATCTAATCAGAGAAGCCATGAAATCTTTGACATGACATAACCATACGAGATGATACACCGTTGGAGCGAATAAATTAAAAAAATGCAACTGCTAATTATTATTGCAGGAATTTCATTGTAAAGTCTTTTCTTGTTCTAGATTAGGGTCAGTGAGGTGCTAGTGATGCACTTTTAGGGTGATTCCATTGTAAAATTGCAATTGCAAATGAGCATGAAATTGAGTTTTCAAGTGGAATTGAGGTGAAAATCCTCTACAATTCAACAGTATCTTGTTTTTCTTGTTCTTTTTAAGGTCAAATGTGCTAAAGTATGATTTTTGAGAGGAGCTGAAAGCTCAGACTACAGATACGTAAGTATTAAGTTTTATAATTTAAGCAGCTGAATTCTTGTGGTTGAAGCTAAAAGTGCTAAAATTTATTTTCAGATTGTTTATATTACTGTTCAAAGAAATTTAAACTGTAGCCAATGAGTTTAACTCTTTGCAGTCCTGCATTAGGACATCATTGAACTCTGTGTGTAGATTTTTTAGCAGCAAATAATCCAAAATATTTGAAAGTTGTTTAACAGTTGTATGTACATACTGCTTGGCTATGCCATGAGCTTAAGGAAATTGTTGCCCACACGTCAGTCCATTCCATTGTTTTTTAGATTTTATCAATTTGGAATTTTGAAGAATTTGTCTTTGATTCATAATCTGATCTTCTATATCTCTTCTTGCTGATGACACCATTTATTGATTGCTGTCTCAGGCTAGTGGTTTCAAGCTTGTTAAGCTACTGTGGTGAATCTTTTATCTACAGCCCTTATGAGCTTTTCAAATTATTTATATGTTGCAGAAGGGCCATGAAATATTTGGTTATGGCATTAGTTGAAGGGAATTCAGAAGCCAGGCAATCCTTGTATTTATGCACTTTATTTAACAGCTCATCTTCTATTTTGTGGCTTTTGAAGTCGATCTATAAAATAGTTGGATTGCCAAAAATCATTTTTGGGGAGAATTATTCTAATCAGGTGGAAGATTTGATTTTTTCATCAATAGATCATACTTGTTACATTTTTCTGACAATAAGCAGAGACAATATGAATTCTGCAATGTTCTCCTTAATAAATAATGAAAAGCTCCACACGGACCTGCCAGTGCATGATGTGCCTGGTGGAAAGGCTAGTTTAAATGAAGGTGGTCAGGACTCTGATAATTCTGATTATATTGAAACCTGGAAATGCATAGAACTTATGGCTGACACCTTGAAGGATCATATGAAAAATTTACCTGTAACTATAGAAAGTGGTATGTGTGTGATCAAGCCAGAAGCTTGCTTCAGTATGTTGAGCTGGAATAAGTTATCATCTATAATATCTTTCTCTCAGAGTTTTTTATGGGGCGTGGCATCAGCCTTAGATAGCACATACAAGGATTGCTCCAAGGGAAAACCACAGTCATCGACATTGATGCCTTGGTGTATATCTAAACTCAGCAGTTACATTTTCGTATTTGAGAATTTTGTAAACTTGTGCCTGAATATATTGCTTGTGGATAACAGAGGAGGGATAGATTTCCTCAAACATCTTCCAGAGTGGAATTGTGATAATGGTTTCTTAAGCTTGGATGTTCTTGTGGGAAGTGCTGCTAAGTGTTCCTGTTGTGAAGTTGAAGTTTTTGCTGAAAATCATGGCAAGACACATAAGCAAAGTGAAAGGCCTGTGTCCTCTGCATCTGATTATGATCATGACGGTAAAAACCCTTCAGATTATGAACATACAAAGGGTTCAAGATCAGAGGAGCAAATACTATTATCTGCGCATGCAAATCATGTAACCAGTGCTTTTAGCGACATTCATGCAATTGATTTATCTAACTTGCAACATTTAAACAGACCTCTATTGTGTAGCCTGTTGAAAGGCGAAAGTCGTCAGATAGCATATACACTTAGGCAGCTTTTTATTGCATGTGCAGCTATTCTCAAGTTGAAGTGCATGTTACCATTTTCTACATATTTGGCTTCACAATTTAACTGTAGTCACCTGGCATCAATGTCCATGGCTATTCTTATTGGAACTTCTCATATTGTTTTACAGGGAATAGCAGAAATGGTTGACATGCCAGATCCCTTTATTTTTGTTTGGGTTGATGGCATATTAAAATATCTTGAAGTTGTTGGGAATTATTTCAGTTTGGGTGATCCTACCTTGTCTAGCAATGTGTTTGCTCAACTAATAGATTCTCACCTGAGGGCTATAGGGCGATGTATTTCCTTCCAAGGGAAGGCTGCAACTCTGTCTTCTCATGAGACAGGATCAAATACAAAGATGCTCCAGTCTCAGAAAGAATCAAGTGGGACCAATATGCAATTTCTTGATCACGGACAATGCAGCATATATGCATTTAAAGCTAGACTTAGGATGTCATTCAAAAAATTTATTAGCACACCTCTGAAATTGCATCTGAAGGCAGCTGTACAGACAATAGAAAGAGCATTGGTAGGGGTGCAGGAAGGTTACAATGTGGTCTATGAAATAAATACTGGCAATATAAATGGAGGAAAGGTATCCTCAGTCGTTGCAGCTGGGATTGACTGCTTGGATTTGGTTCTTGAATCTATCTCAGGTACTGAATAGTTTGATCTCTTCCTTGTTCATTGAAGAAGTTAATACCAATTTCCATTAAGTAATAGGTTATTTAAAAATTATTTTACTATTAAAAACTATTGGTCAATTTCCATGAGGTAAAGTGAGGGAGTATGTAGTATTCTTTATCTGTGATAATCCCCAAAAGGCTGCATTACCATGCAAAAATGCATGACATGTATTCATGAATCATTGTATTGGCTGCGATATTTTTAATGTGCTATGGAATGAAATATTTGATCAGTTACCAGTTTATATATAAATGTTCTGACTTTAGGCATGCTTTCCAGGACACAAGCGTGTTATAAAGAAAAACATCCCGAATCTAATTGGTGCTTTATTCAATATAATTTTGCACCTCCAGAGCCCAGCAATCTTTTATGTGGGGAAGCTAGCACATAATAAAAGTGATGCCAATCCAGATGCAGGGTCAGTCATTCTTATGTGTGTCGAGGTTCTGACAACTATTGCTAGAAGGTCCTCTTTTCAAATGAATTCATGTCATGCAAGCCAGTGCTTGCATGTACCAATGGCACTTTTCAAAGACTTCCATCAGCTTAGAGCTTCTCACATCAAGCGTCATCCTTTCATATCTAAAAACCAGGAAGAAACATCATTAACAGATGTGCATCACTGTGTGGTTGATCGTCAGTTCTCTGTTGATTTATATGCTTCATGCTGCAAATTATTATGTACCACTCTGAAGCATCAGAAACGGTATGCATATTTTTTTCCCTTTTTATACTTGTTTTTTCTGTAATATTTCACTTGAAGCATATTATTCTCAAATTTAAATGAATATCTATAAGTTGCTGATAGGTTATTTCTTCAATGAATTCCTGTTCAAATTAGTTGCAAATTAATGCTGAGATAATATGTTTTCATCTAACATAGATGCTCTTGATTTAATCGACAGTAATCTCGAGGCCATGGCCTTCAACAAGACTACTATTATGTGCTCTTCCTGAATAAGTTTGGAAGGTGATTCTGGCCCGAATACATAATGACATTGAAGGAAAGCAATTTCAAGGATCATAAAGTTACAATGTTACATAGTTGGACACTTTTGCGAACTGCTTATGGTTATTTATCATAAGTGCCAGTAAAGTGAGTTTAAATGTTATCATTAGTGATGGTATTAAAATTAGAATTTACAAATAATAAAGAAGCGAAGAAAACAAAGTGTTTGATTGGTTCACATCTTAATTTTACAATCTCAAAGACAATCTTATGCATATGCCTGGGGTCAGTTCTTCAAGTTCCTTTATGCCTCCACTGCTGGAGTCATACTTACCTTCTGCCTTGCAGTTAAGCTTAGACACTTCTTCATGATAGACATTGAGAAAAACGTCCAAGGGATTAGGTATGCATCCACACAATAAGACTAAAAAGCATGAGAGACTAACATTTCCTTGCGGCAGAGGGATTCCTACCTGCCAACCGGCAAGTGTCCATTAGACAATAAATCTCTAGAAACTCCATGCCAGTAAAACATTTCTTGTTAATGCCATATATGCAAAGGCTACATGCTACCCTCTTGACAAACTCTAAAGATTTTTGAAGTCTTCAATCACCTTCCAAGAGTCTTCCAACTACTTGGTTTCCCAGTGGATTCTCTTTCCTTTTCTGTTTTAAATTTATTACTCTTTAGAAAATCCTCATCCATCCTTTCATGATCATGCACCATAGCATGGACACTGTGACACCATCATATTAATCACCATAGAAAGTTTGGAATAAAATATGATGCTCATCAAATTTAAGAGAAATAAAATGTATTATTTAGACAACAAGTGAAAGATACTTCGAATATTGTAAGACTTTGTTAGAAAGGTAATGGGCATTAGTTTATAAACAGAATAGCTGCAGAACTTAATGGAGATATTTCTTACTTTTGGTAATAGATAGGATGGTAGTAGAAATATGGAATTTCAACAAGGCTGAGGATCTCTGTCATGCTTATATTGGAAAGTTAATCCACTGAATTTTTTGGAGAACTTGAGGAGTTAGTGGTGAAAATATTTCTTTGATCTAATAATGACAATGCTTAAAAGCTAGGATTAATAGGTATATGGAATTTCAAAGAGGTTATGTTTATAGGGGGAAGTTAGTGCCATTGAAGTTTTTGGAGAATTTGAAGAGGAGGTATCATGAAAATAATTCTAGATCTAATAAACGCAACACCTAAAGCTAGATATAATAGGTACATTGGAATTTCAGTGAGGCTGTACTTACATTGTTAACCCCATATGAAGAAATTGAAGAGGGGATAAAGAGAAAATATTTCTTAGGTCTAATAAGTACCATCTTAAAGCAAGACAATTCAACATTTCTATTTTATAAGAACTGTTAAGAAGACTGCATAGAGATGATCTCATGTACGTTTGCTATTTCTTTGCCATGGCCAAATTCAAGGTCGTTGGATTCTATATCGTTTTTAAGCAGGTTGAATTGTTAAGAAGACTATCACCTTCTTTACATTATAGCCAAGACATCATTGGTGTGGGTGAATCTAGATGTGTGGGTGAATCTAGATCACACAAGGTCATTGAATTCTATATCTTTTTTAAGCAAACATCTGAATTGTTAAGAAGACTGCTTAGAGATGATCTCATGTACTTATAGCCAAATTCCACCATTAGCTTGTTATCACCCCCTTTGCCAAGACATCATTGGTGTGGGTGAATCTAGATCACAATTTCATTGAATTCTATATCCCTTTAAGCCAACATCTTGGCCATTTGGCCGAAATTTTCATGGACCTTGGTTGGCTAACATTTGGAGCTGCACCATGAAGAATGCAGATATGTTTGTTGTCTTGCAAGTTTGTGAACTCGAAAGTTAGGTTGAGGTAGTTGAGCATCAGTTCTATAAGGAGAATAAATCTTTTGCACTTTTCTTATATAATATTGGATGATTCAAGCATTAATCATATGCTGCATGGATCTATGATTGGTAAGGTGGTTCTAATACTGTCTAATTGCAAGATTGGAAAGGGTGCGGCAGCTATCCTTATCCCTCAATATCCCTCCACAGTGCAGTTATTTTTAGGTTGAGCACGAATGCTGTTTCTTTGGACTTTTATTATTCCGGGTAATCATTGTTGGGAAAGATGCCCTTGTCCAACTGGAGTGAAAATGGATTCCCTTATCTGTTTGGGACAAGAACTAGAGATGAGATACAAGGCTTTCCCATCCTACCTTCCCATCACTAGCTAGTTTATTTGGCTAGATCAAGGCTGTGTCAACTGAGGATGGTTATCAATTGATTGATGATGGCATTCATGGTTTCAAAGAGCTGAGGGAAGGGAGACAACCAAAGTGGTCAATGGTGGTCGGAGGGTGGATCAAATCCGATAGTGTGGAATTTGGATGTCAGCCATGGAAAGGTCCATAATTATACTAGGATTGGGCTTTTTGGCCCAACCAAGGATCCATGTCACCAAGTCAATGTTCCAAAGGATTGGTTGAATGAGTACATATTAAACAAATGAATATTTAAAAATATAATATGAACTATTAATTATCATGCATCAGATATTGATTTTATTTATTAGTGATTTAGTAAATAATAATCACTAAAAATACATAAATGGTTAAAAAAGGCTTTCTTAGTGCACGAGGCTTCTACTACTACTACAGGTCTAGGGAGGACCAAATGTACGCAACTCCCGTTATTTTGGTTTTTTGACATCTTAGTCTATAGGGAGCAACCTTACCATTGCAGTAAGGCCTGCCCTCTTTAAAATACCTAAATAGTTAGATGGAAATTAAATAAATCAAAAACTTTCTTAAAATCTCACTTTAAATGACCAAGAAACAGCATTTTTAAATATCAAAAGTTCAAAATGTACACATTCTTGATTATTCTCTTTTTTTTTTCAAAGAGAAGAAATTCAAAGAAAAATAACCTGAAAGGGTAGATTAGTATTGACTATTAGGACTGCTACAGATTTAGAGAATGTAGTGCGGCCTCATTGCCTTAATCACCCTTAGCTGATCAAGGAGGGGGTGAGGAGGGCTTTTCCAGCAAGGACAGAGGCTCAAGACCATGGAAGTGGGGGAGGGAGGTGGAATTGATGGTCATGGATCATTGAGGACCGGGCCTAGGTGTTGACCTTTGGGGTGGAGTGGGATGCGAAGATTCAACTTGGCATAGAGAATGGGAAGGATCGATCTCGCAGAAGGTAGTGGTCGTGGTCAGCTTTGACAGATTTGCAACTCACTTGTGAGAAGAGTCGATGAGGCATGGGCATGTTGTTCTCCCCCTCATGTGAAGAGGACTAGAAGGGAAAGGATTAGATTAGACTTGATTATGAATTTTTGGGTTTATAATCTTCAGTGATATAAATCAGAATACCCAAAAATGTATTGTTGTATGGAATTATAAGTTAAGAAGTGCAAATGGGTTATTTCGCATAAGTTTTTTCACTGGTCAATTTTTTCAGAATTGCCTGGTTAGTTGAATCAAGGCAAAAGTTGGCAGGTCACGTTGGTTTTTAGGTATTTTGTCTTTGGATTGCATTTTGGTCTTTCAAGAGCATTGGATTGGCAAAAGGGCTAGTTCACTAGTTTTTCTGTCCAACCAGCTAGGCCAGTCCAATTCTGATAACTATAGGAAGGGCTCTTGTACCATCCAGAAAGGAAGAAAGAGAAAGGTAAGAACCAGAAGAGATGGCCAAAAAGGATAGGACAAAACAATTCCCCTCAGAAAACAAAGGAAAGAAATAAGTTATTCTGGATAAGTGGGTTAAACCTGTATTTACTAGAATAACTATATGATGGCTAAGCTATCAATATTTGGGCAGGATAGTGGGATAAATAGTCAGTTAATCCACCTTATCTCTCAATAAAACACTGCTAACCTTCTCTCTTCTAGTTATGGAACACCCATCACAATAAAGTTCTATAGCCAGGTTTCTTTTGTTAGAGGATATTTTTTGGGTGTTGGGATGTGGTGTTATGACATTGCCAAGTGAAACAACCCAAATTTATTACTTTTCAAAGTAGCTACAATCCTTTATGTCATGCTAGTTTCAGAACTCTTTTTTTAATCCATCCTGTCAAAGCTAGTGCAGTTATATTTTTAATACACATATGGATGTACTTATGCATGTTGATACAGGCATAAAAAATATTACGCCTGTTTTATTAACTTCTAATTGCTTTTTTAATTTTATTCACAGTTAAATGTGCATTTTAGTGTTTTACTCAATTTAGGTTTCGTCTGGTTTGGTTAATTAACAGAGATTCCTTTATTTTGCAACTCAAGTAATGATGTTTCTTTCCCCACTTCTGTCCTGTAGTGAGGTTGAACGATGCATTGGTCTGCTTGGAGATTCAGTAAACACTCTTCTTAATTGTTTGGAGACTGTGGATGCTAAGTTAGTCAATGGAAAGAGTTATTTTACTTGGGAGCTGCAGGAAGCAATAAAATGTGCCAGCTTTCTCCAGAGGATCTATGAAGAGGTCTGAGATACCTGAATATGTTCCTGTGTAGCATATTTTTGCATGCAATCTTTGCTTGATACAATCAAATGATAACATTAGTTATTGTTTCCATGGTTTTCAGCATTATTATTTAAGGAAAGAAATATGATAGTTTCAACTGTGTCCTTGATTAATTGACTGCACTGAGATAATCTCCTAAATCAAAATGTAATTGAGAGGATCTCCTAAATCTAAATGTAAATTTATAAAATTTGATTGTAGAGTTATAAAAACAATGAGGCCCCGGTATATGAGATAATGAAACGTAAATGGATGCTTTATTGCAGATCTGTGTTATATGGATTCTTCATCCCAACAGAAACACCATATCAACATTGACACTGGTATCCTTTTTGTATTCTATTAAATGCGCAATCCTGATTTAAGTTGCCTATAATTTAGCTTCATGGAATATAAAATCTTCTTTACTCTTTTTACCTCCAACCAACTCCATTACTCAAAGACATTAATAGAACATATAATTTACTTAAGAAACATGACCATGGATTCGAGTAGGTTTGCATGGTATCCATCTGGATTCATTTCCATATCTGGATCTATCTGGATATAGACACAAAATATAGCATATAGCATCTCGATAGTATCTCTATACATATCCAGATCTGTTATAGGAAGTAGATATCTATATTGATAAAGAAATAACTAATGTGTATCTAAGTCCAATTTCAGCCTATTTAGTCCCATATAGCTCTCATAAACTCTAAAGGTGAATAAATGGCAAGATTAACATGTTTTTACTTTATCTTGCTTTCCATACAGTGGCAACTTTTATTTGGTGCTTGTATCCTTAGAGTCAGCCTTATAACCCAAAGCATGTAACATGGTAGATTTATCTGGACCCACTAAAAGAGTCATGTGTTTGAGTGGATGATGTATCCCGTATTGTCCCTTGTACTCTCATTTGTTTGTTCCAGACAGAAAGTTGAGATGCTTGTATACTTAATTTGAGTTACTAAAAATAGAATGGAATATGTCATGCAAACAGTTTATACTATTCAATTTATGTCTGCATTTTTTTGGTGGTTGTTAGTATCCATTTCATGTGCATGTCCCTTCAAAACAAATACTGTACAAATTTTTCAGCATCCAACAATATCCATATTTGTATAAGCTGGATGGAAATGAATATGGATATGGATGTACTAACACCCAATCCGTTTTCAGCTCTGAATACATGGAACATGGTGATATGACATGAATTTCCTTGGGGTCTAGATTTCTAGCATCCTTAGATATGTTTTCTTCTATGGGTTGTTTTGGCTTAATCCATGATGATTTTCATGGATCATATGTAATTCTGCTCATGGTTCAACACGAGTAAGATTTTATAAGAAACATATCTACACTTATTTTTTACTTGTTATGAACTAATGAATATGTATATGTGTGCACTTTATGCATCTTAATATCTGTAGTCCCATCCTAGAATTCTGTTTCATCTGCTAGTAGAACCTACGAGTATATGGCACCTATGCTTACAGTCTCTAAGCAATGCAGGCAAAGATGTTGGGAAGTAGGGCCATACAAGGATCAGATAACCCATTAAGACTGTAAAATTATGAAGCATCCAGTTTATTTTGACAATGAAAATTTCTAGTAGATTCTTGAAGCTCAGGAGAAGGTGAAAAGGAGAACGGGCAAAATGGAAACAGCTTTCAAGAAGTAAAGTGATAAACTTAATTGCACTGATTAGAATGAAATCAAAACTATGAATTATGCAACAAAGAAATAGAAGCCATACTTACGCAAGGAGTAAGAAGAACAAAGTTTTTTAGGACAATTAGATCTCCTGATTCTGTAGTGGCCATAATATATGAGTAAAGGTTAAATTTCTTTTAGTCTGTTCTTTTTCTCAGTGTGTCACTAAGCTCCCACATGACATTTCTAGATGAATGATGGTTCTATTATCTATCATATCCATGCTGACCTCCTTAACTAAATCTTCCTTGCTGACAATACCCAGGGGTTTTTGTATGACGTTAATTTTCTCGACACAAACTTTTACCACAGTTAAATTTTAAAAAATATAGTTTGCAAGGAAGCTTATGACTTCTGTAAAATATCACTTATGCCTTCATTTTAATTTTAGGTGTAATGAAAGCATTTATTGTATTGTTCATCAGTTTTAATTTCTGGCTGACAGTGCATGTTCTACAATGTATCTTTTGGACATTATTGTTTTGTAGATAAGACAACAGAAGGATGCCCTTGGAAGGTACTCCCACCACTTCCTATCCAGTTACATAAGTATCTATTCAGGATATGGGCCCTATCGAACAGGCATTAGAAGGTCAGGTTCTTGTTCTTATGCTAAATAATATCAAGAGCATAAGGCTAGTTTTAATGCATGCGATTTTTCCCTTGATGATCTTGCTACTGCAAAATTATAGGTGCTTTACCTTATTAATGTTGATGGTTACCTGTGTCTTGCAGAGAGATAGATGAAGCATTGAGACCAGGAGTATATTCTTTAATTGATGTATGCACGCCAGCTGATCTTCAACAACTTCACACCGTACTGGGTGGTTAGTGATCTTGAAGTACACAAATTGATGTTCAGAAAATTTATGTATGCCTTATGGCATGGACTTATATATTTTACATGTCTTGTGGATTTTGCAGAGGGTCCATGCAGAAGTACTCTCGCAACTCTGCTACAAGACTACCGATTGAATTTCCAGTATGGAGGGAAAATCTGATGTTATAGTTACTGTATACTTGAGAGTGTTATATCGTCCTTTTAGGCCTATGTGCCTTGACCAAACCTTTTCAGGCAAAGCACATAGATCATCACTGAGAATTACCAGAATGGCATGCCACTGACCTTGTGACTGAGCCTGAGACCATCAGGTTTGTTGCAAAGCTAATTTGTCTTCTCTGCATGCCTGATGGATTTTTGATAAATTCAAGAGATATGACTTCTAATGCCTTCACATTTATGCATTTCTGCTGCAGGACATGACTGCAACGGATGACCAACGGAAGGGGAAAATGATTCGGTTAGCAAGAAAACGGTGGAATGCAGTATTTGAATGACCAAGTCTGAGAGTCTACTCCATACCCCGTGTAAGTTTCTAAACCCTGGAATAAATGGGCTTTTCTCCTACCGTGATCCACTGGTCCATCGTCGAAGGAGTTGGGCATTAGCACAGGTTTAATATGCACATACGACGATTTGAGTATGATGTGAGAATACCCATATGTCCAAGTTTGGCAGGCTACTTCATACCCTATATGAGTTTCTAAACCCTGGAATACGTGTACTTTTTGCCTGCAGTGATCTACCAGTCCCCCTTTTCAAATAGTTGGGCATGAGCACCAGAATCATTTGCACATACAATTGGAGATACTCACCTTTTTGAATGCGACTTTTAATGTTCATCCATCATTATTGGAGCAGGATCCGGTCGGTCAATTGTTGCTTATCATACTAGATGTAGTGATAGGAGAATTTTAGAAAGATGTTCCCTTATGTTTGTTTCTGCAAACATATACGATTATTGGCCAAACGGCTCGTGCCCTCTGATGTATCAAAATCCATGCACCGTTGGATTAGATATTGTTGTCTTTCTAGAAAGAACTGAATATTGCATTGCTTGATAGAATAGTCAAAGATCTCGGTAGGGGATTGACCGACACCACCGATGCTCATGCCTCGGCTGCCACATCAGTCCAATGAACAGAGCAGCGTGTTCCAACCGATGACGATAAAATTACACAATGATCCGGAGTCATACCACTTCAAAGAATGATACCACAATTAACCACTTGCATTTTACATTTTGACTTGGGTGTTGGAGAAGTTTACCCGGATGCGAAGGGGCAACCCGGAACCAACTTTGTTTATTCATACAATGAAATTGTGATACCAATGTTACACACGTTTGGGGGTTTTGTGAAGGCTTTCCCGGAAAGGATGGAGCAATCTAATTCACTCGTTGAACGTTCCCGAGCTCTGTTAAGTTCTCCCAAGCATATGATTTTGCTCTCCAATGCACTGGAAGCATCGCTATGATTTTAAGCATTGGATTCTCCCCAGCAAATTATAGCTTTCAAGCATTAAATCCAACCTTAGAATAACTTTGAAATAACCCGGCAAGATGACCAAAAAGCCACGGAGGCTGCCTTTAAAATTGCTGGATTTTGGTAAATCCTGCAAAAGCAGAAAGGACAATTCCTTAGATCAACAAACTGCAATATAGAAAACAATTAAGGAATACTCTCAGAAGAAAGCTCAAAAGCATCCATGCAAGAAGTGCTGCTTGAACCAAAAAAAAAAAAAAATCAATACATAGAATATGCACAAGAAAAATGCAACTAAAGAACAAATATAAGGATTTTGAAGAGGAATATCATAAAATGATTTTTTTTTTTTTTAAATTTTTATAGTCAAGATGAATGCATCGCCATCACCATCATTATTATTTAGTACAAAGGGATCCAAGATCAAAGTTGAAGATATGAAACATGACGGTCAGCTATGATCAAACAGTTCAAATCTATAGGAAAATGATCAGATCTCATAACCGCCCCTTGATTCATGCAAGCCTCCTTTCCATGGTGATCAGCTACCTGGTTACCTTCTCTAAAGACATGATTACAAGAAAAGTCAAGTAACCCAGATGTCATAACCCGTGTACTCCTGATAGCTGGGTGTAAGAGGGGATTGTTACCATTTATCCAAGAAACTACTGTTGAAGAATCTCCTTCCATTTCAGTCTTATCAGCCTGTATCCTTATGTATAGTATCCTTAAGCCCATGCCAGGCAGCATGCCAGCCACCGGAACTGAACTAGTTGAGATCGTGATTGATGCAGCAATCAAGACGGCCTAACTCATTCCGAAAACCAAACCTGCTCCAGCTCTTTGTTGAGTCACTGAACTGAAGTGTCAAAAGTTCAGTTTGGTGAAGCCTGGTTGCGGGGGGTTGCCAGGAAACAATCAAATTTGAATAGGATTCCACAAAAATCTGCGAAATATAACGACTCCAGATGCTAGTTCCACTCAACCACCTCCATTCCAAATATCTAAACCATTCATTCACCAATCTCCAACCAGTTTTAATGATCTCCATAAGTTCTGTGAACTTGTTGAGAAACAGAGCCTTATTCGAATAGGACCGCCACCACTGATCAGTTTGAGATTGAGCGGTTGACAAAAGGCATTGCCAAGCTTGCTGAGCAAAAGTGATTTGGAGTTCACCAAGCTTTTGAATGATTTGCCAAAAAGACAAATACATTTTTCTAACATTCTTTTTCCCTTTTTTTTTGGATATAAGGGGGGAACCCTGTGGGACTCAAGCCCGAGAATTTTACCCAGGAGAAAATCGTACATACAAGAACAACCTGGGTCGAATTCTTGAGAATACACCATTCAAGATTTGACCCTGAAAATTCTTGAGAATTACACCCCCGCCGGCCCGCCCAAGCCCCCCTCCTTTGAACTTGTCCCATCCCAATGCACTATAAAAGAAGCATTTAGTACCACAAACCAAAAGACCTCTACATTTTTCGTAAATCTTGGTAAGGGAAAATCTTACTGCAATTTAATAACAATTAAAGATAGGTAATATAATCTCCTGCTACTACCAGTTTGCATCTCACAAACATTAGGAATATGAAAGTTAAGACTCATCTTAAATCTCAATACATGGGAGCATCAACATGTCACAATCTTCAGAAACCAACTTTCAAATAAAATGTTAGATGCTTCCATGGAAACTGGACTAGAGACTGGGAGAATCATCATGAAACTATTTATGAAAAAGACAAATAGGAAATCATATTTGTACGTACAAATGTGCACCTCATGATTAATCAGTGCCAGAACTCTTGGAACTAAAAAACAGTCTGAATCCAACTTGGTGGGGGAAAAAAGCCATGATTGTAGCATGTAGGATAAATCATGGAATCCACAAGATTAACATTTAAACCTCTAGTGCCATTGCCTGGTCTCTGTATGTGCACAAACATGCGTGCACCTGTTTGTTTTGTGGTGTATATGGTGATTCAAATCTAACAATCTATTTGGACAGAGAACTTACCCAATAGCAGTTGCACTCCAAGAAGCAACATTGTAAACAGCTTTGCTTTTATCCCATGCCTTTTGAAGCCTACCCTTCTTCTTTTTTACAGAGAATGTTTTGCTAAGAGCTAAAAGGACCCAACAAAAAGAGGCAAAAAGCATGCATAAGAAACATTAAGTTTATTTCTGATAATTAAGAATAAAGTAAGAAGCAATGAATTATCATATACTTTTTATGGAAATAGATCAAAGAAACTTACCTTCTTGCAGTTGATTAGGGGTTAATTCCTGCATAATAAGGTGCCATGTAAGAAAACATATAAAGATCATTAAGAAAAATTATAATTCAAAACCTTATAAAATGAAGCATTGGGTCACCTGAAATAGAACTTTCTATTGGCTCAGATACAGAAATATCTTACTTTGAGATAGGTATAATGCATTAAATTTTATGAGATTATATAAAAAAAGAATCCTGGTGAAAATGTAACTTGAACAGTTAATTAACAAGATGTCAAGACGGGAAGTTTTGAGCAAAAAATATTGTCATATTGCTGGCCAATACAATATAGTATTTGAAGGGTTAACAAGCTGAAAACCTAGAGATTAATAATGGAAAAGTTTGGCATACTTTAGTTTGCTTTAGTGATAATAGGTATGCAGCCATGAAGCATGCTATGCCATCCACAATGTCCTCTTGCCCAACAAGAACATAATCATCTTGGTCTGATTCATTCTCCCCAACAACATGCTTACCTTCCCACAAATCATCAGCACTAATCATATCCCAAGAAGAATTATCATCAGCTGCCATAAAAGCTCTCTGTCAGAATTTATGACTAAAATTTGGAAATATATCAGAACCCGCCATAAGGAACATGTTACTTCTTCGAAGATCAATAACATAACAAATTGCGATAGATGAGATGAGACAAAAAGTAGTTAAGAACAATAGAATAATACAAACAGTTTGGTATGTTCAATGCATACCATGAATAGTTTGAGCAACTGACTTGTGGACACTCCCAAGTTTCTCCAGAAAGTTCGGTGATTCAACTTTGGACTTAAGAAGTTGACATAGCTGCATAACAAACGAAGATATCAAATTATTTTTTAAGGAAAGTTCCTGAAGTAAGAGTTGATACATGGCATTCCGTGTGGTAGAACAAATAATCACACACAAGCACACATTCTATAGTCTGCATGGTTGATACATACGCAATTGTTCCCTTCTACATTAATCTTCTATAGTAAACACACAAATATACAATGAGCACTTTCAATTATTCATTAACATTTTACCCACAACTGTATTTTCTCTTGAACAAGAGGAGACCAGAGGAAATGCATGTGCAAAAGAAAAAAACAAAAAAGTTATGACTTTTTATCATAGGATAGCTTTGTTTAGAGAAGGGATATCATTCTTGAACCTGAGGCTTCAGTCAAGGCATGTGCCACAAAGCTTGGCGACAAGAGCCAATGACTCTAGCTGTAGAGGACTACCAAAAAGGGAGGCAGGAGAGGGGGGTCTCCATAATGGATTCCATCGAGGTCTCTCACCAATGTTCCTTGGTTAGGATTAGAGTTCTAGCATGTATGCCAAGGCCGTGACAATAGTCTTGAGTGACATTATAGTATAGCTTGTTATATTTACAAAATGCAATTATAGATTAGTATTCACAATAAAACTTCAAGTTTTGTATCAGCTTTTCTTTGTTCCTCTTTCTAAAACAAAACCCAATTTACATTAAAAGGCCTGTTCTCAGTAGTTCAAGAAAAGCTAGAGGTGACAGCCTAAGTGGGTCTCAATGTCCTTGAGTAATCTTAGAAAAAATATGTAAAAGGCTCTTTTTCATTTTGTCCTCAGGCTCATAGCTTAAGTAGGTCTAGACGCCCTCAAACAGCCTTGCAACGGTGATGTGAGGAGTTTTCCTTTTCACTTCTAATAACAGGGATATTGTAACAATTATGGTATTTTTGGAACAGGGGTGCAAAAAGTGGTGAAATATTTCACTTTTATATAGTTCTAATTATAATGCGCATATTGGATGCATGTCACTGCTAAAGATTTTAGATTTATGATAATTTAATACTAATTTTAATTATTAAATCTGAAAATAATTAATTTATAATTAATTTTTCTTATCTTCTTTCTCCTTGTCTAAAAGTTTTTACAAATCAAATATACTAAGGTATCTTTTTTAAGTGTTTAAATTCTCTCTTTCTTGCTAATCAGATTCTCTCAAAGCCCATTAATGTTAGAGTTCCTTCTTCAATATAAGTCTTAAACTTTTGAAGAGAGAAATCTAATTAGAGTTACCAATAGTAATATAATATTTTAAATATTTAATAGAATATTCTGATTAGGTTTTTTTTGGAATTGAATAATTAAAAAAATTAAGCCACTTTTATATAGTTTAAGATATCAGGTTACATGGAGGATGCGACTCCAAAATGGTTGCAGTCTTGCAGACAAGGGAGACCGCATTAAGAATTGAGTTTAATAAACAAGATAAAATTGGAAGAAATAAACAAATATAATATCACATAAAAAGCTGAAGCAAAAACTAGATTAACAGCATATGCTTTGTAGATAAAACAAGGTTCTAAAGTACCACAGTTCCTGCACTAATTATAAATTATCATAACATACTATACCACCACAAGTAGCAGCATTATGGAATAGAAAGAAAACATACAGCTAAGGCACTCTTTCAGTTAGACAAAAAAATAATTATTATAACCAATCCTTTTCATACTTCCTTTTTTTTATAAATAATAAGATAAAATCACCAACTTAAAACAATTTAAGATGTCAGTAATCATATAAATTTTAAACCATATATAGATAAGAAATCATCATAAATGTGCATATTGGTGTAAAAAGCAAAATAAACATTCAACATCAAGCTAAAATCTTTTACTTCAAATTCCACAACTGTGGCCCACCAGTAACTGGCAAAGTTTGAGATTTCAATCTAGACTGAAACGTTCTGGCAAAAACAAATTTAGAACTACTTTATTTTCATCAGACATTTGCCAGTTTTGGCTGAAACTAAGCTAAATAAATCTACTAATTTATTATAAGATCATTTCTTAACTTCTTCTTGAGTTGCATTTAGGTAATTAATCAAGACTCTAGGAAGACTTTTTGAAAGATTAAACTTGGCTTGACAAGTTTTGAATAGATCTGAAAGCACATAGCTGTTGGGCCGCAATGAATTTAATGGAAACAGAATTCTATTCTGATTTTGTCATGTTAAAACTTTTAGGCTACTAATCATGCTTACATTTTCATGAAGCATCACTAAATAACCAAAATTCACAAACGAGTATACATGCATATGTGCGTACAAACTTAAATCAATAAACAAATCTTTATGAACAAATAAAAAAAAAAGCAATAAATTTCAAAAAATTAGACTAGAAAACTTAAGACTGGAGAACCTATAAAATTGAAGGTTTGAAAGAATATAATTGACAATATATTAAGAAAAGTGATTTGAAATCCTTGAGCTTGTTAATATTTGTCCATGTTCGGACAAAACTAATCAGCCTACTAAAGTTTTATGCTATAGATCAAGTATACGTGTAAAGTTGAAAAAGCACATAGTTTCTTTACTAGATAAAAATCCCATTCAAATTTAAAGACAGACTGCCTTAGGTTTTCTAACCAATCCACATCCTAATTACCTCTGTCAATCACATCTTCTCTCAAGCCTTGTCCCTCCAAACTGACCAAACCAATCCAAACTGTTGATTAGTCTCATTATATTTTGCAAGCATGCATTTGGATGCATTTATTTTGCAAGCTTCTGAACCTTAGTGCTCACAGATATGCTAATCAACCTGCTGTACTTTTCCAAGGTTAATCTTGGCTTCAATTGAAGCTTTAGTATTTATTTTTTCTTCCAAAATTTTTTCCAAGCCATATTACTATCCCACACCGAAATCATCTCATGGCAATTCACAAGATTCTTGCCACTATAATGTGTATCATGCCAAAGCTCATGATGTATTTGCACTGTCTTAGAAAGATGTGACCCTATCAAAAGGTTACTAAAGGTACAGTGAGATATGCCAGGGGAAAAGCTTTTGCTTATTTAAGCTGTTTTCATCGATTTAAAGTGGTTAATAGATATGTTCTGAGTTTTGACACTTCTAGACAAATCTAGCATTTTACAAATTCAGACAAACACAAACTTGTGGCTGAAAACTTGTTCTAAACATATGTGTGACGGTTACTATAGAAATCTAGCTTACAAAATGAGATGGAATAAGATATTATGAATCAAGCAAATCAAAAATCAAGAGAAGCTTGATGATTGAGGGTTCAATGATACATAATTTCTGAGCAGCTCAAATGAAATAATGCTTCTTTGGTGGATGCAAGTTCTATTTATGTGCAATTCAACACATGACAAACCAAATAACCAAGGTATTTCAAAGACCAATAATCATAATCATATCATCTACATAACATTTGTTGCTCATGAATCATGATCCTTTTTATGTACTATCTTTCACTTCACTTCCAAAATTTTCATTATGCACCCTTTTTGTTAAATTCACAAGCATGCCTATTGCCCAAAGTTTATTATATGTATGCCCCTTTCGGTAAAACAGACGATATAGACTCATGATAGAACCCAAAACCCAAGGCATTCTTCTCGGTTGCCCTAAGGCATCAACAGCTAGCCTAGTGAGTCCAGATTGAGCATTAAGCCTAGAATGCTAGAATGGATAGACTACCTTTTTTATTGCTGCCTACCTCTTCCTCAAGCTTTGTACGCCAACATTATGGAAGTTCCTGGATCATTTGTATTGGTGCAGAATCTGGTTGCCATCGGATCGAGCTGGAGTCGAGGAAGACGAGGTCGCCGTCGGTGACCTGCAAAACAAAGTTCCGTCCGAAGTCGATGGTGGTGGCTCCGGCAAGATCCTCCGACGATCAAGTCATCTCTTCTGGCCAACAAAAATGGAGTGCTCAGGAAAGAGTTCCGCAGAATTTTGGGAAGGAGAAAAAAGCTTTGAGAAAACGTATCTGGAGGATCCCTTTTGTAGATGGAGCCCGAGAACTGATAGTGACAGCCGTAGCTGTCTGGTAGCTGGCTGCTCGGGGCCGCATGAGAGGGGCACTGCCTGCAGCAGACTGATAGTGACAATCGTAGCCGTCCGGTAGCTGGCCGCTCAGAGCCGTGTGAGAGGGGCGCCGCCTGCAGCAGACTGATGCCGACAGCCGTAGCTGTCCGATACTGAACCGCTCGAGGCTACGTGGGATTCGATACGAAGAGAGAGAGATATCGTCAGACTGATAGTGACAGCCGTAACCGTCCGGTAGTGGGCCGCTCGGGGCTGCATGGGATTTGCTACGGAGAGAGGGTGTCGTCAGACTGATAGTGACCGTTCGTTGAGATTCAATAATCGAAGTTCGGAGAAAGCAGATGTTGGTCGGTGAAGAGCTTTGACATACATCAATTCCAGAGGAGTTCGGACTCCTAAAGGGGATACGGCTAGAGGGGATCATCCGGAAGGAATGCTAGCTGAAATCTGAAAGCAATCCGCTGGAGGAATCCGACTGAAGGAGAAGTGAAATTCGGCTCCTAAAGAAATCCGACTGAAGGAGAAATCCGGAAGAAGTTCGGCCGAAGAAGAAATCCCGAAGAAATTTGGCTCCTGGAGGAATCCGGCTGAAGGAGAAGTCTGAAAGGAATTCAACTCCTGAAGAAATTCGACTGAAAGAAAAATTCGGAAAGAGTTCGGCTCCTGGAGGAACTTGACTGAAGAAGAAATCCAAAAGGAGTTCGGCTCCTGAAGGAATCCGACTGAAAAAGTTCGAAAGGAGTTCAACTCCTGTAGAAATCCGACTGAAGAAGGAGTTCAGAAGGAGTTTGGCTCCTGACGAAACTTGACTGAAGGAGAAATTCGGAAGAAATTCAGCTCCTGAAGGAATCCAATTGAAGGACAAGTCCGGAAGAAGTTCGGCTCCTTTAGAAATCCGACTGAAGGAGGGGTCTGGAAGGAGTTTGACTCCTGAAGAAACTTGACTGAAGGAGAAATCCGGAAGAAATTCGACTCCTGTAGAAATCTGACTGTAGGAAAGATTCGAAAGGAGTTCGGCTCCTGTAGGCATTCGACTGAAGGAGAGATCAAGAAGGAGTTCAGCTCTTCGAGGAGTCCGACTGAAGAAAAAATCCGGAAGGAGTTCGACTCCTGTAGAAATCCGACTGAAGGAGTCCGAAAAAAGTTCGGCTCCTGGAGGAATCCGACTGAAAAAAAATTCGAAAGGAGTTCGGCTCCTAAAGGAGTCTAACTGAAGAAAAAATCCAGAAGGAGTTCGACTTCTGTAGAAATCCGACTGAAGGAGGAGTCCGAAAGAAGTTCGGCTCCTGGAAGAACTTGACTGAAGGAGAAATCCGAAAAAAATTCGGCTTCTTAAGGAATCTGACTGAAGGAGGGATCCGGAAGGAGTTCGGCTCCTGTAGGCATCCGACTGAAGGAGAGATCCGGAAAAGAGTTCGACTTTCTGGAGGAGTCTGACTGAAGGAGAAGTCCGAGAGGAGTTCGGTCGGCTGAAGGAGTTCGGTTAAGATTTGGCCGCTGGAGGAGTTCGACTAGGATCCGACCGCTGGAGGAGAATTTTCGATCGAAGCTCTTCCGTGATTATCGGTTGCATTAGGCTAAGCATCAAGCTGGACTTTGGTGGAAGCAGAGTTTATCCCCAACAATAGTCCTCCCACTCTCGAGTTCGAAAATTCGAAGAAAGAAAATATAAAAAAGATGACTGCCGAAGTCTTTTTCTGGGCTCTGCACCCGTTGAGGTTGAAGCTCGGAGGAAATCTTATCTCCTGCCGAGGTTGAAAGGAGATCTTATCTCCTATTGACGTTGAAGCTCAAGGGAAGATCTTATCTCCAGCCGAGGTTGAAGAAGATCTTATATCCTATTGAGGTTGATGTTGAAGCTCGGAGGAGATCTTATCTCCAACCGAGATTGAAGGAGATCTTATCTCCTGTTGACATTGAAGCTCGGGGAAGATCTTATTTCTAGCCGAGATCGAAGGAGATCTTACCTCCTGTTGAAGTTGACGTTGAAGCTCGGAAGGGATCTTATCTCCAACAGAGGTTGAAGAAGATCTTATCTCCTGTTGACGTTGCAGTTGAAGCTTGGGAGAGATCTTGTCTCCAGCCGAGGTTGATGGAGATCTTATCTCCTGTTGAGGTTGGCGTTGAAGCTCGGAGAAGATCTTATCTCTAGCCGAGGTTGAAGAAGATCCTATCTCCTGTTGACGTTGCAGTTGAAGCTCGTAGGAGATCTTGTCTCCAATCGAGGTTGAAGGAGATCTCATTTTTTGTTGACGTTGCAGTTGAAGCTTGGAGGAGATCTTATCTTCAGCCAAGGTTGACGTTGAAGTGGAAACTCGAGGAAGATCTTGTCTCCAATCAAGGTTGAAGGAGAACTTATCTCCTATTGAGGTTGGCGTTGAAGCTCAGGAGAGATCTTATCTCCAGTCGAGGTTGAAGGAGATCTCATCTCCTATTGACGTTGCAGTTGAAGCTCGGAAGAGATCTTGTCTTCAGCCGAGGTTGAAGAAGATCTTATCTCCTGTTGAGATTGGCGTTGAAACTCGGAGAAGATCTTATCTCCAACCAAGGTTGAAGGAGATCATATCTCCTGTTGAAGTTGACGTTGAAGCTCGGATGAGATCTTATCTCCAGCCGAGATTGAAGGAGATCTTATCTCCTGTTGACGTTGCAATTGAAGCTCGGAGAAGATCTTGTCTCTAGCCGAGGTTGAAGGAGATCTCATCTCCTGTTGACGTTGCAGTTGAAGCTCGGAGGAAATCTTATCTCCAGCCGAGGTTGAAGAAGATCTCATCTCCTGTTGACGTTGCAGTTGAAGCTCGGGGGAGATCTTGTCTCCAGCCGAGGTTGACGTTGAAGTGGAAGCTCGGAGAGAGATCTTATCTTCAGCCGAGGTTGAAGGAGATCTTATCTTCTATTGAGGTTGGCGTTGAAGCTCAGAGGAGATCTTATCTCCGACCGAGGTTGAAGAAGATCTTATCTCCTATTGACGTTGAAGCTCGGAGGAGATCATATCTCTAGTCGAGGTTGAAGGTGATCTTATCTCCTGTTGAAGTTGACGTTGAAGCTCGGAGAAGATCTTATCTCCAGTCGAGTTTGAAGGAGATCTTATCTCCTATTGAAGTTGACGTTGAAGCTCGAGGAAAAATTCTAGTCCTGGGTTCCCACGCTTGCTGCTTGTTGCAGACGCCGAGCTCGTTGTGGACGCCGGGCTTGTCGTGGACGCCGAACTAAAATCTCTCTTGCAAACCAGAATAAGGTTCTGCCATTCGCATTTGATGTAGTCAGATTGTCGTGGGAAAGCACGTATAAGAATTCTCCATCGAGCTTCTTCCTTCTCCACGTCTTTGGTCTACGGGGTTCCGATCTTTGCTCATGCTAGGACGAGATTCTCTTCCTGCTACTAATAGGCTGTAGGGGCGTATTTAGGATTGTTGTCGGAGCCTCTCTTCTCACCTCGTCTAAAATGAACGAGGCCTTCAACTTTGCTCCTGTTAGGACAAGGTTCTCCTCCTGTTCCTAACGAGTCGTGGGAGCACATAAGGACCGTTGTCAGGACTTCTCCCCCCATCTCATCTAAAATGAACGAGGTCTTCGACTTTGCTCGCGTTAGGACGAGGTTCTCCTCCTGTTCCTAATGGACTGTGGGAGCACATAAGGGCCGTTGTCAGGGCCTCTTATCCCATCTCGTCTAAAATGAACGAGGCCTTCGACTTTGCTCGTGTTAGGACGAGGTTCTCCTCCTGCTCCTAACGGACTGTAGGGGCACATAAGGACCGTTGTCAGGACCTCTTCCTTCATCTCGTCTAAAATGAATGAGGCCTTCAACTTGCTCATGTTAGAATGAGGTTCTCTTCCTGTTCCTAACTATTAATTGCTTCTTCCATGTCATCAGATAGTTCTTGCATCGAGAAACAATAATGTTGAAATGAAGGAAGTTTTATTGAAGAAAAATTAACAGCAGTACATTCTCAGATTCTCTGAGTTTCAAGATCGTGGGAGCGTTGTTCCTCCGAGCTTCTTCAGACGATAAGTTCCAGGCCGAACGACCTCATCTATTTCATATGGGCCTTCTCAATTCGGAGCAAGCTTCCCCTGGCTCTGAGGCTGAGAGATGGCGGCTCGCCGAAGTACTAAGCCCCCCAGAGATAGCATTAATGATGCCGGAAGGCGGCCGATCTTCTTGTTGTTCCTCCCTCAGTGGTTCAAGCTGCGGTAGTGCCATTGGCTTGCTTCAGACCGGTGTCTGTGGAGCATTAAGTGGAGTGTAGTTGTGAAACCTTCAGGGGGAAACTTCTTCATACCCTTCCGTCGGGGTTTCTTTGACGACGAGCTCAAGGAGGAGTTCGGGCTCGCTTGCGCTCAAGGGGGAGTCCGTGAGCATGGCCAAACTTCATTCGGTCCTCTATCAGTGACGAGTCTATGCCGCTCTCCTGCGGCTTCCTCATCCTTCAACTTGAAGGCTTCTTCCGTTCGGACATATCCCTCAGCACGAGCTAGTAGATCGACAAAGTTCTTGGGGTACTTCTCTCAGGGAGAACAGCAAATCGTTCTTTTGAAGGCCGTCCTTAAGTACGGCCATCGCAACTGACTAGTTCAGATTCCGAACCTCCAACGCAGCAGCATTAAACCGGATGATATAAGCCTGGATGGATTCTCCCTCCTTCTGCTTGATGTTCATCAGAAAATCCGAACCTCGATGCGGATGTCGGCTGCTGACGAAGTGAGCTGCAAACTGATGGCTCATCTGATCAAAGAAGAAGATCGTATCCGACTTCAACGTTGAGTACCAGTTTCTTACTGCTCCCTTTAAGGTAGATGGAAAAGCTCGATATAATATGGCGTCTGGTGCACCATGGAGCAATATCATGATTCGAAAGGCTTCCAGATGATCGACTGGATTAGAGGTTCCATCGTAGCTTTCAAATTGGGGAAGTTTGAAGTTCGACGGAACGGACTCTTGCATAATTCAGAGAGAGAAAAGGAAGATCAGTGCGGACGTCGTCATGGTGAGCTGGGGCGACGTGGCCGAGCTCCTCAATCCGTCGATCCATCCCCCACAGTTTCTGATCGATGACGTCATCTCGATCGCAGACCTTGGAAGGCTTCCGACCGTAGATGGAGAAAGTTTCTTCCGAAAAAGAATCATGATTCGAACAAGGATCCTCTGCTCTCTGTTTCTGTTTCTCCTTCCTAGGGGCAACGAATATGCTAACCCAAGTGCTCTTTCTTGGGATCGAATCCTGACATCCTGATGGCGGATTTTCTGACGAAATTGCCACCGAGGGCTGCCGCATAGCCTGCACCATCTCGATGAGACCTTGAACCCGCTGTATCAGCAGATTAAACTGCTCCGAATCTATCGTGGCCGTCGGTGGAGGAGAAGGTTGAAGCGCCGGCGCTGGAGCCAGAACAGGCGGATCTGGTTCGGATCTGATGGCAGAAGTGGTAGATCTCTGGATAGTCGCCTTCTTTGGAGGCATTTCTTGGGATTGAGGGAGAGGATGGAGATGAACCTTGAAGAAGAAGATCCAAAGGGTTGGCTGAGCACTCCTTTAAGAACAAGGGTACCTCAGAAACAGAGGGCCCTTCCTCTAGCACCAATTCTATTAGTGTAGAATCTGGTTGACGCCGGATCGAGCTAGAGTCGAGGAGGACGAGGTCGCCATCGGTGATCTGCAAAACAAAGTTCTATCCGGAATCGGTGGTGGTGGCTCCAGTAGGATCCTCCGACGATCAAGTCAGCTCTTCTGACCAATAGAAATGGCGTGCTCAGAAAAGAGTTCCGCAGAATTTTGGAAAGAAGAAAAAAGCTTAGAGAAGACGTATCTGGAGGATCCCTTTTGTAGATGGAGTCCGGGGCTGATAGTGACAGCCGTAGCTGTCTGGTAGCTGGCCGCTCGGGGCCGCATGAAAGGAGCGCCACCTGCAATAAACTGACAGTAACAACCATAGCCGTCCGATAGCTGACCGCTCAGGACCGCGTGAGAAGGGCGCCGCCTGCAGCAGACTAATGGCGACAGCCGTAGCTGTCCGGTACTGAGCCACTCGAGGCCACGTGGGATTCGGTACGGAGAAGAAGAGGTGTCGTCAGACTGATAGTGACAACCGTAACCGTTCGGTAGTGGGCCGCTCGGGGTTGCATGGGATTTGCTATGGAGAAAGGGGTGTCGTCAGACTGATAGTGACCGTTCGTTGAGATTCAATAATCAAAGTTCAAAGAAAGCAGGCGTTGGTCAGTGAAGAGCTTTGACATACATCAATTTCAGAAAAGTTCAGACTCTTAAAGGGGATACGACTAGAGGGGATTATTCGGAAGTAATGCTAGCTGAAATCTAGAAACAATCCGCTGGAGGAATCCAACTGAAAGAGAAGTCCGAAAGGAGTTCGGCTCCTGAAGGAATCCGACTGAAAAAAAATTCGGAAGAAGTTCGGTTGAAGGAGAAGTCCGAAAGGAGTTCGGCTCCTGGAGAAATCCGACTGAAGGAGAAGTCTGGAAGGAGTTCGGCTCCTGAAGAATTCCGACTGAAGGAGAAATCCGAAAAAAGTTCGGCTCCTGGAGGAACTTGACTAAAGGAGAAATCGGAAAGAAGTTCGGCTCTTGGAAGGAATCCGACTGAAGGAAGAGTCCAGAAGGAGTTCGGCTCCTAGAGGAATCCGACTGAAGGAGTCCGAAAAGAGTTCGACTCCTATAGAAATCCGACTGAAGAAGAAGTCCGAAAAAAATTCGGCTCCTGATGGAACTTGACTAAAGAAAAAATCCGAAAGAAGTTCGGCTATTGAAGGAATCCGACTGAAGGAGGAGTCCGGAAGGAGTTCGGCTCCTGGAGAAACTTAACTGAAGGAGAAATTCGGAAGGAGTCCGGCTCCTGTAGAAATCCGACTGTAGGAGATATCCGGAAGGAGTTCAGCTTCTGTAGGCATCCGACTGAATGAGAGATCCAAAAGAAGTTCGGCTCCTGAAGGAGTCCGACTGAAGAAAAAGTCCGGAAGGAGTTCGGCTCCTGTAGAAATCCGACTGAAGGAGAAATCCGAAAAAAGTTTGGCTCCTTGAGGAATCCGATTGAAGGAGAAATCTGAAATGAGTTTGGCTCCTATAGGAGTTCGACTGAAAGAAAAATCCGGAAGAAGTTCGGCTCCTTTAGAAATCCGACTGAATGAGGAGTTCGGCTCCTGGAGGAACTTGACTGAAGGAGAAATCTGGAAGGAGTTCGGCTCCTGAAGGAATCCGACTGAAGGAGGGATTCGGAAGGAGTTCGACTCCTGTAGGCATCCGACTGAAGGAGAGATCCAGAAGGAGTTCGGCTCCTGAAGGAGTCCGACTGAAGGAGAAGTCCGAAAGGAGTTCGGTCGGCTGAAGGAGTTCGGCTAAGATTTGGCCGCTGGAGGAGTTCGGTTAGGATCCGACAGCTGAAGGAAAAATTTTCGATCGAAGCCCTTCCTTGATTATCGGTTGCATTAGGCTAAGCATCAGGCTGGACTTCGGCGGAAGCGGGGTTTATCCCAATAATTTGAAATAAGATTAATACCAAAATCAGCCTCTGATTTCAGAAATAAAATATGAAAAATTGGCTATGGAGATTCCATGTCGTCACCCTAATATGCAGAGACTTCAACCAAAACTGCTTTCAAAGTGTTGCCCTCTGCCCAACTAAAAACTGAACCACCCCTCCTCCCCCCACCCAGAAAAAAGAAAAAGAAGTTCAATGGCAACCTTGTAATCTTGCCATAAGCGAGACCTTGTATTGTTCCTTGATCACATCCAACTCCAAAGGTAATCTAAAACTAGTGGAAAAAATCAACTCTATAATTTCTAAATTAAACCATCACACGTACCATCTCTACAATCCAGAATCCAGTCAAAGATTTATATGCTGATCAACACTACACCAGTCATTCATTCAAAGTAGATCAATAGGAATTCAAAATGCACCCGCCTTTCCCAAGCCATTCTCACAGTACAGCATACAATAGCCAGCACAATGGAAATGAATGACAATTACTACACCCACCATGATTCACCATGAATATTGAACCAACGAGATCTTGGCATAATTATAAGAAGCATATGTTTTGCCTACAAAACCAAGTATTCAGCATAAATTTCCATAAGATTAAGCCTGCATTTCAAGACTTCTCCCATATTTGCAGGAGCAAAGAACAGTTTATTTTATTTTATTTTATTATTATCTTTTTTTTTTAACTACCAGATTATTACTATCCTTGCATTCTGGAAGTGCTACTAGATCAAAGAACTTCAAAATAGACTAGTTTCCACAAGCTCTAATCTGGCTCTTAGTCAAATAAACTGAAACATAATTATGCCTGCTAAGAAAAGGTTGGCGAATCAAGTAATTTGGGTTCAGATCCTCATAAACAATTGGAAAAGTATCAAACTCCACTATATGCAGTTTCAAACAATTTTGAAAACCTCTAAATCTGGTTACAAGAAGACTTCTGATCAAATTCTGCTACCCCAGCTCTAAAACATAATTATTTTAATAAGCAGATAAATCACAGAAATGAAAACAAAATCCTCCTTACGCTTTCCATCATACAAAAGAACTGTGAAATATATGTAATACATCACCTTCCACCCCAATCATAGACCCCCCTTACCAAGATTAAACTTTTATAACATAATCAGAATAAATTATACGAAAAATATCTGAATTAAATGCTATCCACCATTTCGCCGTTACCAATTGTGGATCAGAAAGCAAATTCAATCAAGAATTAGAATAATTCGCGATCTACCTCATCTGTTTCACAATCGCTGGCGGCCGGGGACTGCAACGGCAATCCCTCCTCCCACTCCTCTTCTTCCCTCCTCTTCCCCTCCTCGTCCGCGTCGACGGCGTCAGGATCCGGGTTCAGGTCCGTGTTCTTGAGGAGCTAGAGCGCTCGCTGGCACTGCTCGAGGACCGCCTCGAGGGTTTTCCGCCGCACCCGTATCTGCTCCTCCGCGCCCCGGAGGAGGCGCGGCGGACTCCGCGGGGCTTCGGCAGCGGAGTGCGAGGTGGCCGCCTCCGCCTCCGCCTCCGCCTCCTCCATGAAGCCCTGATCCCAAGAACAGAAAGTGGAGGGGGGTAGGGATTCGATCGAAGGATTAGGTTTTTATAAACTAGATTGAGGAGGAATTCCGGCCCCGTTCTTCATCTCCGGCTACATGGGTTTTGTTCTTGATGTTCCTTGCCGCCAGACGGACCTTGAGTCGGTCTTAATAATTGTTGCTTTTATCATAATATTTATGGTCTTTGGGACGGGCTAATTGTTGGGTTCTCCATGAAGGGTTCGGGTTGTATCGTTCACACGAATGATTGATTGATCTTCTCTTACAACCCGGACCGCTAGATCGTACCTCTTACATATCTGAAAGCAACAGAAATATCTCGATCATCCGATTGCACAGATCTCTAAGCGACTATTATGCAATCCAACGATGGATTCATCTAAAGAAGGTGAATCCTTCTTTCATGCGAAAGATATAACCCCTCCCCCTCGATGCGTTGGCGTCAAGTAAGAGAAAAACTAAAGAAATAATAGAGGGAGAGAAAAACTAAAGTAACCTAAAAAACTGACTACACCGATCTGATCTAAAAGTGACCATCCACGTGTTACGAAGGAGTATGAAATCTAGGCCAGTGTGAAGGGATGCGCGGCAGATGATCCGTTTGATGCTGCTGGCATCTTCATCTATACTGTTGGGCTGATCGCCGAGCTTGGATCATAAATTTTTGACTTTATCTAAATTTCAGCTAAGCTCGGGCTAATGATGACAACAGCTGGCCATCTACCTCTTTGTTACTGTTCCACATCGCTCGCAATAAGTTTTTTTTTTTTTGGGGATGTAACTCTTTTTATTATAGATTATTACAAATAAATATATTTCTTATATATATAATGTATATATAGATCAAGAGCTATCTTAGTTAAAATTTGTTTGATAAATTTTTATTTTTGAGACAAGGAGGAACCAAGTCCCAGCTACTCCATGAAGATAATGGAGTGCAAAAAAAAAGGATAAGAAAGGTATAGGAAGAACGGGAAGAGGGTTACCTGCAAGGAAGGCGAGGTAAAAGGATCCATTCGGTAAGACAGTTCATTACTTAAAATATTGACAATCTGTTATTCCGTTTTATAAATATAGATTAATAGAAGTGCAACTGATGGTTGCTGATCTGCAGGAAGATGGTTTTCTTTCTGTGTTCTTAATTTTTGATCTTTGTCCAAGCTGATTTGCTATGGAAGTCGGTTGCCAAGGTGACAGCATGCCGTGGTCTTCCGGCAAACCTATAGCAAGCGAGGATGCCTTATATATATATATATATATATATATATATATATATATATATATATATATATATATATATATATATATATGATAAGCTAGAAATGTTCATAAATTCTAGTATGGATACATTTAAAAAAATTAGAAGAAAAAATTTTTTTCAAAAGGTTAGAGAGATTTTTGCGACATTAATCTACACCATCTTCTCCAGTATGCACTACTACATAAAAGGCTATCCAATCAACAGCGTTATTAGTCTCGTGATGCTGATGCACATGACGAGTGCCGATACTCTCTCATCATATGCTAAATGTTATAAAGAAGAGAATGTAACATTGCCTCTAGTGGTTGCTTTCGAAGTCGGGCAATCATAGTGGTTAAATCCTCCTCAACTATAGCTTTTCTGCTCCAAATCTCAATTTGGCAAATATAATACAACCCAAGCCTCTGCAGCTCGACTACTAAAATGTGCTTCTAATAAGATGATACCTGCCAGTAGCTACGAATCTAGAGTTGAATCTATGAACCATAAAACCCGTGCCTCTTTTCCATCTCTGACAGGTCATCAAAGTTGATTTTGAGAAATCTAGATGTGAAACTTCCAGTAAGAAACACCAGATGAGTCACTACCGCAGCAGCCAAGAAGTCCTAGTTGAGTAGTCAAGGTCGAATCGCAGATAAGAATTCATGATCTCCGCAACCTGAGTTGTCATCCTCTCGGTGTAAGTATCGTCAACCACCGCATCACCTAAACACGTACCTATTCCTAGTGAATCAGATATATTATAAGCAATGTAAGCGCTCGGATCTCCATGGCTCTAGAAATTGCAGACTTCACACTCCTCCAGATAGCCTCCAAGAAAAGCTGGGCAGGCTTTGCAGGGATAGAAGGGCAATCAATTAGAACTTGTCACCCTTTTTCTTTAGGATGCAGATCCTCTATGGTGCACCACATAGTGCAACGCATTGCGCGCACCATAGAGGATCTGCGCACTTTTCCTAAGACCTCTCTAGTGTGAAGTCAATCTCCAATTATTGGTAAATTTGGCATACAAGCTCACGTTGATAGAAGGATTTACTTGATGTATTTGGGTGCATTGAGGTGGTGGCCGGAATTAGAATCGAAATTAAAATAGCTATATTTTTTAGTGCATTTAATCTATGGACTTTGAAATGAAATATTTATTTAATAAATTTTTTTAAAAAATAATTAAATAAAAAAATAATTTTTTAAAAAAATAATTTTTTTAAGTAATAAAAAAATATTTTTAAAATAAAATTAGCGGAATGGTTAACAGAGCCACTCATTTGCATTTCTATTTCAGAGCTCAGCTCATCAAAATCAAACACACCCTTGAAGCATACCGAGACTAGAGTAGAGCATCCAACATGTCGTTTGGTTGAATTGATTTTAGGACTTGGGAGGGACCGGGGAAAAGCAAAAGACAAACAGAGTCTTCGTTCTCAAGTTCAGGAAATTCCTAACCATCAAGGATTCAGAGCATTAGTAATGGCTCTCCATATAGCCATATAGCTGAAGTCTTTATTGGCCGATTCCGCTGGTTGAAGGAGCAGTTTATGTACTAGCTACCTATCATGCTCTGTTCAGATGGGGCACACAGGATATATGCAAGACCTGCCTGCTAATCAAATCATATTCAGATAATAGTAATTAAAGTAAATTTTTAATTTATTGATTCAAATAAAGATAGTCATCATTGGCTCATAAGATTGATTAACATAAATCCATACAATATTTATTTAAAAATAAAATTAAATAAATATTCTTTAAGATCCTATGCTCCTTACTACTCGATTCCAGTCCCCAAATGCTCTTTTAAATTAGGAAAAAAAAAAGAGCTTTGCAAGCTCATAAAACTTCTAATATCTCTAAGAAATCAAATATAATTATTTTTTAAAAATATAATAATTGATAATAATTGATATAATAGATATATATACCAACATGCTTTAATTTTAAAAATATATCATGCATAATGATACAACACATAACCTCTCTTGGTTTTCGATGATTGCAGTCACGATCAACCCGAGATAAGATCGTAAGAGACTAGCTATTTCTGAATACAAAATATGCAATCTATCACATTACTAGTAATCAGTAATAGCTCTACTTTAGGTTAAGAAAAAAACTAACTCGAATTCACATGATCAAGATTAACCCCATGACAAGGCAAAGAGATTAATCCTAAAATCAATACGTAATAATTAGTATATATCAATGACTAGCATCGACTGACTAAACTTAGAAGGACTAACTCTGCCAGCGATTGGCATCGACTTGCTAGGTTCAGGAAAAACTAGTTTCTAAATACGTGGCAATAATCAATTCCGTTGGTTAGACCAAATCATAATCTAATTATAGAATTTTTCTCAAAAATAATCAGCATACTTATTTTTATAACATTTTTTAATAATTTTTTATATTTTATTTTTAGAAATAAGGAAACATTTTCTATTCAAAAGTTCATGCAAGCATAATACCATACAATATAGAGAAAAATTTTACAATCATGTCAGGATAACACTATGCTTGATTTATAATTTTGATTTTCATTTTATGCATAAAAAATATATTTTTTAAACTTTCAATTTTTTAATATTTTAATAAAATTTATATAATTTTTAATTTTAAAAATATATGAAATATATTAAATAAATCTCAGAGATAAATGAAACTTATGGTCGATTGGATTTGTAATTTATGATCTTCAACTCATAGTCCGATCTCTAGATTCAGTGCTCTTCCATCTTTGAAAGCTCTGGCATAAATAATTTATGATTTTATTAGCTTTCAATTCAAAAAAAAATTAGGACAAAGATACAGAAACTCTTGGTCTCGCCTCGATCTAGATCGTGTTTAGGTTAGTTCATTTAGGTTATACCGTTCGTGTCGATCAAAACTCTACGGATTTGTTCTGATTCATGAGGTAGGTTCACTGGAAAGTTGAATCTCTTGCCCTCCTTCTCCCTCTCTTTCTTCCTCTCTCTCTCTCTCTCTCTCTCCTCTCTTTCTTCCTTTCTTTCTTTCTTACTTTCTCTCCTTTCTTCTTCTCTTCCTTTTTTTTTTTCCTCTTTCTTTTCTTCTCTCTTCCTCTCTTTCCAAGCCAAACAAAGAATTTTACTAAGGGAGCGTAGAGGGGAGAAGGAGGGGTGGGTTAGTGTGGCCGATAGTGGTGGTGCAGCCAGAATGTCAGCAGTTAAAGGTAGTGATCCGATCATCCTAGGAGAGTCGAGAGAGGAAAGGGGCGCTATCTTTTTTGCCAATGCTTCAGCACTCATGGCTAAAACAACGGAAGAAGGGAGGAGAGTTTTACCACAGGTGGCCGTGGCGATAGGTTGCAATCCACGGTGAGAATTCTGATAGTAAAAACATCCAAAGCTCCTGGATTGGAGGAGATAAGAGAGGATTAGGAAGGAAGGGTAGAGGTAGGGGTTTTCGGCGATAGAGGCTTGATTGCAGCAGCTCGCGGTTGTTCGAGTGAGGAAGAGAGAGAGGGAGAGCTTCGATAGTGGAGGGGATGGATTTAAATAGAGAAATTTTGGGAGGGATAAGACTTAGTTAATGCCGATCAATTTGGTCATCAGTACAACAATCCCAAATGGCCTCCGATCATTCCTCACTGGCCCACAACATCTATTTCGATCATTCGCACGTCTTATCTTCTCCAAGACATGGGATTGGATAGAGTATAAGTCCCCTTATTCGATGTTTTTTTTTCTTAAATCTACGATGAACCCGCAAGTGTTACCGACTTCTGCACAAAATGGGACTAGGGCCGAGCTTCACACTACTCATAATCAAGTTGCACGAAGATGAGAATGGGTACAAAAGAAACCACCAACATTTGTCCTCAATTTATGAAATTAAAATCAAACTGACCAATGTCAAAACTAATGCAATCTAAATCAAAAGATCCGGATCAAATTGATTCAGGTTAGGTTTTTCTTGCCAAAAATCAATAAATGACAATTAATTTGTATTTAAAAATATAAAAAAAGAAAGTGAATTAAATAAATCAATAAAAAAAAGATTGATAGGACTATAAGCAGCTTGCGTTCGACTTACAATTTAGTCTGAATTGGGTCTGTTCAATCAGTAAACAAGCCGAACATGAGCCAAGCTTATTAACTTGAAATATAACTGAGCTATACATAAGCTAGGTGTAGTAAATTCATATTTTTCTTGAGGGTGTTCAGAGGCTTTCTCTCTTGCTCTGACTAGAAAGTTAATTTTGAAAAATTTAAGCTCTTTGCATCGCAGAATGTGTCAGCAGACTTAGCCACTTCCCTGAGTGCAAGAGCAGGCATTGCTTTGACGAATAACGTTGGTAAATATCTGGGCATTGCGGTTATTGATGGACGAGTGAACGAGGAAACTTGCAAACATATTTTAGAGAAAGTCCAAGGTCGCCTTCCAGGGTGGAAATCGAAATATGCGTCCTTTGCTGGTCGTGCTATCCTTACAAAATCAGTAATCAGCTCCATTTCCGTTTGCATGATGCAGTCCCTAGAGATTCCTAAAAGCATTTGCACTAAAATTGATCAAACAAATCATACCTTCATTTGGGGGAGTGCTCCGAATAAGAAAGCATTACATATGGTTAATTGGGCAACGGTTTGCCCATGGAGGTCTGGATTTGAGATCTATGCAGCAATCGAATATAGCTCTTCTTTCTATTAGTTTTTGGGCTCGGATTATTCGCTCAAAATACCGTGAGGGGAATGGTTGAAGTACAATCTGAGTTCGAGCGCTGTTAAATAATATTCTTTGGAGTACTTTGTTTGTTTGCGGCAATCTGATGGATTTGGATTTGGAAGTGGCGAAATGAGGTCTTTGCTCATGCTTCTAGTTGTCCTGACAAAACTTCTGATATTTGGACACTTTTAAAGCTGCTCGTGTCCTCTCTCATTCTATGCATCGATGGTTGTTCAATGTCGGCACATCTTGTAGCGAGATTGGATTGTGCATTTCCAACATATTTATAGGGGATCGACTTTCCAATTTTAGTCTATCTTTGAGTCTTGATTTTTATATATTCAATTCTTCCCTTAAATGATCTTTCGCCGATCCTGAAAGATGACATTTATAAAGTAAATTTTCGACGATTGTTAGCGAGCGTTCGTGAGTTGATCAAAGAAAAAAAAAAAAAAAACAACGTGAGCGGATGGAAGAAAGCATTGTGCTGTAATACGGCAATGTACTCGGAGCACCCAACAAAGGCAAAGCATAAACAAATGAAACGAGCGCGGATAAAATAAGCCCCAGGTCACACGGCCATCACGCCCCCCTCAAGAACCTCACGCAAATTAGCGACGCTCCTTCTGGAACACGATCCCCATTACCCTTCCTCCAAACCGCAACATCCCACCACATTGTCTCACCCCGCTCACAACATCCTCGAACCTCGACTCTTCCACTCATCCCTTCCCTCCCTCCTTCTCCTCTTTCTTCTTCTTCTCTACCTCTATTTTTCTCCTCGGACTCTTACTTTCTAAGAAAATTTCACGAGCTAGCCAATCGATCAAACCACTGGTGGACGGCCACCCCTTCGTCCCGGAGCTTCCCATAGAGCGCGAGGCACTCCCAATAAGCCCTCCGGCTTCTCATCTTTTTCTCCCACCGATGGTCGCACTCGAGGAAGAGCTCGTCGACGAGCCTGATTGCCCGCCCCTTCACCACCTCCTCCACCACTTCCGCCTCCGCCTTCATCACCACGTACTCCTCCTCCCGGACGTTCTCTTCCAGCCACACCGCCATCCCGCCTACGCCGGCCGCGGCCGCCGCCTCCGCTTCGCCCGCCGCCACATCCACCCGGATGATCCTCTGGGTCGCCCTTCGGGTAATGGCGCTCGAACCACGTCGCCGCGCTCCCGCCTTAGCCCCCGCCGGCCCTACGTCCACGAACACCCGCCGCGGGTATCCTGCTAGCGAGTCCCCCGTCAGCTCCGGTTGGTACCGCGGCCGCAGCGACGGCTGCCGCCTCGACCACCTCGGCGGCTCCAGTGGCACTCCCTCCAGCCCATTCAGCACCTCCTACTTCGCCTCCGGCACAGCCAGCAGTCGCCGCCCGCTCCACTGCCGCGCCACCCCCAGTGCCTCTCCGGCGGAGGTGTCGGTCTCTGCTGTGGCCGACGCCGATTTTTTCCTCATCGCCACAATGGTGGCGGCGCCGACCCGGCGGATGTAGGCCATGCGGTAGTTTTCCCGCAGCCGGAAGGGCTCCAGGGGGTCGGAGCTGACGCGGACGGCGGCAACGCCGTCGATCTTGAGGGCCTGGTCGATGAAATCGAACCCGTCGAGGACTTCGCCGGCGGAGATGACGAAGTCGACGGTGCCGTCGCGGACGGCCGCGAGTTCCACTGTCTCGCGAGCTGATCACGCGGACCGTCTCGTACTACCGGTACCACTGGCGCCCGTCTTAAGCTAACCCAGTCCTATTCCTAGTCCTAGTCGGAGTCGAATTTAGAAGCATATAAGTAAATATCGATATATGAGAAGGAAAACTACGGTTCTTTTCATTTCGTTCAGCTTAATTTTTATCATCGACATGGAGAGAGATATGGCTTGGGAGAAGAGAATAGAAGCCGTTCTTGGAGACATGCGAAGAGACTTCGACCTTGGCCTGTCTACTAAGAAATTCAGCGGTGAGAAATCTCTTCTTCTTCTCTCTCGGTTTTTCACTATACTCTAATTCACCACACCATAAAATTTTGAGGTTTAATTTCCATTAATGGTTGGATATTCTCTTCTTTATGTCTTCTCTAATTCACCACACCATAAAAGTTTGAGGCTTAATTTCCATTAATGGTTGGATATTCTCTTCTTTATGTCTTCTTGAATTCACTTTCTCTTCTTTTCTTATGAGAATAACATGGACATGCAACAATGAACAATATTCTTGAAAATTTAGTGCCAGTGAATCAGAGAAATTGATTTTTTGATGCTTTGAAAATTTTCTATGTAATTTTCAAAATCTTCTTGGGTTTGTGTTACGTCTATGTGAAATGTCCGAATTGCCCAGAAATCCACTGGGTGGAAAAGAGAGAGGGGATTAGGTGGCTGTAGACCCTGCAAGAAGCAATTATGTAATACATTTGAGATAGAATTGGCCTTCAATTGACTGCCAAGCTAGGTAGTTCATAAAAATCGTTAAGTATAGAACTATGGTTAGCCACACCCTTATCAGAGTGCAGGTTCCCTCGCGATTTGAATAATTTGCTAGCTACCATCACAACTGGCTTATAAGAGGCTCACAAATATACGTCCATTACATTCTTTCCGCACCTGTCAGCACAGTGAAAGATCAAGCTGGTCCCAAGCTTTTTTTTCGTTTCTTCTTCACTCTATTCTTTTCCACTTCATCCTTAATGCCGACCAACTTAAATGTTCAAGCAGTTCCAAGTAATGCTCAAATGGTTGAAAGATATGGATGAATAGGAGATTGGCAATTTCAAGCATTGCATCACATCTACAGCATGTTCTGATCTAGGGCCCATTCTTTGCTCAACAATAGATCTTTCTTGTGAATTCTCTTATGGAGGGCAAGCCCCATTAAAATTTTTGCCTTCGCTGCTATATTTCGAAGTTCCTTCTCATAGGAGCGTACTTGTTTGCGCCTTCTTCTCTCGGTATAAAATGGAGAGAGGCATTCAAGCCTTTGATGGAGTCGGATGACTATGAGAGGTAACTGATCGTGGATCCTACCCATTTGACCTTCAACAATTTTCACTATTAAGGCATTGCCTTCTCGAAGAAAGAAGCGGTGGCTCTATGCTATAATCTAGGACTAGGGATAATTTCGAAAAAAAAAAAAGGCAAGATAAATGAAAAGAATTGGAGGACAAAACAAAGGAACTGATAATTTTTTATTTGGTGAAAAGTCTCTTCTCTCACTTACATTTTCCGTTAATTGTTTCCCCTTGTTGTCTATTGGCTTGAATTATTTGAAAGAATTTCATCGGTCAATATTTAACATGTATGATCCTAATGTCATCTGTTCTCTAATTCACCCCAAGAAACCTATTGGGATTAAGTTTCTATTGATTGAGAGATGTTTTTCTTTGCTTAATTTTCGTTGTTGGATATTCTCTTTTCTATGTCTTCTTGGATTCACTATCCTCTTCTTTTCTTGTGAGAATGAAGTGGGCTTCGTAGAACAATGCAACAATGAACAATATTCTTGAAAACTTAATCTATGCCAGTGAATCAGAGAAGTTGATCTTCTCACTGCTTTGAAATTTTCTTTTAATTTCAATTTGTCTGTGTACTTCAAGAACTACATACTGCTTCAAGAACTGCATTCCCCTTCAATACTTTGTCCGATTTTAATTACTTCAATTCTTTGTTTCCTCTTATTATCTGTTGGCTTGGATTATTTGAAAGAATTTCATCGGTGAAAACATGCATGATCCTAACATCATCTGTTATAATTTTCTCCCTTCTTTCCTTTTTGCAGGGCCAATGTTTGGTGATTATGGCACGTTTTTACCTGTTTATGTGCGGCATTCTTCTACAAACTCTTGCTCAAGACTAGCTTGCCCTGCCTCAAAACTTCCTTGCAAAAATGTAATTGTGCTCCCTTCAGTATTTTTTCCCACTACATTTGCTTTGTTTGTGACATAGGATTTTAAGTTTCTGAAAATTAATTCCCACTGCTTTTGGTCTATGAAGCAGAGTGATGGAAATTACAATACCGCACATGATACAAATGACAGTGGTGAGATAACTACAAATTCCAAGACATCCTATGGTAATTGTTTGGATGATAGTTTGGCAGGATTCACTCTATATCAAGCTCAGAATCTAAGAACTTACGCTGATCGATTGAAGGTTTGGAGAAGTTTTTTTCATACTTCTTTTTATTATGTTTACTCTTTATTCCTATATGATTTTATATAATATCACTTATGATGTTTAAAATGTTGCAGACTACCGGTGATGAAGTTATGGTCACTGAAATCTACCTCAATGCAGGATTGAAATTTTTGAAAAGTGCCTACTTGTTTGAGTGCAACACAATTCCAGGATTAAGACGAAAGGATACTCCTGATTCATTTCATTGCTACATTGAGGCAGCACGGCTTTTTAAGTAAGTCATACAAACACTTCTTTGAAGTATAATATGCTAATTTTTAGTTTACCAAATGAATCTGGGATAATGTTTGGCTTTGTGTGGTTATAACATATATGCTGCTGAAAAGCGTATTCTAACCTAGAGAATTGGTTGAGCAATGATGGTTGGACGCTTGTAGTGTTAAGGTGATAATATATCTACATAAGGATTCTAGTTTCCTTGTCTTTATGGCCTTGTTGATGAATTAGAAAACTGTGGCTTCACCTTTTCAAATCCATAAGAAACTAAAGCACACTGATATGTTTCCAAAAAATTAAAATGAATGCATGAAAACAGCAAACCATTTACTCTGAATTATATCCTTGTTGTTGGATGTATATTAAGAACACAGTAGCTTATGTTTTCTTTGCATATAGTGCCAATCTAGTCTGTCTATGTTTTTGGATGTTCAGAGCAAAAACTAGCCCATTAACTATCCTATTTAAATGTTCCACTATAATATTTTTTCATGTTTTGAAGACTTGCATTCCCACAAGCTCAATTATTTTGGAGTAACATCAATTCATTGACTTGAAATTATGCTTTAAATGCAGGAATTGTGCGAAAACTAGTGAAAAAAATGGAAACATTGAAATAGCTGTTCTTTCATATAAATGCATGGAGGTGACGCACTTGAGAGTTGCTTTTGCACTGCAGAATATCCATTCAACATGCCAAAGTAATCACTTCACCACAATCAATTTCTTTACTATTTGGCTTTTCTTATTAGTATTTAAATAATGCATCATTATAATAAAATATCTTCTGTTGGACTTATACTTTGGTTCTCACTCCAATCCAGGTATCATTTATGAGAGAGATATTAAGATGTCATCATGTCTCAAACAAAAGAATGATGTTGTTTCTCATCTAAGGCAGCTTCTCAGTATAGTAAGTAATATCATCTTCTTCTTCTAATTTTTGCTGGATCTTTTAAAAAGAAAATAATAAATGTTTGTACTACTAGATATATAGTTGAAATTTTTTTAGGAGGAGAGAAGGTAGGCAAGATCTTTCTGTTAACTAATAAAGATATTGATTATTGTTTTACAGTCAGAGCACGCTACTACTGCAATGGATGCATCCAAGAGATACCATGCTCTGGAACTTGCTATTCGCCGCCACTCTTGCATCGAGGGATATGAAGCAGAGAGTTTGTTGTCAGTGAAAAAGGCTCTTGATTTTAGTTTCTACGATGTGGAAGGGTTTGTTCACCTCATCATGTTATCATTGAAGGATGTAGGGATGTAGAGTGCCAATTTAAGATTTGTAATTTTAAACATCACGTGTTTGTAGTATTTGTGGATTTTTGTACAAAGCATGGTGTAACTAATTGTTCCTCTTATGTGTCAAGGTATATAGTTGTATAGTTTTGCTAGCTCAAGGCAGAGTGACCACTCCCTCATGTAATTATTATCTTCTTGTTATTTTTTCCTATGTTTGTATTCATTCATTCATTCATTTGAAATTAAACATAAAGTTATCCTTTTCTCTGAAATTGGACTTCTACAAATTCTTTTTCTTCCTATCTAATGTCTTCTCCTTTTTTTCTATTTTTTGCGTGAGAAAAATGGCGAGATTGCAATCATGTGGGATCAAACCTGGAACCTCACACCAGGAAAAAAGTGCCATTGAGCTACATAACTTTGCTTGCTGATACATTTAATATCTTTATGCTGAAAGTGGTGATGCTGAATTCCTGTTTGTGATTCAAGAAGCAATATGGCAATCCAATTCATACTGAAAAAAAAAAGCTAGTGAAAGTAGTTCTGACCCATTGGCTCGGTTGGAATTGCAAATTTAGGACTTGCATGGGCTACCAACAAGAAAATTTTACCCACATGACCCTAGAATGTTGGTGAGACTGTGTTATAACCTTGGAAGTTTTGAAGATTATTGTGTTGTTTGAAAAACAAAAGCAAGTTGGTGTATCGAGTAATTTATATTGGAGTAGACCTGGGTCAGGCTTGGAGGTCCCAGAAAATATCAAATTTTATATAAGCCCGATTAAAAATGAATATAGTTTAGGCCCAAAGTCCGGACCATAATCAGCTCTAATCATAAGGAAGAAAGCAGCATAAACCACAAGGACTCCACACATCAAGAGATCCTACATATATAACAGCTTCGTAAGTAATAAATATGCCCACCAGAATGAATAACAGCGATCTTGTTGGAGGGGAAAATTTCAAATTTCAAACTAATTCAGATCCTTATTTTAATGCTGCTAGTTACTGATAGGTGCCATGATTTATAAAAGTGTAAAAAATGATTGTATGATTTATGAAAGTATAAAAAATGAATGTTTATATAAAGAAAAGGAAACATAAACTCATTAACAACTAGACGAACTTGTGACTATGGGAGGATAATGATGAGGGGCGATTCAGAGAAAAGAGGAGATGTATCGGATCTAGCTATTTCTTATGTTCTGATGCCGGAATGGGCCGGAACATAAATAAATTAGGAAAATTATATATTTGTTATTTCAAGTTTACTAATGGACAGAATCTGTAGAATTTTGAACTAAAAGAAATGATTTTGCTCTAAGCAACTCAAAAGAAATGACAGAAAAATTAAAATGCCTCCAAGGTTTGAGCCTGGAAAATCTTATCTCTGGAGGAAGTTAAAGATTTCACAAATCAGACAATTTGAAGTTGGGACATTCTTTAAAAGAGGAGGAATTATTGGGCTATGGCTTGGCCTGTGTTTTGCTTGTCTTTTTGAGAAACAGGTTGGAGATGCCATCGGCTAATGTCTTATTTCGGTGTAACACGAAGACTTCTCTAAGAGGTCACCATCCTAGTGCTACTTTCAGCCAAGCACATCTAATTATGGTGGTCTAATGAAAATCCTGTGCTCTACTACTCCTTTAACCGTACCTATATTCATGAACAAAAGATCATAGTTGAGATCTAATGCTATGTCTTATCCCGGATCATTGCAATAAATACGAACATGGCTCTAGTGTTATGTTTCTGGGCAACACCTATAAGGCGGAGAACAAGCCCATCTTATTGGCTAGGCTTGTTCAGGTCTAATTACTATATGGACCAAGTCCAGCTGACCTATCCAATAGTTACTCGCCACATTATCCATTCTATTTAAACAATTCAAGATCAAATGAGGGTGCACCATATATATATATATATATATATATATATATATATATATCTATGATTTGGATGGATCCACAAGATCTGGTCTATGTAATAATTTCTTCTAGCTCACGCACAAAGTCAACCTATGTTTGGCACCCTCCATTTACATTCAGTGGAGCAATTAATTGATAAGCAAACCCTACTAAATTGTGGGCATAAAAAATAATAGCTTGTTTGATTCAAGGGAAGAAAATTCTCTCATTAGAATATTTTTTCTAAGAGTTGATTCCTAGGAATATAATGTCTAAAAAGAAAGAAATTATTAGGTAGATTCATTCTACCATAAGTAAAATATTTTGTGGGTTTTGATTGGCTCATTTTCACCTCATAGCCAATCATGATCAATCAGGATTAGTAAATAATAAAGAATCAACTGATGTATGGACTTATTATTAGATAGACTCATTCTACCACAAGGATAGTCAATAACAAGTCCATACATCAGTTGATTCTTTATTAATTACTAATCCTGATTGATCATGATTGGCTATGAGGTAAAAATGAGTCAATCAAAACTCATATTTTAAAGTGGCACATTATAAAGTGCTTTATGCTTATTTGAGTGTCTACTTTCTTGAAAATGCTATATAAAATATTTTATATTTTTAATAAAAAAAATCTTATCATATTCTATTTATGATTTATGGATACTTTTGAAAAAAAAGAATCTAATTTCTTTCCCATCGGGAAGTCCAAAACTCATGTCTATATAGATTTTTCTTTCCTATGAAGTATGAAAAGTTTATTCTCATAGGAATACCATTTTCCAATCCCTCTAATTTGAATACTCCAACCAAATAAGAGGGTTTCTTATCTTTTTTTTTCTTATCTGTTTTTTTTTCAAGACCATACTTTCCCCTTCTTAATTCTGTCAACTAAATGAGTTCTAATAGTATTTGGAGGAATGCTGCATGTAAAATAGCCTAGTGAACTATTAATTTACTTACACATGCAGACGTGCAAGCAAGCACGGACTGAAAAAAAAAGCATTTGGTTTTGTTTCTAAGCAGTTAATAAATCAAACAACCACCAATGTAAAGCATATAATCGCTACCACAATCTCAACTTGTATACCCAACAATTTATATGATTTAATTGTCACATGTACTATTACATAACAAATGTGCCTGCAAACTAGGCTTTAACCAAGTCATTACAACTCTGTCTAGGAGTAGGTTCTATTGTTCAAATCATGAAATTGCTGTCCACTCATTGGAGCGAGGCAAGCGATTCTAGCTGACGGTGCTCCTATAATTCTTTATAACAAGAAATATTTAATTCAAGTTTGTTTTCAAAAATATTAAAAAATTTCATCGTTTCGAGGGGAAAGAAGGATTCAGAGCCTGACAAGAAGGGTAGAAAGGTGATGATGCCATGACTAATGCACTTTCAAATACAGTGCAGACTGGTGCATGCAATACGGAGGCCATTTCCAGTGCTCTTGGCTCATTTGGGAGGCCAGAACCAGTACTCTCTGGGGACATCAGGACTTCTTCCAACATGATATATAGCTCGGCTGTAGAATATTATATACCCAAGGACATGATCAAGAGCAGTAAGTCTCATAGATGGGTTAAATTGTACGCTCTTCCCTCTGGTTTTTGAGACTTAGACACTGAGGGCTACTTATCCACCGAGCTTTGGCAGTTGATCAACTTAGATCTCTCTGGGGTATGCACTCGAAGATATATACATATATATATATATATATATATATATATATATATATATATATATATATATATATATATATATATATATATATATATATATATATATATATATATATATGATTGTACCATGATAGCTCACTAGAAAAAAAAGAAGAAAAAGACCAGTGGATGCTGGAGACTAGGCCAAGTTTGTCATGCTACTCCTAGCTTCTGCCACACGCCACATCAGATCAGATTGCTAAAGTACGTCCTTCACTTCTTGAACCTGAGGATAGCTTTGTTTAGAGAAGGGACATCATTCTTGAACCTGAGGCTTCAGTCAAGGCATGTGCCACAAAGCTTGGCGACAAGAGCCAATGACTCTAGCTGTAGAGGACTACCAAAAAGGGAGGCAGGAGAGGGGGGTCTCCATAATGGATTCCATCGAGGTCTCTCACCAATGTTCCTTGGTTAAATTAGAGTTCTAGCATGTATGCCAAGGCCGTGACAATAGTCTTGAGTGACATTATAGTATAGCTTGTTATATTTACAAAATGCAATTATAGATTAGTATTCACAATAAAACTTCAAGTTTTGTATCAGCTTTTCTTTGTTCCTCTTTCTAAAACAAAACCCAATTTACATTAAAAGGCCTGTTCTCAGTAGTTCAAGAAAAGCTAGAGGTGACAGCCTAAGTGGGTCTCAATGTCCTTGAGTAATCTTAGAAAAAATATGTAAAAGGCTCTTTTTCATTTTGTCCTCAGGCTCATAGCTTAAATAGGTCTAGACGCGCTCAAACAGCCTTGCAACGGTGATGTGAGGAGTTTTCCTTTTCACTTCTAATAACAGGGATATTGTAACAATTAAGATATTTTTGGAATAGGGGTGCAAAAAGTGATGAAATATTTTACTTTTATATAGTTCTAATTATAATGCGCATGTTGGATGCATGTCACTGCTAAAGATTTTAGATTTAAGATAATTTAATACTAATTTTAATTATTAAATCTGAAAATAATTAATTTATAATTAATTTTTCTTATCTTTTTTCTCCTTGTCTAAAAGTTTTTACAAATCAAACATACTAAGGTATCTTTTTTAAGTGTTTAAATTCTCTCTTTCTTGCTAATCAGATTCTCTCAAAGCCCATTAATGTTAGAGTTCCTTCTTCAATATAAGTCTTAAACTTTTGAAGAGAGAAATCTAATTAGAGTTACCAATAGTAATATAATATTTTAAATATTTAATAGAATATTCTGATTAGGTTTTTTTTGGAATTGAATAATTGAAAAAATTAAGCCACTTTTATATAGTTTAAGATATCTTACATGGAGGATACTTTTCCAACAAGGGAGACTGAATTAATCAAGATAAAATGGAAGAAATAAACAAATTAATATCAATAAAAAGCTGAAGCAAAAACTAGATTAACAGCATATTTTGTAGATAAAACAAGGTTTAAAGTACCACAGTTCCTTCCAAAATTTTTTCCAAGTAGCAGCATTATGGAATAGAAAGAAAACATATAAGGCACTCTTTCAGTTAGACACCGAAAAATCATCTCATAATCAAAATTTTAAACCATATATAGATAAGCAATTCACAAAATAAACATTCAACATCAAGCTAAAATCTTTTACTTCAAATTCCACAACTGTGGCCCACCAGTAACTAATTTGAGATGACTAAACGTTTAGAACACTTTATTTTCATCAGACATTTGCCAGTTTTGGCTGAAACTAAGCTAAATAAATCTACTAATTTATTATAAGATCATTTCTTAACTTCTTCTTGAGTTGCATTTAGGTAATTAATCAAGACTCTAGGAAGACTTTTTGAAAGATTAAACTTGGCTTGACAAGTTTTGAAAGATCTGAAAGCACATAGCTGTTGGGCCGCAATGAATTTAATGGAAACAGAATTCCTATTTTGTCATGTTAAAACTTTTAGGCTTAATCATGCTTAATTTTCAGAAGCATACAAATAACCAAAATTCACAAACGAGTATACATGCATATGTGCGTACAAACTTATCAATAAACAAATCTTTATGCCAGGGGAAAAGAAGGTTTGAAAGAATATAATTGACTTTTGAAAAGTGATTTGAAATCTTATTTAAGCTGTTTTCATCGATTTAAAGTGGTTAATAGATATGTTCTGAGTTTTGACACTTCTAGACAAATCTAGCATTTTACAAATTCAGACAAACACAAACTTGTGGCTGAAAACTTGTTCTAAACATATGTGTGAGATATGCCAGGGGAAAAGCTGATGGTTACTATAGAAATCTAGCTTACAAAATGAGATGGAATAAGATATTATGAATCAAGCAAATCAAAAATCAAGAGAAGCTTGATGATTGAGGGTTCAATGATACATAATTTCTGAGCAGCTCAAATGAAATAATGCTTCTTTGGTGGATGCAAGTTCTATTTATGTGCAATTCAACACATGACAAACCAAATAACCAAGGTATTTCAAAGACCAATAATCATAATCATATCATCTACATAACATTTGTTGCTCATGAATCATGATCCTTTTTATGTACTATCTTTCACTTCACTTCCAAAATTTTCATTATGCACCCTTTTTGTTAAATTCACAAGCATGCCTATTGCCCAAAGTTTATTATATGTATGCCCCTTTCGGTAAAACAGACGATATAGACTCATGATAGAACCCAAAACCCAAGGCATTCTTCTCGGTTGCCCTAAGGCATCAACAGCTAGCCTAGTGAGTCCAGATTGAGCATTAAGCCTAGAATGCTAGAATGGATAGACTACCTTTTTTATTGCTGCCTACCTCTTCCTCAAGCTTTGTACGCCAACATTATGGAAGTTCCTGGATCATTTGTATTGGTGCAGAATCTGGTTGCCATCGGATCGAGCTGGAGTCGAGGAAGACGAGGTCGCCGTCGGTGACCTGCAAAACAAAGTTCCGTCCGAAGTCGATGGTGGTGGCTCCGGCAAGATCCTCCGACGATCAAGTCATCTCTTCTGGCCAACAAAAATGGAGTGCTCAGGAAAGAGTTTCGCAGAATTTTGGGAAGGAGAAAAAAGCTTTGAGAAAACGTATCTGGAGGATCCCTTTTGTAGATGGAGCCCGGGACTGATAGTGACAGCCGTAGCTATCTGGTAACTGGCTGCTCGGGGCCGCATGAGAGGGGCACTGCCTGCAGCAGACTGATAGTGACAATCGTAGCCATCCGGTAGTTGGCCGCTCAGAGCCGTGTGAGAGGGGCGCCGCCTGCAGCAGACTAATGCCGACAGCCGTAGCTGTCCGATACTGAACCGCTCGGGGCTACGTGGGATTCGATACGAAGAGAGAGAGATATCGTCATAGTGACAGTCGTAACCGTCCGGTAGTAGGCCGCTCGAGGCTGCATGGGATTTGCTACGAAGAGAAGGGTGTCGTCAGTCTGATAGTGACCGTTCGTTGAGATTCAATAATCGAAGTTCGGAGAAAGCAGATGTTGGTCGGTGAAGAGCTTTGACATACATCAATTCCAGAGGAGTTCGGACTCCTAATGGGGATACGGCTAGAGGGGATCATCCGGAAGGAATGCTAGTTGAAATCTGAAAGCAATCGGCTGGAAGAATTCGACTGAAGGAGAAGTGAAATTCGGCTCCTAAAAAAATCCGACTGAAGGAGAAATCCTGAAGGAGTTCGACTGAAGGAGAAATCCCGAAGAAATTTGGCTCCTGGAGGAATCCGGCTGAAGGAGAAGTCTGGAAGGAATTCAACTCCTGAAGAAATCCGACTGAAAAAAAAATTCGGAAAGAGTTCGACCCCTGGAGGAACTTGACTGAAGAAGAAATCCAAAAGGAGTTCGGCTCCTGAAGGAATCCGACTGAAAAAGTTCGAAAGGAGTTCAGCTCCTGTAGAAATCCGACTGAAGAAGGAGTTCAGAAGAAGTTTGGCTCCTGACGAAACTTGACTGAAGGAGAAATTTGGAAGAAATTCAGCTCCTGGAGGAATCCAATTGAAGGACAAGTTCGGAAGAAGTTCGGCTCCTTTAGAAATCCGACTGAAGGAGGGGTCTGGAAGGAGTTTGACTCCTGAAGAAATTTGACTGAAGGAGAAATCCGGAAGAAATTCGACTCCTATAGAAATTTGACTGTAGAAAAGATTCGGAAGGAGTTCGGCTCCTATAAGCATTCGACTGAAGGAGAGATCAAGAAGGAGTTCAGCTCTTCGAGGAGTCCGACTGAAGAAAAAATCCGGAAGGAGTTCGACTCCTGTAGAAATCCGACTGAAAGAGTCCGAAAAAAGTTCGGCTCTTGGAGGAATCCGACTAAAAAAAATCCGAAAGGAGTTCGGCTCCTAAAGAAGTCTAACTGAAGAAAAAATCCAGAAGGAGTTCGGCTTCTGTAGAAATCCGACTGAAGGAGGAGTCCGGAAGAAGTTCGGCTCCTGGAAGAACTTGACTGAAGGAGAAATCCGAAAGAAATTCGACTTCTTAAGAAGTCTGACTGAAGAAGGGATCCGGAAGGAGTTCGGCTCCTGTAGGCATCCGACTGAAGGAGAGATCCGGAAGGAGTTCAGCTTCTGGAGGAGTCTGACTGAAGGAGAAGTCTGGTGCACCATGGAGCAATATCATGATTCAAAAGACTTTCAGATGATCGACTGGATTAGAGGTTCCATCGTAGCTTTCAAATTGGGGGAGTTTGAAGTTCGACGGAACGGACTCTTGCATAATTCAGAGAGAGAAAGGAAGATCAGTGCGGACGTCGTCATGGTGAGCTGGGGCGACGTGGCCGAGCTCCTCAATCCGTCGATCCATCCCCCACAGTTTCTGATCGATGACGTCATCTCGATCGCAGACCTTGGAAGGCTTCCGACCGTAGATGGAGAAAGTTTCTTCCGAAAAAGAATCATGATTCGAACAAGGATCCTCTGCTCTCTGTTTCTCCTTCCTAGGGGCAACGAATATGCTAACCCAAGTGCTCTTTCTTGGGATCGAATCCTGACATCCTGATGGCGGATTTTCTGACGAAATTGCCACCGAGGGCTGCCGCATAGCCTGCACCATCTCGATGAGACCTTGAACCCGCTGTATCAGCAGATTAAACTGCTTCCGGATCTATCGTGGCCGTCGGTGGAGGAGAAGGTTGAAGCGCCGGCGCTGGAGCCAGAACAGGCGGATCTGGTTCGGATCTGATGGCAGAAGTGGTAGATCTCTGGATAGTCGCCTTCTTTGGAGGCATTTCTTGGGATTGAGGGAGAGGATGGAGATGAACCTTGAAGAAGAAGATCCAAAGGGTTGGCTGAGCACTCCTTTAAGAACAAGGGTACCTCAGGAACAGAGGGCCCTTCCTCTAGCACCAATTCTATTAGTGTAGAATCTGGTTGACGCCGGATCGAGCTAGAGTCGAGGAGGACGAGGTCGCCATCGGTGATCTGCAAAACAAAGTTCTATCCGGAGTCGGTGGTGGTGGCTCCAGTAGGATCCTCCGACGATCAAGTCAGCTCTTCTGACCAACAGAAATGGAGTGCTCAGAAAAGAGTTCCGCAGAATTTTGGAAAGAAGAAGAAAGCTTAGAGAAGACGTATCTGGAGGATCCCTTTTGTAGATGGAGCCCGGGGCTGATAGTGACAGCCGTAGCTGTCTGGTAGCTGGCCGCTCGGGGCCGCATGAAAGGAGCGCCACCTGCAATAGACTGACAGTAACAACCATAGCCGTCCGATAGCTGACCGCTCAGGACCGCGTGAGAAGGGCGCCGCCTGCAGCAGACTAATGGCGACAGCCGTAGCTGTCCGGTACTGAGCCACTCGAGGCCACGTGGGATTCGGTACGGAGAAGAAGAGGTGTCGTCAGACTGATAGTGACAACCGTAACCGTTCGGTAGTGGGCCGCTCGGGGTTGCATGGGATTTGCTACGGAGAAAGGGGTGTCGTCAGACTGATAGTGACCGTTCGTTGAGATTCAATAATCAAAGTTCAAAGAAAGCAGGCGTTGGTCAGTGAAGAGCTTTGACATACATCAATTTCAGAAAAGTTCAGACTCTTAAAGGGGATACGACTAGAGGGGATTATTCGAAAGTAATGCTAGCTGAAATCTAGAAATAATCCGCTGGAGGAATCCAACTGAAAGAGAAGTCCGAAAGGAGTTCGGCTCCTGAAGGAATCCGACTGAAAAAAAATTCGAAAGAAGTTCGGTTGAAGGAGAAGTCCGAAAGGAGTTCGGCTCCTGGAGGAAATCCGACTGAAGGAGAAGTCTGGAAGGAGTTCGGCTCCTGAAGAATTCCGACTGAAGGAGAAATCCGAAAAAAGTTCGGCTCCTGGAGGAACTTGACTAAAGGAGAAATCGGGAAGAAGTTCGGCTCTTGAAGGAATCCGACTGAAGGAAGAGTCCAGAAGGAGTTCGGCTCCTAGAGGAATCCGACTGAAGGAGTCCGAAAAGAGTTCGACTCCTATAGAAATCCGACTGAAGAAGAAGTCCGAAAAAAATTCGGCTCCTGATGGAACTTGACTAAAGAAGAAATCCGGAAGAAGTTCGGCTATTGAAGGAATCCGACTGAAGGAGGAGTCCGGAAGGAGTTCGGCTCCTGGAGAAACTTAACTGAAGGAGAAATTCGGAAGGAGTCCGGCTCCTGTAGAAATCCGACTGTAGGAGATATCCGGAAGGAGTTCAGCTTCTGTAGGCATCCGACTGAATGAGAGATCCAAAAGAAGTTCGGCTCCTGAAGGAGTCCGACTGAAGAAAAAGTCCGGGAGGAGTTCGGCTCCTGTAGAAATCCGACTGAAGGAGAAATCCGAAAAAAGTTCGGCTCCTTGAGGAATCCGATTGAAGGAGAAAATCTGAAATGAGTTTGGCTCCTATAGGAGTCCGACTGAAAGAAAAATCCGGAAGAAGTTCGGCTCCTGTAGAAATCCGACTGAATGAGGAGTTCGGCTCCTGGAGGAACTTGACTGAAGGAGAAATCTGGAAGGAGTTCGGCTCCTGAAGGAATCCGACTGAAGGAGGGATTCGGAAGGAGTTCGACTCCTGTAGGCATCCGACTGAAGGAGAGATCCAGAAGGAGTTCGGCTCCTGAAGGAGTCCGACTGAAGGAGAAGTCCGAAAGGAGTTCGGTCGGCTGAAGGAGTTCGGCTAAGATTTGGCCGCTGGAGGAGTTCGGTTAGGATCCGACAGCTGAAGGAAAAATTTTCGATCGAAGTCCTTCCTTGATTATCGGTTGCATTAGGCTAAGCATCAGACTGGACTTCGGCGGGAGCGGGGTTTATCCCAACAATTTGAAATAAGATTAATACCAAAATCAGCCTCTGATTTCAGAAATAAAATATGAAAAATTGGCTATGGAGATTCCATGTCGTCACCCTAATATGCAGAGACTTCAACCAAAACTGCTTTCAAAGTGTTGCCCTCTGCCCAACTAAAAACTGAACCACCCCTCCTCCCCCCACCCAGAAAAAAGAAAAAGAAGTTCAATGGCAACCTTGTAATCTTGCCATAAGCGAGACCTTGTATTGTTCCTTGATCACATCCAACTCCAAAGGTAATCTAAAACTAGTGGAAAAAATCAACTCTATAATTTCTAAATTAAACCATCACACGTACCATCTCTACAATCCAGAATCCAGTCAAAGATTTATATGCTGATCAACACTACACCAGTCATTCATTCAAAGTAGATCAATAGGAATTCAAAATGCACCCGCCTTTCCCAAGCCATTCTCACAGTACAGCATACAATAGCCAGCACAATGGAAATGAATGACAATTACTACACCCACCATGATTCACCATGAATATTGAACCAACGAGATCTTGGCATAATTATAAGAAGCATATGTTTTGCCTACAAAACCAAGTATTCAGCATAAATTTCCATAAGATTAAGCCTGCATTTCAAGACTTCTCCCATATTTGCAGGAGCAAAGAACAGTTTATTTTATTTTATTTTATTATTATCTTTTTTTTTTAACTACCAGATTATTACTATCCTTGCATTCTGGAAGTGCTACTAGATCAAAGAACTTCAAAATAGACTAGTTTCCACAAGCTCTAATCTGGCTCTTAGTCAAATAAACTGAAACATAATTATGCCTGCTAAGAAAAGGTTGGCGAATCAAGTAATTTGGGTTCAGATCCTCATAAACAATTGGAAAAGTATCAAACTCCACTATATGCAGTTTCAAACAATTTTGAAAACCTCTAAATCTGGTTACAAGAAGACTTCTGATCAAATTCTGCTACCCCAGCTCTAAAACATAATTATTTTAATAAGCAGATAAATCACAGAAATGAAAACAAAATCCTCCTTACGCTTTCCATCATACAAAAGAACTGTGAAATATATGTAATACATCACCTTCCACCCCAATCATAGACCCCCCTTACCAAGATTAAACTTTTATAACATAATCAGAATAAATTATACGAAAAATATCTGAATTAAATGCTATCCACCATTTCGCCGTTACCAATTGTGGATCAGAAAGCAAATTCAATCAAGAATTAGAATAATTCGCGATCTACCTCATCTGTTTCACAATCGCTGGCGGCCGGGGACTGCAACGGCAATCCCTCCTCCCACTCCTCTTCTTCCCTCCTCTTCCCCTCCTCGTCCGCGTCGACGGCGTCAGGATCCGGGTTCAGGTCCGTGTTCTTGAGGAGCTAGAGCGCTCGCTGGCACTGCTCGAGGACCGCCTCGAGGGTTTTCCGCCGCACCCGTATCTGCTCCTCCGCGCCCCGGAGGAGGCGCGGCGGACTCCGCGGGGCTTCGGCAGCGGAGTGCGAGGTGGCCGCCTCCGCCTCCGCCTCCTCCATGAAGCCCTGATCCCAAGAACAGAAAGTGGAGGGGGGTAGGGATTCGATCGAAGGATTAGGTTTTTATAAACTAGATTGAGGAGGAATTCCGGCCCCGTTCTTCATCTCCGGCTACATGGGTTTTGTTCTTGATGTTCCTTGCCGCCAGACGGACCTTGAGTCGGTCTTAATAATTGTTGCTTTTATTATAATATTTACGGTCTTTGGGACGGGCTAATTGTTGGGTTCTCCATGAAGGGTTCGGGTTGTATCGTTCACACGAATGATTGATTGATCTTCTCTTACAACATGGACCGCTAGATCATACCTCTTACATATCTCAAAGCAACAAAAATATCTCGGTCATCCGATTGCACAGATCTCTAAGCGACTATTGTGCAATCCAACGATGGATTCATCTAAAGAAGGTGAATCCTTCTTTCATGCGAAAGATATAACCCCTCCCCCTCGACGGATTGGCGTTCGGGTGGAAGCGAACGAAAAAAGCAAGGCCTTCTCTAATTTTGAATTTATTAATTATTAGTGTCACCGTCAAGTAAGAGAAAAACTAAAGAAATAATAGAGGGAGAGAAAAACTTAAAGTAACCTAAAAAACTGACTACACCGGTCTGATCTAAAAGTGACCATCCACGTGTTACGAGGGAGTATGAAATCTAGGCCAGTGTGAAGGGATGCGCGGCAGATGACCCGTTTGATGCTGCTGGCGTCTTCACCTGTACTGTTGGGCTGATGGCCGAGCTTGGGTCATAAATTTTTGACTTTATCTAAATTTCAGCTAAGCTCGGGCTAATGATGACTACAGCTGGCCATCTACCTCTTTGTTACTGTTCCACATCGCTCGCAGTAAGTTTTTTTTTTTTTGGGATGTAACTCTTTTTATTATAGATTATTATAAATAAATATATTTCTTATATATATAATGTATATATAGACCAAGAGCTATCTTAGTTAAAATTTGTTTGATAAATTTTTATTTTTGAGACAAGGAGGAACCAAGTCCCAGCTACTCCATGAAGATAATGGAGTGCAAAAAAAAAGGACAAGAAAGGTATAGGAAGAACGGGAAGAGGGTTACCTGCAAGGAAGGCGAGGTAAAAGGATCCATTCGGTAAGACGGTTCATTACTTAAAATATTGACAATCTGTTATTCCGTTTTATGAATATAGATTAATAGAAGTGCAATCGATGGTTGCTGATCTGCAGGAAGATGGTTTTCTTTCTGTGTTCTTAATTTTTGATCTTTGTCCAAGCTGATTTGCTATGGAAGTCGGTTGCCAAGGTGACAGCATGCCGTGGTCTTCCGGCAAACCTATAGCAAGCGAGGATGCCTTATATATATATATATATATATATATATATATATATATATATATATATATATATATATATATATATATATATATATATATTTATGATAAGCTAGAAATGTTCATAAATTCTAGTATGGATACATTTAAAAAAATTAGAAGAAAAAATTTTTCAAAAGGTTAGAGAGATTTTTGCGACATTAATCTACACCATCTTCTCCAGTATGCACTACTACATAAAAGGCTATCCAATCAACAGCGTTATTAGTCTCGTGATGCTGATGCACATGACGAATGCCGATACTCTCTCATCATATGCTAAATGTTATAAAGAAGAGAATGTAACATTGCCTCTAGTGGTTGCTTTCGAAGTCGGGCAATCATAGTGGTTAAATCCTCCTCAACTATTAGCTTTTCTGCTCCAAATCTCAATTTGGCAAATATAATACCAACCCAAGCCATCTGCAGCTCGACTACTAAAACTGTGCTTCTAATAAGATGATACCTGCCAGTAGCTACGAATCTAGAGTTGAATCTATGAACCATAAAACCCGTGCCTCTTTTCCATCTCTGACACGGTCATCAAAGTTGATTTTGAGAAATCTAGATGGTGGAAACTTCCAAGTAAGAAACACCAAGTGAGTCACTACCGCAGCAGCCAAGAAGTCCTAGTTGAGTAGTCAAGGTCGAATCGGCAGATAAGCATTTCATGATCTCCGCAACCTGAGTTGTCATCCTCTCCGATGTAAGTATCGTCAACCACCGCATCACCTCAAACACGTACCTATTCCTAGTGAATCAGATATTATAAGCAATGTAAGCGGCTCGGATCTCCATGGCTCTAGAAATTGCAGACTTCACACTCCTCCAGATAGCCTCCAAGAAAAGCTGGGCAGGCTTTGCAGGGATAGAAGGGCAATCAATTAGAACTTGTCACCCTTTTTCTTTAGGATGCAGATCCTCTATGGTGCACCACATAGTGCAACGCATTGCGCGCACCATAGAGGATCTGCGCACTTTTCCTAAGACCTCTCTAGTGTGAAGTCAATCTCCAATTATTGGTAAATTTGGCATACAAGCTCACGTTGATAGAAGGATTTACTTGATGTATTTGGGTGCATTGAGGTGGTGGCCGGAACTTAGAATCGAAATTAAAATAGCTATATTTTTTAGTGCATTTAATCTATGGACTTTGAAATGAAATATTTTTTTAATAATTTTTTTAAAAAATTAATTAAATAAAAAATAATTTTTTTAAAAAAATAATTTTTTTAAGTAATAAAAAAATATTTTTTAAATAAAATTAGCGGAATGGTTAGACAGAGCCACTCATTTGCATTTCTATTTCAGAGCTCAGCTCATCAAAATCAAACACGCCCTTGAAGCATACCGAGACTAGAGTAGAGCATCCAACATGTCGTTTGGTTGAATTGATTTTAGGACTTGGGAGGGACCGGGGAAAAGCAAAGACTAACAGAGTCTCCGTTCTCAAGTTCAGGAGATTCCTAACCATCAAGGATTCAGAGCATTAGTAATGGCTCTCCATATAGCCATATAGCTGAAGTCTTTATTGGCCGGTTCCGCTGGTTGAAGGAGCAGTTTATGTACTAGCTACCTGTCATGCTCTGATCAGATGGGGCACACATGATATATGCAAGACCTGCCTGCGTAATCAAATCATATTCAGATAATAGTAATTAAAGTAAATTTTTAATTTTATTGATTCAAATAAAGATAGCTTCATCATTGGCTCATAAGATTGATTAACATAAATCCATATCAATATTTATTTAAAAATAAAATTAAATAAATATTCTTTAAGATCCTATGCTCCTTACTACTCGATTCCAGTCCCCCAAATGCTCTTTTAAATTTAGGAAAAAAAAAAGAGCTTTGCAAGCTCAATAAACTTCTAATATCTCTAAGAAATCAAATATAATTATTTTTTAAAAAATATAATAATTGATAATAATTGATAATAATAGATATATATACCAACATGCTTTAATTTTCAAAAATATATCATGCATAATGATACAACACATAACCTCTCTTGGTTTTCGATGATTGCAGTCACGATCAACCACGAGATAAGATTCGTAAGAGACTAGCTAGTTTCTGAATACAAAATATGCAATCTATCAACATGTACTAGTAATCAGTAATCAGCTCTACTATTTAGGTTAAGAAAAAAACTAACTCGAATTCACATGATCAAGATTAACCCCATGACAAGGCAAAGAGATTAATCCTAAAATCAATACGTAATAATTAGTATATATCAATGACTAGCATCGACTGACTAAACTTAGAAGGACTAACTCTGCCAGCGATTGGCATCGACTTGCTAGGTTCAGGAGAAACTAGTTTCTAAATACGTGGCCAATAATCAATTCCGTTGGTTAGACCAGAATCATAATCTAATTATAGAATTTTTCTCATAAATAATCAGCATACTTATTTTTATAACATTTTTTAATAATTTTTTATATTTTATTTTTAGAAATAAGGAAACATTTTCTATTCAAAAGTTCATGCAAGCATAATACCATACAATATAGAGAAAAATTTTACAATCATGTCAGGATAACACTATGCTTGATTTATAATTTTGATTTTCATTTTATGCATAAAAAATATATTTTTTTAAACTTTCAATTTTTTAAATATTTTAATAAATTTTATATAATTTTTAATTTAAAAATATATGAAATATATTAAATAAATCTCAGAGATAAATGAAACTTATGGTCGATTGGATTTGTAATTTATGATCTTCAACTCATAGTCCGATCTCTAGATTCAGTGCTCTTCCATCTTTGAAAGCTCTGGCATAAATAATTTATGATTTTATTAGCTTTCAATTCAAAAAAAAATTAGGACAAAGATACAGAAACTCTTGGTCTCGCCTCGATCTAGATCGTGGTTTAGGTTAGTTCATTTAGGTTTATACCGTTCGTGTCGATCAAAACTCTACCGGATTTGGTTCTGATTCATGAGGTAGGTTCACTGGAAAGTTGAATCTCTTGCCCTCCCTTCTCCCTCTCTTTCTTCCTCTCTCTCTCTCTCTCTCTCTCTCTCTTTCTTCCTTTCTTTCTTTCTTACTTTCTCTCTCTTTCTCTTTCTCTCTCCTTTTTTTTTTCCTCTTTCTTTTCTTCTCTCTTCCTCTCTTTCCAAGCCAAACAAAGAATTTTACTAAGGGAGCGTAGAGGGGAGAAGGAGGGGTGGGTTAGTGGTGGCCGATAGTGGTGGTGCAGCCAGAATGTCAGCAGTTAAAGGTAGTGATCCGATCATCCTAGGAGAGTCGAGAGAGGGAAAGGGGCGCTATCTTTTGTTGCCAATGCTTCAGCACTCATGGCTAAAACAACGGGAAGGAAGGGAGGAGAGTTTACCACAGGTGGCCGTGGCGATAGGTTGCAATCCACGGTGGAGAATTCTGATAGTAAAAACATCCAAAAGCTCCTGGATTGGAGGAGATAGAGAGGATTAGGAAGGAAGGGTAGAGGGTAGGGGTTTTCGGGCGATAGAGGCTTGATTGCAGCAGCTCGGCGGTTGTTCGAGGTGAGGAAGAAGAGAGAGGGAGAGGCTTCGATAGTGGAGGGGGATGGGATTTAAATAGAGAAATTTTGGGAGGGATAAGACTTAGTTAATGCCGATCAATTTGGTCATCAGTACAACAATCCCAAATGGCCTCCGATCATTCCTCACTGGCCCACAACATCTATTTCGATCATTCGCACGGTCTTATCTTCTCCAAGACATGGGATTGGATAGAGTATAAGTCCCCTTATTCGATGTTTTTTTTTCTTAAATCTACGATGAACCCGGCAAGTGTTACCGACTTCTGCACAAAATGGGACTAGGGCCGAGCTTCACACTACTCATAATCAAGTTGCACGAAGATGAGAATGGGTACAAAAGAAACCACCAACATTTATCCTCAATTTATGAAATTAAAATCAAACTGACCAATGTCAAAACTAATGCAATCTAAATCAAAAGATTCGATCAAATTGATTCAGGTTAGGTTTTTCTTGCCAAAAATCAATAAATGACAATTAATTTGTATTTAAAAATATAAAAAAAGAAAATGAATTAAATAAATCAATAAAAAAAAAGATTGATAGGACTATAAGCAGCTTGCGTTCGACTTACAATTTAGTCTGAATTGGTCTGTTCAATCAGTAAACAAGCCGAACATGAGCCAAGCTTATTAACTTGAAATATAACTGAGCTATACATAAGCTAGGTGTAGTAAATTCATATTTTTCTTGAGGGTGTTCAGAGGCTTTCTCTCTTGCTCTGACTAGAAAGTTAATTTTGAAAAATTTAAGCTCTTTGCATCGCAGAATGTGTCAGCAGACTTAGCCACTTCCCTGAGTGCAAGAGCAGGCATTGCTTTGACGAATAACGTTGGTAAATATCTGGGCATTGCGGTTATTGATGGACGAGTGAACGAGGAAACTTGCAAACATATTTTAGAGAAAGTCCAAGGTCGCCTTCCAGGGTGGAAATCGAAATATGCGTCCTTTGCTGGTCGTGCTACCCTTACAAAATCAGTAATCAGCTCCATTTCCGTTTGCATGATGCAGTCCCTAGAGATTCCTAAAAGCATGCACTAAAATTGATCAAACAAATCATACCTTCATTTGGGGGAGTGCTCCGAATAAGAAAGCATTACATATGGTTAATTGGGCAACGGTTTGCCCATGGAGGTCTGGATTTGAGATCTATGCAGCAATCGAATATAGCTCTTCTTTCTATTAGTTTTTGGGCTCGGATTATTCGCTCAAAATACCGTGAGGGGAAAGAGGGATTGAACATATTTGCAGTGCAGGCCATATCATTCTCATATTTGGCAAGGTATCGTCCACAATTCTGATGTTTTCAAAGATGGCATGAAATGGAATGTTTTCAGTGGCCGGGATGCTTGTTTCTGGATGGATAATTGGCTTGTTTATAATTTAGTGGTGAAACGCTTCGTCTTCATCTTCGTCAGGATTGTCTAGAGGCTAACCGGATATGGCTTTCTCTTGTGCCTCTCTCCCTACAACCAGCCTTTTTCTCTCTCCTTCAGTTTATGCGAATGGTTGAAGTACAATCTGAGTTCGAGCGCTGTTAAATAATATTCTTTGGAGTACTTTGTTTGTTTGCGGCAATCTGGTGGATTTGGATTTGGAAGTGGCGAAATGAGGTCTTTGCTCATGCTTCTAGTTGTCCTGACAAAACTTCTGATATTTGGACTCTTTTAAAGCTGCTCGTGTCCTCTCTCATTCTATGCATCGATGGTTGTTCAATGTCGGCACATCTTGTAGCGAGATTGGATTGTGCATTTCCAACATATTTATAGGGGATCGACTTTCCAATTTTAGTCTATCTTTGAGTCTTGATT
>QRFJ01000086.1:0-155716 GCA_006176705.1 Cocos nucifera
AAAGAAGTTTGTGCTCATCAAGAGGCCTTCATATTGGTCTAACTGGAGGTTGTCCAAGTTAGAATATGGTTGTCTTATTTGTAAGACATTACCTGCCATTTTTGGTCACCTGTTCATTTCTGTTCTTTGACTTTGGTAAAAGTCTACTTTGACTGGTTCAAACGTTGACCATTGACCCTTTCACTTTTTGAACCACATTTCAATGCACCTATTGGAGAGCTGGTGGGGGCCTATCCCCTGCCAGAACCTGGCAAGGAGAAGGGTGCACGCCAAGGTGGCGTGAGCACAAGTAGGAGGCGCCTAGGAGTCCGTGTTGGACAAGGACTCACCTCCCTTTTGGTTCCAATTAGAGTTTCTTCTAAAAAATCAACTTTGACTGATCTTAGCGGCGTCTCTAAGGAGGAATCTAGGGGTCTCTATTACAACCAATCAGATTTAGATCTGATTTCACAAAGGATGTGATTGGTTGAGAGGAAGAGGAGTTGGATCACGCTTAGTCTATAAATAAGACCCTGCGCCCAACTCAGATGTGCGAATTTGCAATTTAATTGAGAACCCCATGCCCCAGGCTGCCTCTCTCCCTCCTTCCTCCACGCCATAGTTTCTTCTCCCCTTGCTCTCCACATCCAAAAAGTGTTTTGGATTTAAGTTGGTGCGATTCAGATCAAGGAAAGGCGATCAAAACAAGAAGCTGCACTGCTGCAAAAGGGACGACTGCAGATCTTCAAAAGAGTTTTGAAGATCCTCCAGATCAAATCCAGATCTGAAATTTTGGAGGTATGATAGAGAGAAGAGGATCTCCAATCCAACCCGATGTGAATATCGGTAGAGGCGGCGCTTGCTTGGCTAGATCCAGAACCTTCCGCTACAATTCAGGATCATCTACAGGGTAATAGGATTACCCAAATCAGATCTGGACGAAACCTGGACCGAAAATCAGAATTTTTCTTCAACGTAGATCAGAGCCATGTTCTAAATTATTTAGATCTTGATTTTAATTTTATTTTAATTAGAAAATAAAGTGGATTTCAGATGTGTCATATGAGATGTATCCAATCTGAAATCAGAAAAAAATTAAAGAATTAAATATTTGGATCTTAAGAACATGAGATTATGCAATGACTAGTATTCTACGATAGAATAGTTCTATAAGAATAAGTTTTGCATATCTTTTGATTTAATTTGATTAAAACATATTTTAGATCTTCTTATTTACTATTTTTTCTAATATTATAAGTGTTATAATAACATCTGATCATAAACAGCAAATTAAAAATTATTTAATTTTAAATATCATATTGAGATTGATTGATGCATGTCTAGAACTCAGTTGTAGAATAGTGTCTACCATAATTGTCTATGATTAGAATTTATTTTGATTAGATTCCAATTTAAATCTAATTTTTTAGATTATTATTGTGTGAATTTAGATCGTGAAAAACATGCATGATTATTTGATTACATTGAGATGTATGCCAAAATAATGTCATGATTAGATCTACTTTAATATTATGATATAGTGATATTAGATCTGATATTTTTGTAGTATGAATATTCCCTATTAGCATTCCTGCTTGGCGTCCGTCATAGAACTGAAGAAGGGTTAAGGCCCTCTCTTACCCATTTCGAATGGGGTGTTCTTATGACGTGGTAGGGGTGCTGCGTGTTCGTCCTTAAATTCAGAGAACCCAAACTTACTTTTGCAATAACCCTAGATCCTGTAGACCCTAGGATTTATTCGTGGCACTATATTGTTTATTGAACCAAACTTAATTGAATAAGATTTATGGAATATCAATTAGGTCTAAATGAGGGAATTTCAGATCTAAGATATATTCATAATATGGGTTCGGGCTTTGGGTAGCTCAATTAGGTTAAAGCAGTGATCAAACCGAATCAAGAGTGGTTAGATGGGATCAACATGCTTAAATTGACTAGCCTAATAGGATTTTAGTCTGGGTCAAGATCGAGTCACGATCAAGCAAGACCTAATTTAGGCTCAAAGGTTAGAGTCTGGATTGTAGGCTAACCCAATTGGTTCTGACTTAACAATTTGGTGTCTAAGGTAAGTTTGGCATTAGACGATCGACTGGTTTTTAATTGGAAAGCTACTCGACCTGAAATGCATCTCTGTACGAGTTAACGGCATATTCCTTCCACCGGTCTCACTTACCTGGCCATATCTGTTGACACAGTTCTAATTGAGGTGGTCAATAATCCGAGCTGACCCATGCCACTAGGTTAGTCATAATTGTTATGACTAAGCCAAGTCTAGTTTAATGAGACCTGAATTAATTCTTTCCTAAGAAAAGATTAAGTCTGAGATCTTCCACCATTGTAAATGTGCGGGCCCTTCCGGGGTTGATTGTTCTCGACTGGATAACAGTGGCTCAGTTGCACCGGAAAGACGCCAACCATATCTATTAGACCATTGGATGCTATGGGCTGGAGGATGAGTTGGGTCAATATTTCGGATACGGTAGAAGACCCAATTAGGAACCCAGTCCATGCAAATGGTGGGTCTGACTTAACTAAGGAGTGGATCAAATATTCGGATACGGTGAGATTCATTGAATTAGAGACCAAGTTTGGGTGCACCATTATTAGGAGAATCATTGAACAAGAGGTTCACTCATTGGCTAACCCATCATCAATAACTGTTAGGTGAGGTGATGAGTCAGTTGTGAGACCGCACCACCCACTAGAAATCATCAATCACGGAGATTTTCGCATCTCTACAGAGGGAGTGTAGGAATCCAAAGAAAATAGTGGGAGCTAATTTATTTTAAAAATAAAATCCCTAAACGAATTGATCAAGTCAAAATATACAGTATCTAACTAGAATCTTTGACTCTCTATAGAAAAATGTCTGCGTCCAACCCAATGGCCGTATCCTAGACACACATAGACTGACTCTGATCCAATTATAAGATTGGCTCAGGAACTACAAATTTATTTGGGGTTCAGAGAAATTAACACATTTTTTGGACCAGAATTCTCCCACCTTACCAGCTCGTCCATCCACTGAACAGAGAGCATCTCTTGAAAAAAATGGATATTACGAAGATAATAAGGCCAGATATTACATGTTGGGCTCGATGTCTGATGAGCTCCAGCGCCAACATGAAGATATCGGGACTGCTCGCCAAATGTTGGCTCACCAGCAGGAGATGTTTGGTGAACAGAGTCGCGCAGCCAAATATCAAGTCACAAAATGACTTTTTAAGGCTAAGATGCGTGATGGGCAGTCAGTCCAAGATCACTGTCTGACAATGATCAAGACATAGAAAGAGCTTGAGGAGCTTGGTGTGAAGTTGGACATTGGATCTGCAGAACGATATTATTCTGCAATCCTTGACTGATGCATATGGGCAATTCATCATGAATTACCACATGCATAAACTTCAAAATTCCTTGGCCGAGTTGATGAATATGCTGGTTACCGCTGAGTTTTCTATGAAAGGTTCTAAAGGCTCAGTTCTTGCTATGAACGGACTTCTTTCCAAAGAAAGTCTTATGGAAAGAAAGAGAAGTCTGTTGAAAAAGCAAAAGGTGGAAGGATCAAAGAAGAAGAAGGCAGAATCGAAGAAAAAGGCCAGGGCAAAGAAAGTGTTTCCATTGCAACAACGACGGCCATTGGAAGCGGAAACTGCCCTATTTACCTGGCCACCCTAAAGAACAAGAAGGAAGGTCCTTCTGGAGGTATGCTCGTTATTGAGTCTAACCTTACGGTTTCTTCTGCATCCAGTTGGGTGCTTGACTCTGGTTCTAGTGCTCATCTATGCACTTCTATGCAGGGTCTTGAGGATAGCAGGAAGCTGAGGGATGGAGACATGATCCTACGCATCGTATGGAGCAAAGTTGTTGCAGTAGCGTGGGAACATACCCTCTTCGATTACATCGTGGTTAGACTTAGTTTTAAAAGACTGTTATTATGTGCCTGCGCTAGCAGGAATTTGATTTCTGTTTCATGCTTAGCACAAGAAGGTTATGTGATCACCTTCTTTAAGACCATTGTAACATTCTTTATGAAAGAAATAAAATTGCAAATGGTTTTCTTATTAATGGTCTTTATCAGCTACATATTGATGTATCTGTTCTAACAATCGAGCAAAACGTGAATGCCAAACGACCTAGGGATAGTCCAAACGACAGATATCTATGGCACCTGAGATTAGGTCATATAGCAGAAGATAGGTTAACAAATTGGAGAAAAATGGGCTATTGAGTCCATTGACTTTTGAGTCATATCCAACTTGTGAATCTTGTCTTCAAGCAAAAGACTAAACTCCCTTTTGTTGGACATGGGGAGAGGGCCAAGATCTCCTTGCCCTAGTACATACTGAGTGTGCGGCCCATTTGATGTGCGGCTAGAGGCAATTTTACTACTTCATTATCTTTACCGATGATCTGTCAAGGTATGGGTATGTGTATCTTTATGAGACACAAGTCTGAAGCTTTTGAAAAGTTCAAAGAATTCAGACATGAAGTAGAAAAACAAAACTGGAAAACCCATTAAGGTTCTTCGATCAGATCGAGGAGGTGAATATACCTTAGCCGGGAATTCCTAGACTATCTTAAGGAAAAATGGCATAGTCTCTCAATGGACTCCACAGGAACACCTCAATCAACGGGATTTCAGAACGGAGAAATCGAACTCATATTGGATATGGTTCGATCCATGATGAGCTTCACAGACCTCCCTGATTTCTTTGGGGACATTCATTATTAACTTCAATCTATTTACTGAATAGGGTTCCCTCTAAAAAACGTTCTACCACACCGTATGAGATATTGACACGCGGTAAGAAATCAAGTCCGAGTCATTCAGAATTTGGGGTTGTCGGCTTATGTCAAAAGACAACAAGCGGACAAGTTAGAGTTTAGGTCCTTTAGAGCTCGATTTCATAGGATATCCTAAAGAGTCATTAGGATACTATTTTACATTCCAGAAGACCACAATATGATTGTGAGTCGACATGCCATCTTTCTTAAAATAGTTGTATTCAAGATGGCAGCATTGGAAAATAGATCAAGCTTGATGAGAAAGTCTCACAAGTAGAAAGAGCTAAGGACAAGTGGAACCAAATCAGGTTGAGCCAATAAGAACACTACCTCCTCCACCTCGTAGATCGGAAAGAGTTTTCTGTCCCCATGAAAGATACTTAGGTATTATTTCAGAGGACGTAGAGGAAATATTCTTCATAGGTAATGGTGCTCATGGAGATGATCCCAAAACCTACAACGAGGCGATATCAGATATCGACTCCGAGAAATGGCTTGAGGCAATGAAGTCAGAGATCGACTCGATGCACTCAAACCAAGTCTGGACCTTGGTAGATCCACCAGAAGGTATAGTACCTATTGGGTGTAAATGGATCTTCAAGAGAAAGATTGGTGCAGATGAAAATGTGGAGACATTCAAGGCTAGATTGGTGGCAAAAGGTTATAGTCAACGCGAAGGCATTGACTATCAGGATACCTTTTTCCCAGTAGCTATGCTAAAATCCATCCGCACATTGCTTGCCATTGCAGCCTATTTCGATTATGAAATATAGCAAATAGATGTGAAAACGGCATTCCTAAATGGATATCTTGAGGAAGATATCTATATGGAACAGCCGCTAGGTTTCACATCCAGTGATACTGATCACAAGGTTTGCAACCTGCAAAGGTCCATGTATGGACTTAAGCAAGCATCTCGGAGCTGGAACACTCGTTTCAATGATGTGATCAAAAAGTTTAGTTTCATCAAAAACGAAGAGGAACCATGTGTTTTCAAAAGGGTCAGTGGGAGCGCTGTTGTCTTCCTCGTATTGTACGTGGATGACATCCTCCTTATTGGGAATGATATTTCCATGTTGACATCAGTCAAGATGTGGTTGTCCAAGAAATTCTCCATGAAAGACCTAGGTGAAGCATCCTTTATTCTAGGAATTAAGGTCTATAGGGATAGACCGAACAGGATGCTAGGACTTTCACAGAAGATGTACATAGAGGAAGTACTAAAGAGGTTTAGTATGGAAAACTCTAAGAGGGGATTAATACCCTTCAGACATGGTATTCATCTTTTCAAGAAGATGTGCCCAGCACACCTGAGGAAATAGAACGCATGAGCAAGATCCCTTATGCTTCTGCAATAGGGAGCCTCATGTATGCCATGCTATGTACACGACCTGATATAGCCCATGCTGTGAGTGTCACAAGCAGATATCAGTCAAATCCAGGTGAAGAACACTGGACTTCTGTGAAATGTATCCTTAAGTACTTGAGAAGAACTAAGGATATGATGTTGGTCTTTGGTAATGGAGAACTCCAAGTTCAAGGATACACAGACTCGGACTTCATGTCTGATATAGATGATCGAAAGTCGACATCTGAAAGTCTGTTTGTGTGCAATGGTGGAGCTGTCAGCTGGAAGAGTTCCAAGCAAACTGTGATAGCAGATTCCACCATGGAAGCAGAATATATAGCTGCATCAGAGGCTGCAAAGGAAGCATTCTGGTATAAAGAAGTTTGCTGCAGAAATTGAAGTAATGCCATCAGATGTCATTCCTCTTTACTGCGACAACAATGGCGCCATAACCCTTGCTAAGGAGCCGAGGTCTCACCAGAAGTCCACGCACATTGAGCGGCGATATCATCTCATCCGCGATTACCTTGAGAAAGGTTACGTTGAGGTCAAGAGAGTCAACTCCGCAGATAATATGGCAGACCCACTTACAAAGCCGTTGGGACAACAGAAGATCGAAGCCCACCTTGAGAAGATGGGACTTAGACTTGTAGCCAATTGGCTTTAGGATAAGTGGGAGATTGTTAGATATATGTGCCCTAGAAGCCAAAATTGGCTGACACTTGTAATACACTTCTAGGAGCAAAATTATAATTTTGACTATAATTAATAAAATAAATTATTTTCTATCACACCTATGTATTTAGTGTCTGTGATACATCCTTTGAGTTAATGGTAATGATAATTCATATTTTCAAGAGTTGAAAATATTTAAGACATGAATAATCATTATTAACTCATAAACAGCTCCCGACCATAGGATCATCACTAGGATGGTGATTGATCCGGAAGGTTGGTGTACGATCGCTTCTCTTTAGTAGATGAGTCTTGAGTCTACGGTGTGGAGACACCGGAGCGAGAGTACAGGTACTCGTTAGAGAATGAGGGCACTGAGCGTGACCACCTCGAGTAGTCATTAGGAAGTCTACCTTCTCTTCAATGACTGACTCGATGCTGCAGTAGTGTGTCTGGTTCTTTGACCTGAGATGCATCGACGGTTCACCTTGAGGGTGTTATAGTTTGACTACACCATTACTCGGTCTCCTAGCCATATGAACCCTGAGGTGTATGTTCGCTATAGCATGTTCATTGTAGAAACTGGATTGCATCAAGATGGGATCTATCTACCTCGGTGGTAGAGGAGCAGCCCTATGATAATCATGAGAATCAAGTCCTGAAGCCCATGGCCATGGCAGAGTGAAATAATAGAAAGAGTTTCTATTTAGATTTTCACATTGGACTCGAATTGAAAGATTATATCATATGACAGAGACTAGGGTTTGACGAGTTTACCTTAACCCTAATCTGATCGGAGCTCAAGATAGAAGAACTTAATCACACAAGTAGCTGCACCAAGAGGTTCGCATTCAGCTCTGATGGGTTGCCACCATATACTGCTAGGTGTCACTGATGGATTTTGGGAGCAATTAGAATGATTTAGATGATCGATCATTCTAGCTGTTCGAATCAGAAGAGTTCTGATCCATCGAAAGGAGTGATGATGTCTATGATAAGATCATATGACATATCCCATTACCATACAGAACTGAACCTAACTGGGTCACACAAACAAGGGTTTGAATCTGGTGATCATCAATTGAACTGATCTAGTTCAATTGATCTGAATGAGATTCAATTAGGTTCAAGAAAATCGTGCTAGCATTCGATTGAACCTAACGTTCTTCTTTTACTATCACAAATAAATTATCCTGACTGAGCCAAAGGAGTTTGTGCTCAATCAGAGACCTTCATATGGTCTAACTGGAGGTTGTCCAAGTTAGAATAGGTTGTCTTATTTGTAAGACATTACCTGCCATTTTTGGTCACCTGCCATTTCTTGTTCTTTGACTTTGGTCAAAAGTCTACCTTTGACTGGTCAAACGTTGACCATTGACCCTTTGACTTTTGACCACATTTCATGCACCTATTGGAGAGCTGGTGGGGGCCTGTCCCCCTGCCAGAACCTGGCAAGGAGAAGGGCGCACGCCAAGGGTGGCGTGAGCCCAAGTAGGAGGGGCCTAGGAGTCCTTGTTGGACAAGGACTCCACCTCCCTTTTGGATTCCAATTAGAGTTCTTCTAAGAACCAACTTTGACTGGTCTTAGGCGCCCTCTAAGGAGGAATCTAGGGGTCTCTATTCCAACCAATTAGATTTAGATCTGATTTCACAAAGGGTTGTGATTGGCTGAGAGGAAGAGGAGTTGGATCACGCTTAGTCTATAAATAAGACCCTGCGCCCAACTCAGATGTGAATGCAATTTAATTGAGAAACCCCACGCCCCAAGGCTGCCTCTCCCCTCCTCCTCCACGCCATAGCTTCTTCTCCCCTTGCTCACCACGTCCAAAAAGTGTTTTGGATTTAAGTTGGTGCGATTCAGATCAAGGAAAGGCGATCAAAAGCAAGAAAGCTGCACTGCTGCAAAAGGACGACTGCAGATCTTCAAAAGAGTTTTGAAGATCCTCCAGATCAGATCCAGATCTGATTTTTGGAGGTGTGATAGAGAAGAAGAGGATCTCCAGATCCAACCCGAGTGGATAACGGTAGAGGCCAGGCGCTTGCGTGGCTAGATCCAGAACCTTCCGCTGCAATCAGGATCATCTACAGGGTAATAGGATTACCCAAATCAGATCTGGACGAACCTAGACCGGGAAATCAGGATTTTTCTTCACAGAGATGCTAGTAGCAGCACAGGAGGAGTAGCTCTTATATCGGTTATGGCACTATCAGATGGATCACATGAGTGATCGAGGGCTCACAGAATTTAGCAGAAGAGGGATGATCCCAATCCTGAGAAAGAAGGGCATAGATTTATGTGAGCCATGCATTTTTGGCAAATAGCATAGGATGAAGTTTGCCACCTGATAAGATCGCGATGTTATCGTTAAGACACCATATTTATCGATTTAATCCGACTTCTTAAAATAATTAAAAATACGTAGCGAGCAGTGAGTCGGATCGAATCCACAGAAAAGGTAGTATTTTAGTTTTGAAATCTTTGATTTTTTTAAAAAAAAAGATTTGAAAAGAGTTTTGAAATCAAAAGTGAAGTCGGAAAATAAAAAGCAAAAATTAAAAGATGTAGAAATTTAAACTTGGTACTAAGATCTACTAGTTAGATCATAGCATCTACTTATAATAAAATAAAAGGTAATAATTAAAGTGCATAAATTAAATTGCACCAAAAATAAAGAGTATGAAATTAAAGAACATGAAAATAAATATTGCATTAATTAAAAAGTTCATAATTTAAATATATTAAAAAAAAGAAATTAAAATAGGCTAAATCTCTGATCTTGGATCAGTATTGGTAGAAAGATGGTGTAGAAGCCTAGCTCTTCTTCTCGACATCCGTTGCTTTAAAGCAGCCTCTAATTTAAAACCTAGCTTCATCCTGTACCAAAGCTTCACCTTGATCGAAGATTTTCTATTCTAGAAGACTGGGGTCTTATTTATAGAGTTAGGAGGACTGGAGACTTTTTCTGGAGGCAATGTGGGACTAAGGAGATCTTTGATCATCAAAATATGGAGAAATCCGAATGAAAATTGGATTAAAAAGGAGTCCTGGATGAATTCTATTGCTCTGGATGAAATATGATCATCAGATATGGATCAAATGGTCCAAAAAATGCCAAAATTGGATGCATATCGATCCAGATCAGGTCAGATTAAATTCTGACCATTGATCATGCATTGATGGAGAAAATCTGACCGCTGATCGCACGTTGAGAGTCCTGATCACCGTCGGATGCTCTCTCCATCGTCGGATCATCCCTTGGATCGAGTGCTACCATTGGATGGCGATCCACGTGAAGCCTAAAGTAGGAAATTCCCTCCACTGTTCGATCTTGACCGCAAGCAACTAGAGTCGTACGATCATGTAATTACTATTCCTATGGACCACGTGGACCGACTGCACCACACACCATAATGAATCAGCACCTCTTATTGCCGAGTGAAAAATCCAAAATATCCTGTGAGCCATGATAGATTTTCTGTGAACCCTTTAAGGGTCTAGATCCACCACGTGCCGCTCCATGATTCGTCGATTTCTGCTGAGCTGACGGTCCATGCCTGGATCGTGGACTGGCTAACGACTTCCGCGATTGAGTCGGCTAGCATGGCTAGCTTTGTTGACTTGGTTTGGCGCATTTCGATACGCCAGCTGATATGGCATGGTGGCTTGAGCCGGCTGAGCCGCATGTTATTTTTCATTTAATTTTTATTTATTTTATTTTTTTAGAAATTCATATCTTCTTTGTTTTAGCTCCGTTTTGCTCGAAACTTATTTCATTATGATCAAAAAAATGAACTCTTTCCATTGATAATAATTTTTTTAAATTTTTATTATTTTTTAATTAATTTTTTAATTAATAAAAATATTAATTTTTTAAAATATATAAAAATTGATTATTAATTTTTAAAAATTAATATAAATTAATTAATAAATTAATATTTTTATTGATAAATTTATGGTACGTATCACACCCCCCAACTTAAGTTTTGCTCATCCTCGAGTAAAGAAAGAATTTAGTTTTAAATATCTTTTAACTTTAGAGTTTCGAATTTTATCCAAGCAATTTTCAAAATGGCCATTAATATTCAGTAGAGTATAAGTGAGATATATCATTAGGATATTAATACTTATCAATGAAAAAATTAAGTAAAGAACATTAAATTTTTTTGAATTTTTTCTAAATTATCCTATCTTTATCTCTGATTTGTCTAAACTTTCATATAGGCAAGTGTATTGCTACTTCCATCCTCCATTTATTGATTTTTATTTTCACATTGATCACTTTTTGATGCGAATATCATTACTTACTTAGACAACAGGACCCAGTTACTCAATGAAAAACTAATACTTTTTTTTTAATGTTGTATCATTATTGAGTGTCTTAACCTCTTAAGCTTTCTATTTGATTCATGTAGCGAATCTTGGGCCAATGACTCCCAAACCAATTGACTTTAGGGCACTAGGTATAGAATACCCCTCGGGCTTACTAGCTCGAATCAAACAGGCTATGAGTTAAGACTAGCTTTACAATGAGCTTCTTTGCCTTTTTCACCTTTTGATGCGAAACTCAATGCTTGCTTAGGCAAAGAGACCCGATTACTCAATGAGAAGTACTTGCAAACTATTTTTAAAAAAAATTTATATGAAGAAATGTATAGTTACTCTACACAAAAATTATAAAAAGTAGACTTTTCTTTGATGCTAATAGAAAAATTAGAAATGCTCAAAAAAAACTTTTTATGTTCTAGACTTAACTCTTTATTGAATTTTCTTAATACTTGATTCCTCAATATCTCACAAATTCTCTGATCTGTGCATCAATTTTCTTTTAAAAATGCTTAGTTTAATTCAATTCTTAAGCATAATCAGGTATCTAAATACTAACTTTTTTGAGAAGTTAAAATTTTAAAAATTTTATTTTTTTCCTCCCTTCAACTTAATCGACATTATCCTCAATGAAGAAGAAAAAATAAAAAATATAATAAAAAACATGAATAATACACCTGATTATATTTTTGGTCCAGCACATACCTTTGAAAATTTAAACTCTTCCTCCAACTTATTCAATGGAGCTTATTTGATCTGATAATGCTAAAAAGAAAACTAATTAGAAAGAAAAAAGCTGGGTTACCTCCTAGGAGCGCTAAGTTTAAAATCTTTAGCCAGACTAAACAGTGATAACAGACTAATCGAGATATGTTGGTTCATAAAGAACCATGGCTTCCTCCATAGATTCTATGGGTAATTCCAAGAATGGTTTCAATTGTTGACCATTAACTTTAAAAATAACACCATTGCTTTGATTTTCAATCTCTACAGCCCCGTATGGAAAAACTTCTTGAACAGAGAAAGGTCCTGTCCATCTAGACCTAAGCTTTCTAGGAAAAAGTTGTAACCTTGAATTATACAAAGAAACCTTTTGTCCAGGAGTAAAAGATTTTCTCTGAATTGCTTGATCATAAAATACTTTCATCCATTCTTTGTATACCTTGGCATTCTCGTAAGCTTCATTTCTCAGTTCTTTTAATTCATTGATCTGAAGCTTCCTATGATTTTCGACTACGTCTAGGTCCATATTTAATTTCTTTATTGCCCACATAGCTTTATGTTCTAACTCAACAGGCAAGTGACATGGTTTTTCAAACACAATCCTATAAGGAGACACTTCTAGGTTGGTCTTGTAGCCAATGCGGTAAGCCCAAAGTGCAACTAATTTCACAGACCAATCCTTCCTATTGGCATTAACGATTTTCCCCAAGATTTGTTTGATTTATCTATTGGACACTTCAACTTGCCCACTAATTTGAGAATGATATGGTGTGGATAACTTGTGGATAATATTATATTTCTTCATTAATGCGGTAAAGGATCGATTGCAAAAATGTGTTCCTCGATCACTAATGATTTCTCTAAGAGTACCAAAGCGAAAGAGAATATTTTTCTTAAGAAATTTAATGACCACTTTGCTATCATTGGACTTACATGGAATAGCTTCTACCCACTTGGAAACATAATCAACAGCCACTAGGATATACTTATTTTCGAAGAAATTTGAAAATGATCCCATAAAATCAACTCCCCAGACATCAAAAATTTCAACTACCAAGATTGGATTGAGTGGCATCATATCTCTCTTTGTAATCCGATCCATTTGTTGGCATCGATCACAACTTTTACAGTACACATGTGCATCCTTAAATAAATTAAGCCAATAAAATCCACATTAAAGTACTTTGGCAGTAGTCTTTTTAGATGCAAAATGACCACCACATGCTTGGTCATGACAAAATGACAGAATACTTTTACCCTCATTATTAGGACATACCTCCTAATGATCTGATCAGAACACTGCTTAAACAGATATGGATCATCCCAAATGAAATATTTTACTTGAAAAAAGAATTTATGTTTATCCTGACTAGTCCAATGAGAAGGCACTTTACCAATGGCTAAATAATTCACAATATCTGCATACCAAAATTCAGTGGACACCGACATGAGTTGTTCATCTAAAAAATACTCATTAACGGGTGATTCGTTAGATGGCGCAACTATGATTTGGGACAAGTGATCAGCAACTGCATTCTCTATCCCTTTCTTATCCTTAATTTTTAGGTCAAATTCTTGAAGGAGCAAGATCCATTGAATTAAACGTGCCTTAGCATCTTTCTTTGCTAGGAGGTGTCTAATGGCTAAGTGATCAGTATAGACAATAACATGAGATCCAACCAAATAGGACCTAAATTTTTCTAGAGCAAAGACAACAGCTAAGAATTCCTTTTCCATGGTGGTGTAATTAAGCTGTACATTATTTAATATTTTGCTTGCATAATAAATAACTCTCGACAGCTTATTGATTTTTTGATCTAAGACTGCACCTACAGCATGATCAGATGCATCGCATATGAGCTCAAAAGTTTCGATCTAGATAGGTGGATAAATGATGGGGGCTGAAATGAGTGCCTTTTTAAGAAATTCAAAAGACTCAAGGCACTTAGAAGTAAACTCAAATTTCGCTTCTTTTGCTAATAAGTTCGTCAAAGGACGAGCCACTTTGCTAAAATCGTATATAAACCTTCTATAAAATCCAACATATCCTAAAAATAAACAAATTTCTTTAACAGTCTTGGATGGTGGAAGACTTACAATCAGATCAACTTTGGCCTTGTCAACTTCTATTCCTTTCTTTTAAATTACATAGCCAAGAACTATACCTTCTCTGACCATGAATTGACATTTTTTTCAATTAAGAACTAAATGCTTCTTACATCTTCCTAGAACAAGTCTTAGATGGTTTAAGCATTTAGAGAAGCTAGGTCTAAAGACAGAAAAGTCATCCATAAAAATTTCTAAAAATCGTTCAATCATATCAGAAAACATGCCGATCATACGTCTCTAGAAAGTCGCTGAAGCATTACATAGTCCAAAGGGCATATGCCTATAAGCAAAGGTTCCGAATGGATAGGTGAATGTGATCTTTTTCTGATTTTTAGGGACTATGAAAATCTGATTATAACCAGAGTATCCATCTAGAAAATAGTAAAATTCTTGTCCGACTAACTTTTCCAACATTTGATCAATAAATGGCAAAGAAAAATGATCTTTTCTTGTAGCTGCATTCAATTTCCTATAATCTATACAGACCCTCCACTCCATTTGGATCCTAGTTGGGATAAGTTCATTAGCTTCATTTTGGACTACTGTTATCCCAAATTTCTTTGGTACCACTTGTACAGGGCTTACCCACGAACTATCAAAAATGAAATAAATAATTTCATTATCCAACAACTTCAGAATTTTCTTTTTAACTACATCCTTTATGGCTGGGTTCAATTTTCTTTGGGCATCTTGAGTTGGTTTAGCCTCTTCCTCTAGATGTATCCTATGTTGAACTATGGAAGGACTTATTCCTTTAATGTCTGCCATGGTCCAGCTTATTACTTCTCGACTTTCTCTTAAGACCGTTAATAATTCCTCCTCTTGGTTAGGATTCAAGTCTGATATAATAATTACAGGCAAGATTTTCTCTGGACCTAAATATACATACTTGAGGTGCTCAAGGAGGGGTTTCAACTCTACTTTGGGTGCCTCTTCTTTTGATGACTCAGGTGATGGTTTAGTTATTTCTATGAGTGGTTCAGTGAGAGGCTCCTATCTCTGACCATTTTTATTATCTCCAAATATTTTATCTAGGTTCTCATATTCATAGGTTGGCCAGATACTAGATTCAAGATCGACTTTCTCATCGCTAATGTCTATGGGTTCATAAATTTCATCTTGGACTACACTTACATTAGCATGCTTGGTAGATTCCTATTTCAAACTGAAAATATTCAACTCGATAGTCATGTTACCAAAAGATAGTTTCATAAGTCCATTCCGATAATTGATTTCAGCATTAGCAGTAGCTAGGAATGGTCTTCCTAAAATCACTAGGATTTGACCCTTAGGATTTGATATTGGCTCAGTCTCCAAAATGACAAAATCAACTGAAAAGATAAAATTTTCAACCTTAATCAAAACATCTTCTACCATTCCCTTGGGGATCCTAAAAGATCGATCTGCTAATTGTAATGTGATCCCTGTTGGCTGAAGCTTTCTCAATCCTAATTGTTCATAAACTAAATAGGGCAAAATATTTATACTAACTCCTAAATCAAATAACGCCTTCTCAATGTGGGTTTCTCCTATGACATATAAAATTGTTGGAGACCCTGTGTCCTTATACTTTATAGGCATATGACTTAACAAATATGAACTCACACTTGCTGCTAAAAAAGCTCTCTTTGGTATATTAGTCATCTTTTTCTTGGTGCAAAGGTCTTTTAAAAATTTTGCATAAGTCGGAACTTGTTAGATCATGTCTAGTAGAGAAATATTTACTCGAACTTGCTTAAATACCTCTAACATTTTGTCTAAATATTTCGATTGTTTATTAGACCTTAATCGATTCGGAAAAGAAGCTTTAGAGATTGTGGGCATCTAGTTTGGTGCACTATCAGTTTTATGAGCTTGAGTTTGTAAGATAGATTATTCATTGGATGGCTCAATAGACTCAACACTCAAGTCTTCTCTAGTGTCAGGTGTATTTACCTTATTATCCACTTATTTTTCTAATCTCAAGGAATGAATAGCATTAACTTGATTAACCTGATTTTCTTGGGATGGTCTACCATTTTGATTCCTTGGGTTGGGCTCAGGTTGGCTAGGTAGCTTACCTCGTTCACATTCACTTATGGTAGATACTAGCTGACTCACTTGCATTTTCAAGCGGGCTATGGCCCGAGAATTTGAATTCAGAATTTGGCCTGTGGTTTGCATGAAATTGCTTAAGATGGCATTGGTATCAGCATTAGATTTGGCTAGGACTTCCAGGCTTTTCTCCAAAGAACTAAGTTTCTTTTCATTAATATTAAAGTCTGGTGGTGGCAGGATATTTATTACAAGATTAGACCTTTGGTTCTACTAATTGAAACTTGGACCACCTACATTTGGATTTTGTGACCTTGAAAAATTTGGATGATTCCTCCAACCTGGGTTATAAGTGGGTGCAGAGATTGTTCAACGGTCTCTGATATGTGGCATTCACTTGTGCACATCCATTATTTAATTGGTTCATTGGGAGGGGACATTCCTCAAGGATATGGTCTAGTGCATTGCACCTGTTGCACATGGGTGCAGACAGTTGGTTCACACTGGCTGGTCTCTGAAGTTCTAAGGCCTCTAACCTACGTGTCAAAGTTGTAATTTTGGCTTCTATAGCTAGGGAGGTTTGAATTTGGTATATTCCACCTCTTGAAGGTATGGATTTTTCTGGTTCCCTAGTTGTTTTTCATTGTAAACTTTTTCAGGCTAGGTCTTCTAGAAATTGCCAGGCTTCATTTGGTTCTTTGTACATAAATTATCCCTGGCACATGGACTCTAGCATTGTTCAGAAATTTGAATCTAATCCTTCATAAATTATTTGGCATAGCCTCCAAGTTTCTATTCCATGGTGTGGGCATTAGGTCAAGAGGTTCTTGAATCGATCGATGTATTTTCAAAATGATTCACTAGCTAGTTGATAGAATTGATTTATTTCATTTTTAATTTTAGCTATTTTATGATGAGAAAAATATTTTTTAAAAAATATTCTCATAAAGCCCTCTCAAGTCGTGATAAATTGATTTGGATGACTATAAAGCCATTTTTTGGCATTATCCTTAACAGCAAAATTGATTAATCTCAGTTTGATTTCGTCCTTTGACAATTGTTGTAGTTTCATGGTTGCACAACCCTCTTCAAATTTTCAAATGAATATATATGCATCCTCTATTCCCATGAATTTTGGAAGCATGTTAATGATTTGAGGTTTAATTTCAAAGTTATTTTCTATGGGTTGGGGCAACCTGATGCAAGAGGGTTGGACGGAACCAACTAAATAACATAAGTCCTTAAGGGTTTGAGGCTGAGGCTAATTTGCTAAATCCATTGTGAATGTTGAGGTTGTAGGATCTGAAACAGGAACTAAATCCATTTTGACTAGTCGAGCTAAAATTCTTCTCCACATGGGTGTTGAAGAATTCACTATATTCTCAATGTCCTCAATCTTTTTTATTTTATTTTATTTTATTTCTTTTAAACTCTCTTTTATCAAATTCTAGGTTAATTCAATCTTTTCATATCCTAGGACAACCATGCAATATAACTTTCCGTTATGCCAGGACAACCTTATGTCAGGACAATAGAGATTGAAAATACCTAAAGTAAAAATTTTTATTTTCAAACAAATTAATCCTAACCTAAGATCAGCCTAGATCTAGACAGCTCCTAACTATTCCAAGTCAACCTTCAAGCACTCCAAGTGTAGGATCAACCAATCAACTGGCTAGGTAAGTGTAAGGTCAATGGGAGTCCCCCGGTTGCTTGCCTTAGACACCAATTATGCTTGACCAGGTAAGCTAATGGAATCAATTAGAAACCACCTTCTTTCGGACCCAATCGTTCCTGAATCACTTTTCTAGACACCAGTCAAATTGACTAATCCTAACCTGGTTCAACTCTTAGGGTTTCTTATCCTATTGAGCTCGAGCTCCTAAGGCTGATGTCTAATTGATTTTAAAATTAAAGACTAAGGTCAATGCAGGATACTGGTTGATTATTTGTGGACTAAGAAAGGATGATCAAATCCCTATCTTATCTTGTTTAATTGGGTTGTGCCCTTAATTTGGTTTAATATTAATATACACAAAAAAAATTTTAATCAAAGGATTCTATGCAATTTAAACTAGATGCATGCAACTAATTGAATTCTGAAAGGCTTACCTTGCCTCCAGCAATCACCAAAAAAAATAAAAATAAAAATAAAACTAATATGATGCATGCTCTAAACAGTTAGGATTTTCAATCTTATCATGAAGCTTTTAATTAGGTTTAAATGAATATTTTTTTAAATTAATTTAAAAATAAAATAAATAAATAAATAAAAAGAAAAGAGGACTAGAATTAGAATTGATCTCACCAAGCAAAACTGAATGATTTGTTCCTTGCCCTAGTTCTTTTTGTTCTTTAACCTTTTTTTCTATAAAATTAAAAAAAAATTAGCAAGCAATATTTATAAGAAAATAAAAATTTTATTTATAAAAAAATCAAAGAGATCATAAATTTAATGTTCGTGCCTTCTCCGACAACGATGCCAAAAACTTGATAAGATCGTGATATTATCGTTAAGACACCATATTTATTAATTTAATTCAACTTCTTAAAATAATTAAAAATACATAGCTAGCAGCGAGACGGATCGAATCCATAGGGAAGATAGTATTTTAGTTTTCAAATCTTTGATTTTTTTAAAGAAAAAGATTTGAAAAAAATTTTAAAATCAAAAGTGAAGTCGGAAAATAAAAGACGAAAATTAAAAGATTTAGAAATTCAAACTTGGTACTAAGATCTACAAGTTAGATCTTAGCATCTACTTGCAATAAAATAAAAAATAATAATTAAAATATAGAAATTAAATTACAACAAAAATAAAGAGCATGAAACTAAAGAATATGAAAATAAATATTACATTAATTAAAAAATTTATAATTTAAATATATAAAAAAAATAAAATAGGCTAAATTTCTGATCTTCGATCGCTATTGGCAAAAAGATGGTGTAGAAGTCCAGCTCTTCCTCTCAGCATCCGTTACTTTGAAGCAGCCTCTAATTTAAAGCCTGGCTTCATCCTATACCAAAGCTTCACCTTGACTGAAGATTTTCTATTTTGGAATGCTGGGATTTTATTTATAGAGTTAGGAGGACTGGAGACTTTTTCTGGAGGTAATGTGGACTAAGGAGGTCTTTGATCGTCAAAATATGAAGAAATCCGAGTAAAATCAGATTAAAAAGGAGTCCTGGATGAATTCTATTGCTCTGGATGAAATCTGACCGTCGGATATAGATCAAACGGTCCAAAAAATGCCAAAATCGGATGCGTATCAATCCAAATCAAGTCGGATTAAATTCTGGCCATTGATCACGCGTTGATGGAAAAAATTTGACCGTTGATCGCACGTTGGGAGTCCTGATCACCGTCGGATGCTCTCTCCGCTGTCGGATCATCCCCTGGATCGAGCGCTATCGTTAGATGGCGATCTGTGTGAAGCCTAAAGTAGAAAATTTTCTCCACCGTCCGATCTTGACCACAAGCAACCAAAGTCGTACGATCGCATAATTACTGTTCCCATGGATCGCGTGGACCGACTGCACCGCACACCATAATGAATCAGCGCCTCCTATCGTCGAGTGAAAAATCCAAAATGCCCTGTGAGCTGCGATAAATTTTCTGTGAATCCTTTAAGGGTCTAGGTCCACCACGTATCGCTCCGTGATTTATCAATTTCTGTTGAGCTGATGGTCCACGTCTGGATCGTGGACCGACTGACGACTTCTACGGCTGAGTTGGCTAGCATGGCTGGCTTGGCGCACTGATTTTATCGGCTTGGCTTGGCACATTTAGATGCGCCGACTGATATGGCACGATAGCTTGAGCCGACCGAGCCGTATATTATTTTTTATTTAATTTTTATTTATTTTATTTCTTTAAAAATTCATATCTTCTCCATTTTAGCTCCGTTTTGCTTGAAACTTATTTCATTACAATCAAAAAAATAAGCTCTTTCCATTAATAATAAAATTTTATTTTTTAATTTTTATTATTTTTGATTAATTTTTTAATTAATAAAAATATTAATTTCTCAAAAATATATATAAATTGATCATTAATTCTTAAAAATTAATATAAATTAATACTTTTATTGATGAATTTATGGTACTTATCACCACCAATACTAAGCGAAGTGAAGGAGTGCAAGATTTAGTACACTCGGATATGTGGGGACCGATTTCTATATCAGTTAGAGATGGGGCAAGATATTTTATCATCTTCATTGATGATTACTCAAGAAAGATATAAATTTCTCTGATAAAAAAAAAATTAGAGGTATTTACCTAATTTAGAGTCTGAAGAGCTGGAGTTAGGAAGACAGGTGAAGTGTCTGAGGTCGGATAATGAAGAAAAATATACAAGCCTAGAGTTTAGGAGATACTATAAAAAAAATGACATCAAACGTCATTACACAGTGAAGATAACTTTCCAACAGAATGGTTTGCGAAGAGGATGAACCGAACACTGACCAAGAATGTACAGAGTTTGAGGCTGCAAACATCACTTTCAAAAAAATTTTTGGATGATACTTTAATTTTTTCTTGTTTTCTTGTTAACAGATCCTCTCACCGCAAGCTAAATTGAGGCTTTTCAGAGGAGATCTGGAGTGGAAAGAAGCTGGAGTTTGGCCATCTAAAAGTCTTTGATTATCCGATCTATGTACATGTGGAGGCAAGGGAGAGGAGCAGGTTAGATCCAAAATCTCAAAGGATATTTTTTATTGGATATCCACAAGGAGTCAAGGAATACCTGTTGTGAAATTCTGAAGCACAAAAGTCAGTAATCAACAAGAATGTCATCTTTGATGAGAGAAGCATCTTGGAGAGATCTAGGAGTACAGGTGGAACTAAAGAAATGAAGGTGAACAATGGTGGTCAGTTAGAGACAGATGACCTACACTCTACATCCACTTATAGGAGTATTCTTATTGAGGTAGAGCTGGGTAGAAGGATAGTTACTCAGATACTCAGATCAGAGATCAGTATGGAGAGCCAACTACTCAGTTAGATGTATAGGAGCAGCCAAAGACTTCAGACAGGAGCAATATGTCAGTGGGATAAGCCCCAACATACTATCAGGTGACCTATCAGATATGACATTGATGAGATTATCTTTTATGCACTCATCACTGCTAATGAAGATCCAGAAAACTATGCAGAGACTATGGAGAGTGAAGACCATGAGTCATGGATGCAGGCCATGATGAAGAAGATGGAATTACTAAAAAAGAATCAGACATGCAGTGGATGGATCTTTCAGAAGGTGCTAGATCTATTAGCTCAAAGTAGGTGTTCACTAAGAAGGAGGCATTTTTAGAACAAAATGAAGTTATATTCAAAGCACAGCTAGTAGTAAAGAGATACTCACAGAGAGAAGGGATTGATTATACAAAAATTTTCTTTTCTATGGTGCGTTATACTTCTATTTGGATTTTGTTGTCGCTGGTGGCACAGCATAACATGAAATTGAAACAAATGGACATGAAGACGGCCTTCCTTCATGAAACTTTAGAGGAAAAGATCTATATGAAGTAGCTAGATGGTTTCATAGAGATTGAACAAGAGGAGATAGTGTGTTTACTCAGGAAGACACTGTATGGCCTGAAATAGTCCTCTTATCAATTGTATCATAGATTTGATAGCTTTATTTTGAGCTTGAAATTTATCAGATGTGAATATGATTGCTGTGTCTATGTCTAGAATGTAGATGAGGAGGATGCCCTGTTCCTTCTATTGTATATAGATGATATGCTCATAGCCAGTAGAAGCATGGAGGCTATGAAAAGACTGAAAGAAGAATTTTCATCTGAGTTTGAGATGAAGGATCCGAGTCCAGCAAAGAAAATTTTTGAAATGAAGATTTGCTGAGATAGATGCAAAGGAGTGCTCTATTTGTCATAAGGAGGATATGTCCAAAAAAATTTTAGAGAGATTTGAGATGGAGAAGGCCAAACCTGTAAAGACATCATTACCGAGCCATATATCTCTTTTCAAGTATCAAAACCTCCGGTCAAAAGAACAGAGAGAGTACATGAATAGAGTTCCTTATATAAATACTGTAGACAGTATGATGTACACTATGGTGTGTTGTAGACTAAATATAGCATTTGCAGTGAGTTTGGTTAGTAGATATATGGCTAACTCTGGGAAGGAACTCTGAAAAGCATTGAATTGGATACTGAGATATCTACAGGAAATAAGGGACTATAGTTTGATATTTTGTGGGCAGTCAAGAGGATTTGAAGAACAATCTGTTAAGATGTGTGGAGGTTCAAGTCCTCTGGAAGGATTTGTAGATGCAAATTATACAAGTGATCTTGATACAAGGAGGTCTACTACTGGATACCTCTTCTGTATGTTTGGTGGATCAATGTCTTCGAGATCAATTCTTCAACCAATCATAAGTCTTGTCTACTATAGAGGCTGAGTACATTGAAATAACTAAGGCTACAAAGAAAGTTTTCTGGCTTAGGAGGTTGATTGTTGAGATACGGGTGAAGTAGAGCAAGGTTACACTGGATAGTGATAGTCAGAGTGCTTTACTGTTTGCATATAATCCAGTCTATCATGCGTGCATAAAGCATATAGATGTGAGGTACCATAGGATCAGAGAGCTGATGGAGGAAAGTGAAGTGGAATTGATAAATGTCTATACCAAGAAGAATCAGCTTGATGTACTCATAAAGGTACTCTCCAGAGATAGTTTTCAGATGTGTGTGGCATAGATATGGATTTGCAAGGAAAAAATGAGTTCACAAGGACTTGAAAGCATCAAGGTAGAAAATGTGAGCTCAGGTATGGTGCTCCCAAGTCTTAAAAATATGAGAAGAAAGATCATGGAAAGATAGGAGCAAGCCAGCAAAGAGATCAACCTAGATAAGCAAAATTGCAGAAATTTAGTTGGCTCTTCCTGAGACTGGGTCGGCTAAGTTGGGAGCTGGGTTGACTCAGTCCAGAACTAAATCGGCTATGTTTCAGAGAAAATTCAAACAGAAAGCAGTGCTTTCGAGACTACTGGCAAGATACCTAACTGGATCGGCTCATTGAATTTGTGAGCCGACCCAATCGTAGGTTAGCCAACTCAATCTGAGATTGGGCTAGCTCAGTATCACAGGATCAATTTTGTCTACGTAGATTATTTGGATTTGAAAAGTTTTTTTATGAGCTTGGGGCTTGATCCTATTGTATAGTATATATACGAGAAATTGGTCAAGATTAATGTAATGCTAAATACACTGAAATAAAAGCTCCTTTCTTTCAAAAAATTCTTATACTCTCTTTCCCTCTTTTCTCTTTCTTGAATTCATTGTTTGTACTTTCATATTAATTCTAGAAGTTTATTTCTTGTTGTTGGCTAATCACTAGTGGCTATGCCGGTCCGTGAGAGGGTCATTTTATTCAACACCTAGCAGTATATAGTAGCAATCCAACAGAATTGAATGAAAAATCTCTAGATATAGTTATCATATGATTCAGTTCCTCTATCATGAGTTTTGACTAGATAGTAGGTCATGGATAATCATCAAATCTCAACTTCAATCATATGATAAATTTAATTAGCTCGAGTCTAAATAATGATTCTTATATAAACTTTTTTCATCAATCACACTGTTGTGGCCACAGATTCAAGGACTCAGCCTCTCAAATCCCATAGGACTTCTTCTTTTTATCAAAATTGATAGATTTCATCTAGATCCACATCTTGCTCCTATGGTGGACCAACTATCGTCATCCACTATAAAGACTCATAAAATTAATATTTATATGTAGTTAAACTTTAGTAGCCTCACTGTGAACAATCGTGGCACCATAGGTCAAAGGACCATTCACATAATTATAGCATCAAGACGATCACTAACGATTGAATAGAAATCCATGTGATCTCTCATACGGTCATACTCAATACTAGTTGTTCTCTAACAACTACCTGTACTTGTAGCTCAGTGTCTCTAGATTATAGACTAGAAACTCATCTATCTCAAACAAAGTGATCTATGTGCTAGTCTATTCGGATCGATTACCGTTCTTATGATGATCATATAATCGAAAGTAATTTAAAAATTAATTACACATATCTCTAATTCATAACTTTTTGAGAATGTGTATCGTAAGCATTAATTTCTTGAACGATTCAAAGACACATCATACTTAAATGAAAATAAAGTTATCCTTTTATTAATCAAATCAATATTTTAAATATAAATTTATGCCCTAGGATAAAATAATGTGTCTGTCATATTGGCTTCTAGGACATATATTTAACAATCTTTCACTTGGACTCAAGCTAATTGATCATTAATTTAAGTTCCATCTTCTCAAGGTGGACTTCAATCTTTAACTGGCTCAACTACTTTATCAATGGATTAGCCATATTGTTCGTAAAGTTTACACTTCACATCTTAATATATTTTTTCTCAAGATAATCGCGTATTATATGAAATCGCTACTTGATGTGCTTGAATTTCTGATGAGATATTGGCTCATTGGCAAGTGCTATGGTTGTTTTTGTCGCAATATAGCGGTATGGCATCCGATGTCATTACACCGAGCTCCATGATGAACTTTTTGAACCAAAAGCCTTCTTTTGCAGCATCTGAAGTGGTGATGTATTTAGTTTCTAGATTAAATCTGCTATGATGGGTTGCTTGGAACTCTTCCAGCTGATTATGCCACTATTTTATATGAACACATATCTTGAGGCAGATTTTCTATCATCAAGATTAGACATGAAGTCTAAATCAGTATAACCCTCAACCTACAACTCAGACCATTTTTCAAAGATCAAGAACAAATTCTTAGTTCTTCTTAAGTACTTAAGAATGTTCTTCACAGCTATTTAGTGCTCCTCGCCTAGATTTGACTGATACCTACTCGTAGCACTCATAGTAAGAACAATATCAGGTCGAATACATAGCATGGCATACATGAGGCTCCCTATTACCGAGACATAAGAAATCCTACTCATGCATTGAATTTTTTCATATATGAAAGTGTTGAAAAATATGTTCCAAAGTCGATCATCAGTCTATTAATGATTGTGTTAATCTTATAAAATATAAATAATTATTATGAATAAAAAGATTATTCTGGCTTTTTACATTACAAATGTATATCTTCTAATAAACTTTTATGTTGTGATGAAGTCCATAGGACTATTTAGATTCAATAAAGAGAGGATTTATCAATTATTTATTAAAAATATTCACGACCAAATAATACATTTTTAACTAGGATAACAATATTTGCCAAATATAGGTTGTTGTATGCCATATAGATTGGTTGTCTTCTTAATTAAGGAGTGTAGAGATACTAATATGACATACAGATAAGATATAGGAGTATATTATCACTGAACGTGATCAACTCTAGAGGATTCTGCAATCAAAAATTGCTCTGATAGGATATGGGTATAAGTATCCCTCCGACCTGAGATCACCATGGTGACTTGCAAGCAACTCACTATGCTTTGGTGCTGGACTATCTGAATTTTTAATTCAATGATGGAAGATTTTTATGAATAGTCAAGTACTTATAAAGTCGGTGCATGATCGAGATGGGATTGACCACTCCAAGGATTTGGAGAAAATGCATCATTATATTTTAATTTAGCAAAATCTTGGCCAAAGTAATCCATGTGATGGATTTCATATTTTGAAATATAATGTAGATGACCTATTCAAGGTTGACAGTTAAATCCTGAGTCATCCTATGAGTATTCATGGTCAAGAGGATGAATTATATAGAAACCACATCCATATGGGTTCTAGCATGTTGCTTTATACATTCGATCTATCTGGCTGTTATGTACCATTGCTAGATAGTCACTTCGATTGGTATAAAAATTTATTCCTATGCTACCGGCTTAGGTTCAAACCTATTGGATCACACGCATTTAGATTTTGATCTGATCCAATGGTTGATCAATGGTTAAGAATCATTTTAGGATCAAACAGTCAATGCGATTGATGTATGACCTAGTGCAAGAGTTGCAAGAAGATTAATTAGCAATTGAATTGCTAATTAGCTCAATCTGAGTGAGCATTAGGGTTGAGATCGAGTCTAATTGAATAAGATTTAATTAAATTTGGTTTGAACTTGATTAGATCAAGTCTAATTGATTTATGGGATAAGCCAATTGTAAGAAAGATCAATTTTCTATTGAATTAGGACTTGTATGCACCTAATTTCTAATTTGATTAGAATTTAAAATAGAATTAAATTAAATTTAATTTAATTTAAATAGGCTCCTAGTTGAACTAGGAACATCCTTAATTAGGTTGCACTAGTTCTAGTTTGATTAGGCTTAAAATTTGCTTTGACCAGTTAAAACATAAAAGTCCTAGTTTGACTCTCTCCCTTGCACCATCTCACTCTCCCACACCCTCTCTCCTTGACTTTTGGCATGAGATCCCTCATGCCCATAGATGCCCACGCCACCCCTTGCGCCCCCTCTCTTTTGATTTGGGAACTAGTTGCACCCCCTCTCTTTTGATTTGGGAATTAGTTGCAGACAAGATCAGAACAAACAAGTTATTTTGACCTAACTAGGACTCTATTGAATAGAGTTTGACACCTCACCAACCCTATCCAATGTTGACGCCAACTCACAATCAGATTTGATCTAATTTTAGCACAAGAAAAGAGGGGATTTTAGGTGCATACAAAGTATGGCGCGTCTAGGAAAAGAAGAAGGTGCCCAAGAGTTGGGCACCCCATACAATTGCCCCTTTAGACATTCCTTTTCTAAGCATTTGACCTAGAGAAGAACTCTTCCAAATCTCTCTATATATGAGGAGTTTGGTCATGAGATTTTAGAGTTGAATTCACCAATAGAAGGTCTTTTGGGCATGGAGTATCTGGGTATAGAGAGGTCTTAGGCATGGGGTTTTGTAAGGACAAAGATTGAATATCCTACTGGGAGAGGGAAAAAAAAAAAAGGGGGTTCTTCTCTAAAGATCCAAATCCTCTTCCTCTACCTTTTTTTTGAGAGTTTCGAGAAGAGGGTTCTCTCTCCCAAATCCTCTCAACCTCTTTTGATCCTTGGAAGGTTCAAGCAATTCTAAGAAGGAGGTTCATGATCAACTATCAAAGAATGATCAGTAAAGTGCTAGCATATCGTGCTAATTTCCAAGCATTGAACTTCTGATCAATTCGAGACTTCGTGTGGACTACTCGTAAGGCTGGATACCTATGTGGCTCGAAGCGATAACCTTAGCTTCTAATCAGCAAACTAAGTTCTCAACCTATGAAAAGATATTGAGATTTGATCTTAATAGTTATCTAGATTAGATATAGATTTGATCGATGTTGATATGATTAACATCTTTTCTTTTAGTCTCATGTTTAATTTTCAGATTTAATACTTGCATAATTTTATAGATTAATTTAATTAATCTCTAATTTTTGTTGTATATAATTTTGAAAAAGTTTTAAAATAGATATATGTAAACCCTAGTTTTTTTCTTTAGGAAGGATACATCGTTTTGGAAAGACGAATACCATGCCTAAGAGGTAGAAGCCACTTTTTAGAGTTTTTCATGCTGAACCTCTTCAGCACCTCTATATACAGCTTTTGTGATAGGCCTAACACTCTCTTAGATCTTTCTCTATAGATTTTTATTTTAAGAATATTAGATGCTTTTCTTAAATCTTTCATGAAGAATTTCTTGAACAACCATCTCTTAACCGAGGTCATCATGAAAATATCATTTTCAATAAAGAGAATATCATCTGCGTTTAGTATGAGAAATATAACCACGCTTCCACTAACCCTTTTGTACACAAGGTTCCTCTTCATTTTTTTTATAAAATCAAATGATTTGATCGCATCATCAAAATGAAGGTTCCAACTCTAAGAAGTTGCTTTAATCCGTATATGGATCTTTGTAGCTTGCAGACTCTATGATCTCCATCATCAGAAGTAAAATCTAAAGACTGCTTCATATAGATATCTTCCTCAAGATATCTATTTAGAAAAGTAGTTGTCACATCCATCTACCAGATTTCATAATCATAGAAAACTATAATGGCAAACAATGTACAGATGGAGTTAACCATGGCCACAGACGAAAAGATATCCTGATAGTCAATACCTTCATACTGACTACAACTTTCGCTACGAGCCTAGCTTTATAGGTCTCTACCTTATCATCTATACCTATTTTTCTTTTATGGATCCATTTACATGCAATGGGTATTATATCCTCTAGTGGATCCACTAAGGACTATACTTGGTTCAAGTATATCGAGTCAATTTATAACTTCATTGCATCTAACCATTTCTTAGAATCGATGTTAGACATTGCCTTGTCAAAGGTATTCGGATCATCTCTATGATTCTTATCTTTCATAGAAAATATTTTCTCTACATCCTCTAAAAATATATCCATGTACCTTTTAGGAGGATGGAAAATCCTACTAGATCTATAAGATGGTGAAGAAACATCAACTACTAGCTTAATATTAAAGGGTTCTTAAGGATTCATAGCTCGTTGCTTTTCATAGACTCTCTTCAAGCTTAATTAACCTCCCACTATCACCATCCTGGATAAACTATTTTTCTAGGAATATGGCATGACGACTCATAATCACATTATAATCTTATGAAAAGTAAAAATAGTATCTGATGGATTCTTTTGGATATCCTATAAAGCAAGCTATGATAGATCTATCTTCTAACTTGTCAGCTATTTGTCTCTTCACATAGGCTAGACATCTTCAAGTCTTAAGATGACCTAGACTTGGCTTCTTACCATACCATATCTCATACGATATGGTAAAAATAGATTTAGAAGGAACCCTATTTAATATGTAAATTATGGTTAATAAGGCATGTTCCCAAAGATATAAGGATAAATCAGTGAAGCTCATTATGGACTTGACCATATTCAATAAGGTCCTTGTTGGTGCAGACACTGGTCGTCGCCGGAGGCCGCTGGAGTCGAGACCGCTGAGGTCACCGTCGGAAACTTGCAAAACAGAGTTCCATCCGGAGCCGGTGGAGGGTGGCTCTGGCAGGACCCTCCGACGCTCAAGTCAGCTCTGGCCAATAGGAATGGAGTGCTCGAAATGAGTTCCAAAGCTTAGAGAAGAAGAGGAGAGCTTAGAGATCAGAGAGAGTAGCGTATCTGGAGGGGTCCTTTTTATAGCGGAGCTTGATGGTGACAGCTGCAGCCGCGTGCTGGTGGGCCACTCGAGATTCGATGGAGCCAGTCTCACGAAAAGGTGCCATGTGCGGTGGATTGATGGTGACAGCCATCGCCGCCTCATAGCGGATCGCTATCACTCGCGGTGGACTGATGGTGATGGCTGTAGAGCTTGCGGCGGACTGATGGTCCCATTTTGGAGGAATTCGGGCTTCTGAAGAGGAAGCTTGGAGAGAGTTCGGCTCCCATAGGCGTCTGGCTGGAGGTATGCAGCTAAGGCTCGTCCGCTGAGGAGTTCGACCGCTGGAAATCCGAAGCTCGACCGTTGGAGAGATCGGCCGAATGTTAGACTTTGGCTGAGGCTCGTCAGCTGAGGAGTTCGACCGCTGAGAATCCGAAGCTCGACCATTGGAGAGTTCGGCCAGCTGTTGGACTTCGACTGAGGCTCGACTGCTATGAAGTTCGACCGACTGAACGGATTGAAAGAAGCTCGACCGATGGGGGTTCGGTCGAAGCCCGACTGCTTGGAGTCCAAGAAGCTCGGGCGTTAAGTAGTTCGGCCGACTGTAGGAGTTCGGCTAAGACCCATCCGTCGAAGCTCTTCTGCGGCTATAGGTTGCCGTCGAGCTAGACTTCGACGGGAGTGGAATTTATCTCCAACACTAGCCCCCCACTTTCGAGTTCGAAAATCGAAGGAAGGGAGTGCAGGAAAGTCTTCCAACCCGTTCAGCCGGCTGAACTTCGTAGCAACCGAGCCTCAGCCGAAGTCCAACAGCCGGCCGAACTCTCCAATGGCCGAGCTTCGGATTCTCAGCGGTCAAACTCCTCAGCTAACGAGCCTCAGTCGAAGTCCAACATTCGGCCGAACTCTCCAACGACCGAGCTTCGAATTCCCAGCGGCCGAACTCCTCAGCGGACGAGCCTTAGCTGCATACCTCCAGTCAGATGCCTATGGGAGCCGAACTCCCTCCAAGCTTCCTCTTCAGGAGCCCGAACTCCTCCGAAATGGAACCATCAGTCCGCCGCAAGCTCTGCAGCCATCACCATCAGTCCATCGTGAGTGATAGCGATCCGCTATGAAGCGACGATGGCTGTCACCATCAATCCACCGCACACGGCACCTTCCCGTGAGACTAGCTCCGTCGAATCTCAAGCGGCCCACTAGCACGCGGCTGCAGCTGTCACCATCAAGCTCCGCTATAAAAAGGATCCCTCCAGATACGCTACTCTCTCTGATCTCTAAGCTCTCCTCTTCTTCTCTAAGCTCCGGAACTCATTCTGAGCACTCCATTCCTATTGGCCAGAGCTGACTTGAGCGTCGGAGGGTCCTGCCGGAGCCACCCCCCACCGACTCCGGACAGGACTCTATTTTGTATATCCCCGACGGTGATCTCAGCGGCCTCGACTCCAACGGCCTCCGGCGACGACCAGTTTCTGCACCAACAGTCCTATTCCTTCTTTTGGATATCCTATTGAATTGAGATGTACCAGGAAGAGTCTATTAAGAGACTATGCTATTATCCTTAAGATAACCCAAAAACTTTCTACTAAGATATTTTTCTCCTCGATTTGATCAAAGAACCTTAAGAGATTTTTTTTGTTTGTTTCTCTATTTCATGTCTGAATTTCTTAAATTTTTTAAAGGATTCAGACTTGTATCTTATAAGAAATACATACCTGTACCATGACAGATCATCGGTAAAGATGATGAAGTAGTGATAACCACCTCCGGCCTGCATATCAAATGGGCTACATACGTTGGTGTGTACCAAGGCAAGTATCTCAGTGGACCTTTTCCCATATCCTACAAAAGGTAACTTGGTCATTTTTCCTCGAAGGCAAGATTTACAAGCTGGCTATGATTCAAAATTAAAAGAGCCAAGGATCCCATCTCTTTCCAATTTATTTATCCTATCCTTTCTAATATGGCCAAGTCTATGGTGCCACATATACTTTTAATTAATTTTATCTCTAGATTTCTTCTAACCTACGGCACTCACTATCTATTCATTTATATTCACATTTACATCAATATGCAAGTGATAAAGAGCGTTAATTAAAAGATCTTGTGCAACCAATTTATTTTACAAATAAATAAAATATAAATCTTTATTAAAATAGAAATCAAATCCATCCTATGCTAGTATAGAAATGCAAATCAAATTTTGGCTAGCTACATGAACAAAATAACAATCTTTTAAATTTAATCTAAGGCCTAATGGTAATCGAAGAGGATAGGTGCCAACAGCTTTTGCAGCAACCTTTGCTCCATTACTGACCCAAAGGATCATCTCATCTTGCCTCAACTCTCTACTTTCTATTGATCCTACATTGAAGTACAAAAATGAGCACTAGAACTAGAGTCCAATATCCTACTAAAGGTGGAAGAAACTATTGATTAGATTCAATTACGAGCATTGCAGACATACCTTCCACTACGGATAGTTCCTCCAATGGCTATCAGTATTATAATGAAAATACTTTTCTTTATCAACGGCCTTCTTTAGAATGTTCTTCTTTAGCTTGTTCTTCTTCTTTTGCTTCTTCACGGGCTTATTCTTTTTCTTCTTCCAATTAGACTTTTTTTTGGAAGATGCTTTCTTTATAGCAAGAACAGTGCTCCTAGAACTTTTCAAGGTTTCCTCAGTTGTGACCAACATATTGATCAGTTCAGAAAGGGTGCAGTCCAACTTGTTCATATGGTAATTTATGATAAATTGACTATATAAACTCGTAAGGAATTGCAGGATCAAATCCACTTAAAATTTCTTCTACATCGATAGCCCAAGCTTCTAAAGCTCTTCAAGATCCTTGATCATTGTCAAACAATGATCGTGGGCCAACTGTTCTTCATGCATTTTTTGGTTAAAAAGTTTTTTAAATAATTCAAAATATGCAGTTTGGCTTTGCTCACTGTACAACTCTTGCAGGTGAGTGATCATCACCTTGGCAATGGGTATATGCTCATGCTAGCTTTGCAACTCATTTGATATAGAAGCCAGCACATAGCACTTTACCCGATTATCATCATCCATCCACTTATCTAGAGCCGCTCTCTGCTCAGCACTAGGATGGGTTGGTAAAGCTAAGAGGTCCTGGTCAAGACAATCTTGGACTCAAGGATGTGGGCTAGAGACTTCAAAGCTGACATGATTTAACTACAATAGTAGATATTCAAGTTAGGCATTTATATTTAATGTTGAGATATCAACTCACTCTAATACCACTTATTGAGGATCTAGTATTAGATTATTATGATAGAAAGAAAGAAGAAAAATAAAATAAAAAAATAATTAAGTATATGGATCAATTTAAAGACTCGCCTCCATGGGACATGCAAAGCTCCACTATGTAAGAGAAAAATAAGTATAAGAGGAGAACACTCACTCTCAATTAACTATATACAAATCTCTCTAAACTAGAAGCTACCGTCACAAAAGCTCTCTCAGAATCTCCAAAAAAATCCACAAAAGCTACAAAATACTCTGCCCTCACAATCTCTGCGTCGTTTGCTATGCACCTATTGCTTCTTTTTCATGGGCTGCACGTACTCGGTGCTCTGTCAAACTCTTTTTGATGACTGTTTGAGTCTCTTTATGTCTCTCACGCCACACGTGCCACACATAGCTCCACAGTATCTCAGACCTTTAAATAAGATAAGAATCCTCTTCTCAGTAAATCACAAGAGTCCTAACATAGCTCTTTCTCCTAATATGAGTCGAACATGATTTTGATGGGATCTTAAAATATTTTTCAACCTTCAGATCATGACTGCAGCCTTCCATAGCTGCTGAATCCTATGATTTACGCGCAACTCCCGTAGACCCCTTGAATTAATCACAATCCAAGTCCAAATAGAAAATCCCATCCTATTTTGTTTGCCTTCGTCGAGCTAGCTCAATCAGAGATTGAGCTGGCTCAACTTCATCTTGTCCGAACACCTACTTTCTGTCTACCTGAGAGGGCCGGCTCGATCTCAGCCCGAGCCAGCTTGACCCCGTATCAGAGCCAGCCCAACTGCTTGTTGATACTAATTCTCCTCTTGCTATGGATCAAATTCGAGACATCAAATTCTAACAATCTCTGTCTCAACTCGACATTCAACATCCACCTAACTTTGAGAGCTTTTGGATCTTCTCACCTCCCTGCCTTGGGATAATCGCCTGCTGATCATGGATGGACAAATATGGGAGTCGAGCCAGGCTGCTCGATCCCACCTCCATCAATAGCTGTGAACCTTCTGACTTAAGACCTGCTGGAAATAATCTTTTGCAGTAATAGAAACTTCACTTTGCAACGTCACATGTCATCCTCCTAAGTCTTCCATCTCATGCCCGATCCATCTCCACTTAGAGCTCCACCTCGCTCTGAACTCCTTGTCATGGGGTAATGTCCTCCATACTTTCTTTCTCTTAATACCATCCTACTATCGTGCATAACCTTCAGGATTTCTTCACCAACTTTTCATCTGAAGTCGATCGAATCCAATCTGCTTAGTGAGATTAGATTCTTCTTAAAGTTTGGTATGTATTGAATCTCACCCAACTTCTTCACTATTCTATCATAGAGCTCCATACTGACCATCCCGCTGCTCTTGATCTCACAGCTCGATTCATCTGGTAGGAACATAGTACCCTCACTGGTCTCTAGGGAGTCAAACATCTTCTTTCTACAATATATATGATGAGAATAAGCAGAATTCATAATCCATTGAAAGAAAGAAGTAGATATCACATCGTAATCAGAATAACATCATTACTATCTTCTGTATCGCTACTAGCCATCGCCATAGTAGCTCTCGTTCGATCTTTGAGTTGTGGACAATCCTTGACTCGATGCTCCAACTTATCATACCGACAGCATTTGATCTTGCTATGATCCCTCATCTTGAATCTAGATTGTCCTCGTGATCTTTTGCCGCTCCATCTATTGCCTCATGCTCCTCTAGAAATCGTCAAAGCTGAGCTGCCACCATCTGAGTTTAAAGTTGGATTCTTCCTCCTAAGAATCTCATTCTGAAGAATGCTACAGTGACTTCATTTATCTTGATGGTGCTTTTTCATACAAGAAGAGCAATCACCAAAGACTCATACAAAGGAGGAAGCGACGCTAGCAAGACCAATGCCCTGATCTTCTCTTCAACTTTTTCACCAATGCTGAAGAGGTCGATGAGAATCTTCTAAAAATTAGATAGATGCTCCTGCATACTCTGACCTTCGTCTATCCATAGCTATTAGAACTACCTCTAAAAAAATAGCATATTGATGAGCGACTTTACCATGTACAGCTCTTCGAGCTTCGACCACAGCATCGTTGAAAAGATTTTGCCAAGTATATGGATCACAATATCATCCATTAGATACAAGCGGATCGTGCTCACCACCTACATCTATATCTACTTCTAATCCTTCACCTCCATGATGACTGGCATCTTCTCATACAAAAGAGCATCGATCAAATCCTATTGAATGAGGACATCCTTTATCCTTACTTGCCAAAAGAAAAAATTAAATTTTTTATCAAACCTATTGATCTCCATCTTGATTATACTTGTCTTCTCCATATTCTTCAATATTTAACACCACTACTATAATCTACGCTCTGGTACCATCTAGTTCTGATATCAATTTATTGGAATGTCAACTCACTCTGATACTACTTATTGAAGATCTAATATCAGATTATTATGGCAGAAAGAAAGAAAAAAAATAAAATAAAAAAATAATCAAGTACGTGGATCAGCCTAAAGGCTCATCTTCATGGGACATGCAAAGCTCTATTATGAAAGAAAAAAATAAATACAAGAGGAGAACATCCACTCTCAACTCACTATACATAAATCTCTCTCAGCTAGAAGCTATCCTCATAAAAGCTCTCTCAGAGTCTCCAAGAAGATCTACAGAAGCTACAAGATGCTCTGCCCTCACAACCTCCACACCGAATATTATGCACCTATTACTTCTCTCTCTCATGGGCTGCACGTACTCGATGCTCTGCCAAACTTCTTTTGGCGGCTGCCTAAGTCTCTCTACATGCCTCTCATGTCACATGCACCACACATAGCTCCACAGTACCTCAGGCTTTTAAATAAGATGAGAATCCTCTTCTCAACAGATCACATGAGTCCTAACATGACTCTTTCTTCTAATATGAGTCGAACATAATGTTGATAAAATTTTGAAATATTTTTCAACATTTAAATCATGACCGTAGCCCTTCGTGGCCGCTGGATCATATGATCCACGTGCAACTCCCATAGATCTCTTGAATTAATCACAATCCGAGTCCAAACAGAAAATTTTGTCCTATTTTGTTCACCTCCATCGAGCCATCTATATCAGAGGTGGCTCAACTGCGTCTCATCCGAACACCTACCTTTTATCTATCTGAGAGGGTCGGCTCGACTGTAGTTCGAGCTGGCTTGATCTCAGTCCAATCCGGCTCGACCCCATATTAGAGTCAATCTAACTGCTTACTGATACTAATTCTTCTCTTGCTGTGGATCGAATTCGAGACGTCAAATTCTAATAATTAATTGTTATATTTGTTCTAGGGACTTTAACAAATAAATAAGCTTCTAATATTTTTTCAGATCCCTACACTCTATGGATGGAAAAATGAAAATCCAAACATGATAATTGAATTTCTAGTAGGTGCTACGATCCCATCAATGCTATGCACCTCACTTGATAGTTATTGATAACACACACATCGATACATGGATAACTCTTTACCTAGATGCTTCTCTAAGCATGCTGCAGCGACAAGCTCTCTAAGTTATGTGGGCTTACCTAATAGTTATTAACCACAGTCCTTAGTTAAGCCTAACCCGCTATTCACAAGCAAGTGCAAGGCGTTATTGGGTCCCTCACTTGACAGTTATTGAGCCTAACACATCTTTACTCTAGAGTAACTCTTTGCTAATAGAATGATTGCATATTCCCGATGCAACTGAGCCACTATGATCGCCAAGAATAATCAACACCAGTACCATGCCTACACTTCTATAATGATGGAAGACCTATAGACTTAATATTTATTAAAGAGATTGGATTCAGATCTTATCTAATCAGTCATCGAATGGCTGATCTAATTGGTATGGACTAAACCAAATTGTTAAGCAACCAACATTCTAGACTTAATCATTCAAATTAGCTAGGTAAGTGAGATCGATGATGCTCGTCGTTATAGCACCAAAGATAATATTAAACATAAGTGGTGAGTTAGATGTTGATTTTCTCAAGGATCATAGGCTAAGTTACATTCAATTTAATTAAAAATAAAATTTTAAATTAATTTATAAAGTAAAAATTAAAAAAAATAAATTAAGAGTTAATTTAAATTTTAATAAATTAAAATAAAAAAAGATAAATTATAATTAATTAAGATTTTAGAATTAATTAATAGTAAGAAGAAAAGTTTGTCTAGGATTTCATTTTCATCTTCTAATATTCAAGTCTATAATTGATTCATGTAATCTTTTCATTATCAACATGCAATCTTATGAGATGTATGTTTTCTTGATCAAAATATAACATAATCTATTCTACTAAGTATGGGCCATATCTAACACGATGACCCATCTCACAAATATAGATTATTTAGATGGTGCAAAAAATATAAATATAAATTTAATTAATTCTTATAATTTATTCTAATTTGAGCATAGATTGTATCTTTACATCACGATCTCCTTAGTCATAAATTACAAGAAATTAAATATTAAAGCATGAATAAGATAAGCACGTAAAAAATAAATAAATAAATTTTATTGTTTAATAAAAGATAAATAGGATTCCAATTACAAACTTTGATAATTAGAAGACTTTTCGAGACTTCTAGCTGTATATGATTTTGATCCTTCTAACTTCTGACATCTTTGAACTTCTCAGATAAAGAAAAAAAGAAAAAGGAAGAAAGAAGAAGAGAGAAAAGGAGAAAAGAAGGAAGAGAGAGAGAGAGAGAATTTGTGGGCTAAGAGAACCTGGAAGAGGCCTGGGAGGCTTAGAGAGGGCTAATCCAACCCAAGGGAAGAGGTCTCTAGCTTCTAGCATGAAAGATGGTCTAAATAAAGGGAAAATAGAAGTTTTGTGAGTCCTTTCCGAAGTCTAATTTGAATTTAGCTCGAATTCATCGTTCTGAAGCTCCCTAACTGTGAAGCTCCCTAACCGTTAATCTATGATCCGATGCCTCAAAATCAATCAAAAATCATCATTTAAAAATCCAAATTAGAGCAACTTGAATAAGGACCAACGGATCATATGATTGGATGAATTTGGATCGTTGGATGGTGCAATTGGAGGCCTGCGAAGTCCTGATCAAATCGGCAACTGCTTCTGGCCCTTGGATCTTAGCTTAAGATGGCATCTTAGCTGTCGGATGGCGCGTAGAAGGCTTGAAGAACTTGGGTCAAAATTGGCTAGTCATCCTGATCATTGGATCTCGATTGAACTGTCACTCTGTACATCGTGTATAAACCCGATTCATGCCACACTAACATGCCTTGGTGAGCCACGTTGTTTTTGATGTTGGCCTGACGTCAACCAAACCGGGCCGGGTTGGTTGAGTTTGCATGGGCCGGGATAGCGGGTGGGCTATGCTGCTATGCTGTGATCTGCAGTCAGGCTGTGGTGCACTGGGCCACAGTCAGGCCGGATGGTCCAAGCCAGTTTTCAGAGCCAATTTGGTCTGAACCGACTCATCTTCTTTTTTATTTAAAAATTTTAGCCTTCATTTTTTTTTATTTTTGCTTTGATTTACTCCAAATTTTTTTTATTTTAATCCATAAATCGAGGTCTTTTTATTGATGAGCTTCTTTCCTATAAAATATAAATAAAAATATTAATTTTTAAAAATAAATATTAATTAATATATATTTTAATATTTTTATTTATAAATTTATGATAATTATCAAATGACGGGAGGGTCTCCGATGCAAGCCTTAGATACTAATCAAATTGGCTAGATAAGCATGATCCTAATTGTTAGTGCAGAATCTAGTTGACGTCGGACCGAGCTGGAGTTGAGGAAGAAGGGGTCGCTGCCGGTGACCTACAAAATAAAGTTTCATCCAGAATCGGTGATTGTGGCTTCGACAGGATCCTCCGACGATCAAGTCAGCTCTTCTAACCGAATGGAGTGCTCAGGAAAAAGTTCGGCAGAATTTTGGGAAGGAGAAGAGAGCTTAGAGAAAACGTATCTGAAGGATCTCTTTTATAGATAGAGCCCGGAGCAGACTGATAGTGACAGTCGTAACCATTCGGTAGCTAGCCGCTCGGGATCATGTAGGATTTATTACGGAGAAGGGTATCGACTGTAGCAGACTGATAGTGACAGCCGTAGCAGTCCGATAGCTGGCCGCTCGGAGCCATGTGAAATTTATTACGGAGAAGGGCACCGCCTACAGTAGATTGATAGTGACAGCCATAGCCGTCCGGTACTGAGCCGCTTGAGGCCACGTGGAGGGGTGAAGAGCTTTGACGTATGTCAATTTCAGAGAAGTTCAGACTCCTAAAGGGAATACGGCTAGAGGAGATTATCCGAAAGGAATGTTACTTAAAATCTGAAAGTAATCCACTGAAGGAATCTGGATGAAGTTCGACTGATGGAGAAGTCCAGAAGGAATCCGACTGATGGAGAAGTTTGGCTGAAGAAGTTCGACTGATGGAGAAATTCGACTGAAGAAGAAATTCAAAAGGAGTTTAGCTCTTGGAGGAATTCGACTGAAGAAAAAGTCCAAAGGAAGTTCGACTCCTAAAGGAATCCGATTGAAGTAGAAGTTCGAAAGGAGTTTGACTCCTAGAGAAATCCGATTGAAGAAGAAGTTTGGAAGGAGTTTGGCTCCTAGAGAAATCTGACTGAAGGAGAAGTCTACAAGGAGTTCGACTCCTAGAAGAATTCGATTAAAGAAGAAGTCCAAAAGGAGTTGGGCTCCTAGAGGAATCCAACTGAAGAAGAAGTCCGAAGAAAGTTCGGCTCCTAGAGGAATCTGATTGAAGAAGAAGTTCGGCTCCTGGAGGAATCCGATTGAAAAAGAAGTCCGGAAGGAGTTGGGCTCCTGAAGAAATCCGACTGAAGGAGAAGTCCGTAAGGAGTTCGGCTCTTGGAGAAATGCGATTGAATGAGAAGTCTGAAAGGAGTTGGACTCCTGGAGGAATCCGATTGAAGAAGAAGTCTGGAGAAAATTCGACTCCAAATTCGAAAGGAGTTCGTCTCCTGGAGGAATTCGGCTGAAGAAGAAGTCCAGAAGGAGTTGGGCTCCTGAAAGAATCCAACTGAAGGAAAAGTCCGAAGGGAGTTCGACTCCTGAAGGAATCTGATTGAAGGAGAAGTCTGGAAGGAGTTCAGCTTCTGAAGGAATCGGACTAAAAGAGAAGTCCGCAAGGAGTTCGGCTCCTGGAGAAATCTAATTGAAAGAGAAGTCCGGAAGGAGTTGGGCTCCTAGAGGAATCCGACTGAAGGAAAGGTCCAAAGAGAGTTCGGCTCCTAGAGAAATCCGACTGAAGGAGAAGTTCAGAAAGAAGTTCGACAACTGGAGGAATCCGATTGAAGGAGAAGTTCGAAAGGAGTTGGACTCCTAGAGGAATCTAACTGAAGGAGAAGTCTGCAAAGAGTTTGGCTCCTAGAGGAATCCGATTGAAAGAGAAGTCCGAAAGGAGTTGGACTCTTGAAAAAATCCAACTGAAGGAGAAAGTCCGTAGGAAGTTCGGCTCCTGAAGGAATCCAATTGAAAGAGAAGTTCGAAAGGAGTTGGGCTCCTAGAGGAATTCGACTGAAGGAGAAGTCTGGAAGGAGTTGAGCTCCTGAAGGAATCCAACTGAAGGAAAAATCCGGAGGGAGTTCGGCTCCTGAAGGAATCCGATTGAAAGAGAGGTCTGGAGGAAATTCGACTCCTGAAGGGATCCGACTGAAGGAGAAGTCCGGACGAAAGTTGGGCTCCCAGAGGAATCCGACTGAGGGAGATGTCCGGAGGAAGTTAGGCTCTCGAAGGATTCCGACTGAAGGAGAAGTCCGGAGGAAGTTCGACCATTGGAGGAATCTGACTGAAGGAGAGGTCCAGAAGGAGTTCAGCTCCTGAAGGGATTCGACTGAGGAAAAAGTTCGTAAGAAGTTGGGCTCCTAGAGGAATCTGATTGAAGGAGAAGTCCGAAGGAAGTTGGACTCCTGGAGGAATCTGACTGAAGGAGAAGTCCGAAAGAAGTTAGGCTCCTAGAGGAATCCGACTGAAGGAGAAGTCCGAAGGAAGTTCGGCTCCTGAATGAATCCGATTGAAGGAGAGATCCAGAAGAAGTTCGGCTCCTGGAGGGATCCGACTGAAGGAGAAATCTGGAAGGAGTTCGGCTCCTGAAGGAATTCGATTGAGGGAGAAGTCCGGAGGGAGTTGGGCTCCTGGAGGAATCCGACTAAAGGAGAAGTCCGGAGGGAGTTTGGGAGTTCAACTAGGGTTCGACTGGGATCCGACCATTGGAGGAAGAATTTTTGATGAAGCTCTTCCGTGATTATCAGTTGCATTAGGCTAAGCACCAGGCTGAACTTCGGTGGGAGCAGGATTTATCCCCAACAATAATCACCCCACTCTCGAGTTCGAAATTCGAAGGGAGTATAAAAATGGCGACTGCCAAAGTCCTTTTTCGGGCTCTGCATCCATTTAGATTGAAGCTCGAGAAAGATCTTATCTCCTATCCTGAGTTCCGACAGTTGTTGCTTGTTGCGGACGTCGAGCTTATTGTGGACATCGATCTAGGACCTCTTGCAAACCAGAATAAGGTTATGCATTTCGCATTTGACGTAGTCAAGTTGTCGTGGAAAAACTCATGTAAGGATTCTCCATCGAGCTTCTTCCTTCTCCATGTCTTTGGTCTACGAGATTCCAACTTTTCTCATGTTAGGATGAGGTTCTCCTCCTGTTCCTAACAAGCTGTAGGGGCACATTAGGATTGTTGTCGGGACCTTTCCTCTCACCTCGTCTAAAATGAATAAGGCCTTCGACTTTGCTCACGTTTGGACGAGGTTCTCCTCCTGTTTCTAACGAACTGTAGGGACGCATAAGAGCCATTGTCAGGGCCTCTCCCCTCACTTCGTCTAAAATGAACGAGGCATTCGACTTTACTCTCGTTAGGACGAGGTTCTCCTCCTGTTCCTAATGGACTGTAGGAGCGCATAAGGGCCATTGTCAGAATCTCTCCCCTCATCTCGTCTAAAAATGAACGAGACCTTTAACTTTGCTCACGTTAGGATGAGATTCTCCTCCTGTTCCTAACGGACTTTAGGAACATATAAGAGTCGTTGTCAGGGCCTCTCCCCTCATCTCGTCTAAAATGAACGAGACCTTCGACTTTGCTCTCGTTAGGACGGGGTTCTCCTATTTCTAACGGACCATAGGGGCGCATAAGGGCCGTTATCAGGACCTCTCCACTCATCTCATCTAAAATGAATGAGGCCTTCAACTTTGCTCACGTTAGGACGAGGTTCTCCTCCTGTTTGTAACGGACTATAGGGACGCATAAGGGCCGTTGTCAGGGCCTCTCCCCTCATCTCATCTAAAATGAATAAGGCCTTCGACTTTGCTCACGTTAGAATGAGGTTCTCCTCCTATTCCTAACGGACTGTAGGGGCACATAAGGATCGTTGTAAGGACCTCTCCCCTTATCTCATCTAAAATGAACGAGGCCTTCAACTTTGCTCATGTTAGGATGAGGTTCTCCTCCTATTCCTAACATGGCCACTATTGATTGCTTCTTTCCTATCATTACATAGTTTTTGCACCAAGAAACTATAATATTGAAATGGAGAAATTTTATTGAAGAAAAATTACTGCTAGTATATCCTCAAATTTTTTGAATTTTAAGATCGTGGGAGCGTTTTCCTCTGAGCTCCTTCAGGTGATAAGTTTCAAGTCGGACGACCTTCTCTACTTCATACGGGTCTTCCCAATTTGGAGCAAGCTTCTCCTAGCTCTGAGGCTGAGAGATGGCGGCTCGTCGAAGCACTAAGTCCCCCAGTCCGAATATTTTACCTCGGACCCTGGAGTTATAATATCGGACCACCCTTCATCTATAGGCCGCCATCCGAACCTGGACTTTCTCTCTTTTTTCTTTCAGAAGGTCAAGATTCATATCCTTCCTCTAGCGCCAATTCTGTTGGTGCAAAATCTGATCGATGCCGGATCGAGCTGGAGTTAAGGAAGAAGGGTCAACGTCAGTGACCTGTAAAATAAAGTTTCGTCCGGAGTCGATGGTGGTGGCTCCGATAGGACCCTTCGACGATCAAGTCAGCTCTTCTAACCAACAAGAATGGAGTGCTCAGAAAAGAGTTCAGCAAAATTTTGGAAAGGAGAAGAGAGCTTAAAGAAAACGTATCTGGAAGGTCCCTTTTATAGATGAAGTTTGGAGCAGACTGATAGTGACAGTCGTAGCCATCCGATAGCTGACCGCTTGGGGCTGCGTAGGATTTGTTACGGAGAGGAGCGCCACCTATAGCAGACTGATAGTGATAGCCATAGCCATCCGATAGTTGGCCGCTCGGAGCCACGTGGGATTTGTTACGGAGAGGGGCGCCACCTACAGTAGATTGATAGTGACAGCCGTAGCCGTCTGGTACTGAGCTGCTCGGGGCATGTGGAGGGGTAAAGAGCTTTGACGTATGTCAATTTCAAAGGAGTTCGAACTCCTAAAGAGAATACGGCTAGATGAAATCATCTGAGAGGAATGCTACTTGAAATCTGAAAGTAATCTGCTGGAAAAATCCGAATAGAGTTCGACTGATGGAGAAGTCCAGAAAAAGTCTGACTGATGGAGAAGTTCGACTGAAAGAGTTCGACTGATGGAGAAGTTCGACTGAAGAAGTTCGAAAGAAGTTCAGCTCCTGAAGGAATTCGACTGAAGGAGAAGTTTGGAAGGAGTTCTGCTCCTGCAGGAATCCGAATGAAGAAGAAGTTCGGAAGGAGTTCGGCTCCTAGAGGAATCCGAATGAAGAAGAAGTTCGGAAGGAGTTCGGCTCCTGGAGGAATTTGATTGAAGAAGAAGTTCAGAAGGAGTTAGGCTCCTGGAGGAATCCGACTAAAGGAGAAATCTAGAGGGAGTTTAGCTCCTAGAGGAATCCAATTGAAGGAGAAGTTCGAAAGAAATTCGGCTCCTGGAGGAATCTGATTGAAGGAGAAATCCTGGAGGAATCTAATTGAAAGAAAAATTCAGAAGGAGTTGGACTCTTGGAGGAATTCGACTGAAGGAGAAGTCGGTAAGAAGTTCGGCTCCTGAAGGAATCCGATTGAAGGAAAAATCCGGAAGGAGTTGGGCTCCTGAAGGAATTCAACTAAAGAAGAAATTCGGAGGAAGTTCGGCTCCTGAAGAAATCCAATTGAAGGAGAAATCCGGAAGGAGTTTGGCTTCTGGAGAAATTCGATTGAAGAAGAAGTTCGAAAGAAGTTCGGCTCCTGAAGGAATCCGATTGAAGGAGAAGTCCGAAAGGAGTTGGGTTCCTGAAGGAATTCGACTGAAGGAGAAGTCCAGAGGGAGTTGGACTCCTTGAGGAATCTGACTGAAGGAAAGATCCAGAAGAAGTTCGACTCCTGGAGGGATCCAATTGAAGGAAAAGTCCGAAGGAAGTTGGGCTCCTGAAGGAATCTGACTAAGGAAGAAGTTCGGAAGGAGTTGGGCTCCTGAAGGAATCCAACTGAAGGAGAAGTCCGGAGGAAGTTCGGCTCCTGGAGAAATCCGACTGAAGGAGAAGTTCGGAAGGAGTTGGGCTCCTGGAGGAATTCCAACTAAATGAGAAGTCCGGAGGGAGTTCGGCTCCTGAAGGAATCCAATTAAAGGAGAGGTCCGGAAGAAGTTCGACTCTGAAGGGATCCGACTGAAGAAGAGGTCCGAAAGGAGTTGGACTCTTGGAGGAATCCGACTGAAGGAGAAGTCTGAAGAAAGTTCGGCTCCTGAAAGAATCTGATTGAAGGAGAAATTCAAAAAGGAGTTTGGCTCCTGAAGGAATCAGATTGAAGGAGAAGTCCGAACAGAGTTCGGCTCCTGGAGGAATCCGATTGAAGGAGAAGTCCGAAAGGAGTTGAGCTCCTAGAGAAATCCGATTGAAGAAAAAGTCCAGAGAGAGTTGGGCTCTTGGAGGAATCTAACTGAAGAAGAGGTCCGGAAGGAGTTCGGCTCCTGAAGGAATCCGATTAAAGGAGAAGTCCGAAAGGAGTTGTGCTCCTGAAGGAATCCGACTGAAGAAAAAGTCCGGAGGGAGTTCGGCTCTTGGAGGAATCTGATTGAAGAAGAGGTTCGAAAGAAGTTTGGCTCCTGGAAGGATCCGACTGAAGAAAAAATTCAGATGGAGTTGGGCTCCCGGAGGAATCCGACTGAGAAAGAAGTCCAGAGAAAGTTGAGCTCCTGAAGGAATCCGACTGAAGGAGAAGTTCGAAGGGAGTTAGGCTCCTGGAGGAATCCGACTGAAGGAGAAGTCCGGAGGAAATTCGACTGCTAGAAGAGTTCAACCGCTAAAGAAGTTCGACTAGGGTTCAATCGTTGAAGGAGTTCGACTGAGGTTCAACTGCTGGAGGAAGAATTTTCAATCGAAACTCTTCCGTGATTACCGCATTAGGCTAAGCATCATGCTGAACTTCGACGGAAGTGAAGTTTATCTCCAACACTAATTAAGAACTATTGGTCGAGACTTGCTTCAGACACTAATTGGTCGATTAGTTTTAAATTAGTTTGCTTAAACGAATCAGGCTCGAGCTGCAGAGCCGAATTAGATCTTTAGATTAATTGATTCCCCATATAAGTATTAATCAACTTGATAAACAATAATTGTTTGATCTAAAATTCTATTGACCTAACCTGAATCAACACTTGACTTGGTTTGATTAATTATTAAATCAATTTAAACCCAATATGATCAAATTAAAAATCCTAGATGTAATCCAATTACATGACCTAATTTTTTATACACCCTTGATCAATCCCTCGTGCATAAACATAAATTTTAGATCTTAAATCTAAATTTTCAGATCTAAAATCTTTGCATAAAAAAATAAATTTTCAATCTAAAAACTAATTTTTAGATCTATACTAACAATCATATATTACATATATGAATAAAATTTAGATCTAGAAAATAAAATTCAGATCTTGGCATGCTTTCATGTATACCATGTACGAATCTAAATTAGATCTTAAAACTAAATTCAGATTTAAGTATACAATTATATTTATTATCATATATAAATCAAATTTAGATTTAAGAAATAAAATTTCAGATTAAAGCATGTGTTGGGGATAAACCACATTCCTACCGAAGTCCAGTTCGATGCTCAGCCTAATGTAGCCAGTAGCCATGAAAGAGCTTCGGTGGACGGGTCTTAGCCAAACTCCTTCAGCCGGCCGAACTCCTCAGCGACCGAGCTCCTTCGGACTCCTAGCGACCGAGCCTTAGCCGCACTCTTCCAACCAGACGCCTACGAGAGTCGAACTCCTTCCAAGCTCCTTCTCCGGCCGAACTCCTTCCAAGCTCCTCCTTCGATCGAACTCCTCAGCGGTCGTGCTCCAACCAAACTTCTCAGCGGCCGAGCTCCAGTCGGACTCCCACAGGGGCCGAACTCCTTCCGAGCCTTCCCTTCAGTCGGACTCCTCCAAGGGCCGAACTCCTTTCGGATGATCCCCTCCAGACGTATCCTCCTTAGGAGTCCGAGCTCCTCTGAAATAAATTTATGCAAAGGTTCTTCCCCTACGACTGTTGAACCTCGACGGTATGGCCGCCATTTTCAGTCTGGCGGCATCTTTCCCTCCGTAACAAGCCCCTACAGCCTACGATCGAACGACATGGCCACCACTACTGGCAACACCACTCTCTCCGTAACTAGCCCCATGCGGCCCACGATCCGCCAGTATGGCTGTCACTATCCGCCTGACGATGCCTTCCTCTCCGTACCGAACTCCATGCAGCCCTCGAACGGCCCGTCAGCAGGCGGTATGGCCGTCACCATCAATCAAGCTCCGTCTATAAAAAGGGACCCTCTAGATACGTTTTCTCTAAGCTCTAGGCTCTCCTCTCCTCCTCTAAACTCTGTCGAACTCATTTCTGAGCACTCCATTTTTATTGGTCAGAGCTGACTTGATCGTCGGAGGGTCCTGTCGAAGCCACCTCTCCACCGGCTCCGAATGGGACTTTATTGCAGGTCACCGACGGCGACCTCGTCCACCTTCGCTCCAGCTGGATCCGATGATGACCAATTTCTGCACCAACAGATTGGCGCTAGAAGGATGGCCCCGAACCTCCGAGGTTCCCTTATTCTTAAAGGAGTACTCGGCGATGATTTCTCTCTTCCCTTTCTGGAGATCTTTCTTCTTCCTCTCTAGAGTTCTTTTTCAAAGAGAAAATGCCTCCCAGGAGAGCTTCGACTCGACAATCGGTGGCCTCCATGCCAGGTCCATCTGCTCCCGTTTCAACCCCAACAGTCCAGGTTCCACTTGAAGCCACCGTAGATTTGGAGCAGTTCAACCTGATGGTCCAGCAGGTTCGTGGCCCCGCCGAGATGATGCCGACCGTGCGACAGCTTCCAATGGAAACTTTGCCAGCAAATTCGCCATGAGGATGCCAGAAACCGACCACAAGGAAGAGCATTTGGCCTCGCATACCAATCACTCTTAGGAAGGAGAAATAGAGAGTAGAAGTTCTCCTCTAGAAGGCTTCACAGGAGGCGGAATGAAGTTCGGCCGCATTCACGACCTCCCCAGTGCAAGCGAGGCCGAACTCCCCCTCGAGCTCACCATCAAGGAAGCTCCGACCAAGGTTTCATAGGAGGACGGAATGAAGTTCGGCATGAGCGAGGCCGCCGAACTCGTCCTCGAGCTTGCCATCAAGGAAGCCCCGACAAAGGGGCATGAAATTCTCCCACAGAAGGTTTCACAGAAGGCGGAATGAAATTCGGCCGCGTTCACGACCTCTCCAGCGCAAGCGAGGCCGAACTCTCCCTCGAGCTCGTCATCAAGGAAGCTCCGAACTCGCCTCGAGCTCGCCATCAAGGAAAGCCCCGACAAAGGGGCATGAAGTTCGGCCTCGCTCACGCCGACAAAGGAGCATGAAATTCTTCCGCAGGTTTCACAAGAGGACGGAATGAAGTTCGACCGCGCTTACGACCTCCCTAGCGCAAGCAAGGCCCGAACTCCTCGAGCTCGCCACCAAGGAAGCCCCGACAGAAGGGCGCGAAGAAGTCCTTCCGAAAGGTTCCGCGACTACACCCCCCGCAACGCTCCTCGAACTCAAATTCTCATGGAAATTAAGAACCAGCTACAAAGATCAGAAGGATTACGATCTCCCCCAAACAAGCGTGATCGAAGCAAGTACTGCCTCTACCATCGCAACCACGACTATGACACTGAGGAATGCATTCAGCTCCGAGACGAAATTGAGGAGCTCGTCAGAAAGGGGCGGCTGGATAAATTCCTTCAACGCCAGCCCAAGTAGGAGAAGATCGACCAAGGACGCTGCCATAGCCAGACACAACAAGGAGATCGGCTGCCTCATGACGTCATCAACGTTACCCATGGGAGGAGCTTGGTACCTCGGTGATTCATCATCTCCCAACGTCAAAGCCAAGAGAAGCTTGCTCCAAATTGAGGAGGCCAGAATGAGATGAAAGAGGTCGTCCAACCCGGAGCTTATCGCCTGAAGAAACTCGGTGGAACAACGCTACCACGACCATGAAACATAAAGAATTCAGGGATACGCTGCCAATAACTTCCTTTCAATAAAATTCTTCCGATTCAATAATATTGTTTCTTGGTGCAAAAACTACGTGATGACAGAAAAGAAGCAGTCAATAGTGGCCATGTTAGGAACAGGAAGAGAACCTCGTCCTAACATGAGCCGGTCAAGGTCTTTCAACCTTGGCTAGAGATAAGATCTCTCCCAAGCGCGACAACCTCGACCGTAGGAGATAAGATCTCCTCCGAGCGCCCGCATCGACCTTGGCTGCAGGAGATAAGATCTCCCCCGAGAGTCCAGGCCGACCTCGACTGCAATAGATAAGATCTCCGTCAAGCGCCCGCATTAACCTCGGCTAGAGATAAGATCTCTCTCGGACGACCGTGACAACCTCGGCCAGAGATAAGCTCTCTCGAGCGACCGAGTCAACCTTGGCTAGAGATAAGATCTCTCCCAAGCGACCGCGACAACCTCGGCTAGAGATAAGATATCTCCCGAGTGACCGCGACAACCTCGGCTAGAGATAAGATCTCTCCCGAACGATCGAGTCAACCTCGACCAGAGATAAGATCTCTCCCGACGACCACGACAACCTCGGCTAGAGATAAGATCTCTCCCCGAGCGACCGAGTCAACCTCGATCAAAGATAAGATCTCCTCCGGGGCAACCTCAGCTGCAGGAGATAAGATCTCCCTCAAGCGTCCGGGCCAACCTCGGCAGCAGGAGATAAGATCTCCTCCGAGGCAACCTCGGCTGTAGGAGATAAGATCTCCTCCGAATGCCCGCATCAACCTCGGCTGCAGGAGATAAGATCTCCCCCGAGGCAACCTCGACTGTAGGAGATAAGATCTCTCCCGAGCGCCCGCATCAACCTTGGCTGTAGGAAATAAGATCTCCCCCGGGGCAACCTCGACTGTAGGAGATAAGATCTCTCCTGAGCGTCCGAGCCAACCTCGGCTGCAGGAGATAAGATCTCCCCCGAGGCAGCCTCGACTGCAGGAGATAAGATCTCCCCCGACACCCGCATCAAACCTCGACTACAGGAGATAAGATCTCCTCCGAGCGTCTGGGCCAACCTCGGCTGTAGGAGATAAGATCTCCTCCAAGGCAGCCTTGGCTGCAAAAGATAAGATCTCCCCCGAGCGCCCGCATCAACATCGGCTGCAGGGAGATAAGATCTCTCCCGAGGCAACCTCGGCTGTAGAAATAAGATCTCCTCCGAGGCAACCTCGACTACAGGAAATAAGATCTCCCCCGGGGCAATCTCGGCTGCAGGAGATAAAGATCTCTTCCGAGGCAACCTCGACTGCGGGAGATAAGATCTCCCCCGAGCGTCCGGGCTAACCTCGGCTGCAAGAGATAAGATCTCCCCCGAGCCAACCTCGGCTGCAGGAGAAATAGATCTCCCCCGAGCGCCCGCATCAACCTCGACTGCAGGAGATAAGATCTCCCCTGGGGCAAACCTCGGCTGCAGGAGATAAGATCTCCTCTGAGCGTCTGGGCCATCTTGGCTTGCAGGAGATAAGATCTCCCCCGAGGCACATCAACCTCGATCGCAGGAGATCAGATCTCCCCCTGAGCACTCGCATCAACCTCAGCCACAGGAGATAAGATCTCCCCCGAAACAAACCTCGACTGCAAAAGATAAGATCTCTCCCGAGGCAACCTCGGCTGCAGGAGATAAGATCTCCCCCGAGCGTCCGGGCCAACCTCGGCTGTAGGAGATCAGATCTCCCCCGAACGCCCGCATCAACCTCGACCGCAAGGAGATAAGATCTCCCCAAGGCAAGGCAACCTCGACTGCAGGAGATAGGATCTTCCCGAGTGTCCGGGCCAAGCCTTGCTGCAGGAAATAAGATCTCCCCCGAGCATCCGCATCAACCTCGACCGCAGGAGATAAGAGCTTCCACGAGGCAACCTCGGCTGCAGGAGATAAGATCTCCCCCAAGCGCTCGTGCCAACCTCGGTCAGATAAGATCGGAGACAACCTCGGCTAGAGATCAGATCTCTCCTGAGCGCCCGTATTAACCTCGGCTGCAGGAGAGGAGATCTCCCCCGAGTCAGCCTCGACTGTTGGAGACAATATCGCCCCCGAGGAGCTCAACCTCCGACCTCGACTGCAGGAGACGAGATCTACTTCAACCTCGACTGAAGATGAGATCTCCCCCGGACTTCAACTTCAACATTAACTTTGGCTGGAGATGAGATCTCCCCCGAGCTTCAATCTGAACCAGCACAGAGCCCAGAAGAGGACTTCGGCAGTCGCCATTTCTGCACTCCCTTCCTTCGAGCTTCGAACTCGGAAGTGGGAGGACTATTGTTGGGGATAAACCCCACTCCTGCCGAAGTCCAGTTCGATGCTCAGCCTAATGCAACCAGTAGCCACGGAAGAGCTTCGACGGACGGATCTTAGCCAAACTCCTTCAACCGACCGAACTCCTTAGCGGCCGAGCTTCTTCGGACTCTTAGCGATCGAGCCTTAGCCGCACTCCTCCAGCCAGACGCCTATGAGAGCCAAACTCCCTTCACACTCCTCTGACCGAACTCCTTCTAAGCTCCTCCTCCAGCCGAACTCCTTCCAAGCTCCTCCTTCGATCGAACTCCTCAACAATCGTGCTCCGACCGAACTCCTCAACGGTCCTACAGGGGCCGAACTCCTTCCGAGCCTCTCCTTCAGTCGGACTCCTCCAAGGGCCGAACTCCTTCTGGATGATCTCCTCCAGACGTATCCCCCTTAGGAGTCCGAGCTCCTCTGAAATAGATATACGCCAAGATTCTTTTCCTACGATTATTGAACCTCGACGGTATGACCGTCACTACCAGTCTGACGGCATATTTTCCTCCGTAACAAGTCCCATGCGGCCCACGATCGAACAACATGGCTACCACTACTAGCAACACCACTCTCTCCATAACTAGCCCCATGCGACCCACGACCCGCCAGTATGGCTGTCACTATCCGCCTGATGACGTCTTCCTCTCCGTACCGAACTCCATGCGACCCTCGAGCAGCCCACCAGCAGGCGATATGGCCGTCACCATCAATCAAGCTCCGTCTATAAAAAGAGACCCTCCAGATACGTTTTCTCTAAGCTCTAGGCTCTCCTCTCCTCCTCTAAACTCTACCAAACTCATTTCCGAGCACTTCATTTCTATTGGCCAGAGCTGACTTGATCGTCAGAGGATCCTATCGGAGCCACACCCCACCGACTCCGGATGAAATTTTATTTTGCAGGTCACCGACAGCGACCTCGTCCACCTTCGCTCCAGCTGGATCCGACGATGATCAATTTCTGCACCAACAGCATGCTTTCATGTACATCTAATACATAAACCAAAATCAAATTTTGAATACTATTTTCAGATCTAAATTATGCAAACATACATCTCATGTATGTATAAAAATTAGATTTTAAATTTTTTTTTCAAAACTTGCATAATATTTTTCACATATGTCTGATACAATTGTTGGATTTCGATAAATGCTCGCGCATGTAAATTTTAAAAATCTTTTTCATAATTAAACATAGTGGAAATAATGATTAAAATCCTTTTTAATAAAGAACATGCATTCACCATATGAAGGTATCCAAGGATTTAGTTCCACTACCAGAAAAAAGCTATTTAACAACGGACAAAATCCGTTGTTAATCTATTGCTAAACGATTTAGCAACGAGTTTACATGCGTTGTTAAATTTCTCATAACTAGTTAGCAATAGAATTCATATCTATTTCTAAGAATTATTCCGTTGCTTAGTTTGCATACCAAATAATTTCCATGGCTTTTTTGTTGCAAATCAGTTGCTAACCAATTATTAAATTTCTAAATTTTTATTGCTATTCCGTTGTTATTCCATTGTAAAGTCATTGCTATTTTTTTAGTTTTTCATTGTAAATCCATTTCTATTCGATTGCTAAAGTTTTAGTATTCCATTGCAACTCCATTTTTATTTTGTTGCTAATTTTTTTGAATTTCATTGCAAATCCATTGCTAAAGTTTTAATACTTCGTTGCAATTTCATTTCTAAGCCTTTCAAATATCTGTTGCTAATGTATTGTAAATCCATTGTTAATTCATAAATTCTAAAATTTCTTTCCATTGCTAATCCATTACTAAAATACTATTTTTTATATTTTTTTTTAATTATATTTTTTGAAACCTAATAGTAAATATACCTGCTATACATCCAACAACAATCATAATCATTTTAAGCCATCCAATAACAATATCAATTCTTCATTCACTGGCACCAAGAAATTAATAAAGTACCTATATTGAAAAGTACATATAGTATATTAAAGCATGTATAAAGTACACATAGTAGCAAGATAAAGTACATATATTGAACAAGGTTCTCATACATAAAACAAAAGATATTAAACATATATTCAATAAGATTCTCATACATAAAACAAAAGATATTAAGAATCAATGCCTATGGATTTTCTAAGTGCATAACGTCGCCATCGATGTTTTGTCCATCTCTATCGCCCCTCGACGCATGATGCTCCGAAGTAGATGCTTAACATCATACATTAAAAAATAAAGAAATGATAAAGAAAAGCACAAGAAAAAGTAAAAATGATATTTTTTTCTTATCTCTTATGGAGCTAAAGATGGTGCCGCCATAAGAGTACACTATGTGTTATCCAACCAAAAGGAGCAGTCCACTAAGTACCTAGCCAATTCCATAGTACAGATTGAGGAATTGAAGGAGGAACTATGGTAGGATTTTTTCTAAAGACTCAAGATGCTCAGATGTAGAAGATGATAATGTCGATGATGGATGTGGAGGGGTCATAGCCTAAAGGATTTGCTGTATCATCTCCAAACTATTGCTCATCTTTTGCATATCATTCTTAAGCACATGCATTTCCTGAAGCAATTGATCATCAGACAGTCTTTTTTTGGTTCGAGATTACCGTACTAGATACATCTACAGATGATAGACTGCTAGAAATAAATATATGCTGACTCAATCTAAATACTCTACCTTTTTTGCATGATCCAACCGCCTACATCCAAGAATCAACATCAAAATAAGGTTGGAAAGTTGGGTCTTCACCATACTCTATGCATAATCTTATCATATGATTCCTGTAATACAAATATATATAACGCTTAAGTATTTTAATAAAAATACGTAAATAAAATTTAAAGCATCCTAATAAATTAAATGGGTGGAAAGAGCTCATTTGAGTAACTTTATATAGTACCATGCACAAAAACAAGCTATAGTAAATGCACGTAGGACTGGGAGGGTCCAATAATGTATTTCTTGGACTAAACAAGTGATCAACACTTTTATTGAGCACTAATGAGACTGAAAGAAACCAGCCAGCTAGGCTAAAAGCACAATCATGTTAAAAATAGCAAATTTATTGCATTATGTAAAATGGCAAATTTATCGGATTATGTATACTTTTGACAGTGTAGAATGATCCAAACTGACAATTGTTCGAACATGAACTAAAACGCTTTGGTTTATAAATTACTGAACCTATCTCAATCAGGCAGGCATACTCACATGACTTTTTATCTCATATGCTTTTAGTCTGAATGTTAGGTTGAGGAATCCTAAGCCAGTATCCACATCTTAGAGAAAATAGCATGAGCATGCACATATCCCATAGGTAGATTAATTATTAAATATACCACTCATAGAATGTCACAGACAAGATTTGGCATCTAATATTTCTCATACTATAGTTGATCATATCAGCGTATTACATTTTTCCCTTAATCTGAAGTGAGACAAGGAAGTCTATGAATAAATGTTCAACATTAGAAGATACGTTGAAACATATTACAAAATATGTTGTAAGCAGCTCAAATCAATTGCTAGCCCTAGGTTAATGTCATCAAAGAAACCAAGTTAGGATCCAAGATTACTTCACCAGGAATATTGAGATTTGCCCAAACTTCAAAGAAAACTACAGAAGCTCTCAAATTCAGAAAAATAAAAATGAAATAGATAATAAACAACTGGAAACGTCTTAGTAGATTGTGAAAATTCCACAAGCATTCACAATATTATGCACAAAAGGAGAAAATTATAAAATCAAAGTGCCACCATTGTCCACAAATCTCCCACCACCTTTTACTTCATGCCTATCATTTTCAGGTCTTCCACATGTTTCATTCCCATTTGCAAGACCTCTGCTCTCTTCCTGCTGGCCTAAAAGTTTGGTTTCATTTATTTTGAAAATTATATAGCAATGATGAATGGATGATCAGGCCCACATATATTAGCTATTTAGCTGTAAGAATTATTTACATTTTAACAGAATTAGCAATAGTTAAAGCTGTCCAATTATTTGTTGCTATACTTGTATCCTTTTTCTTTTATATTTTTACAACTTTTGATATTCTTCTTCTTGCTCCTTGTTTAGCAGTTGTTCATCCATCATATCTCGCATTACCATTCAATAAAAATCAATTCAGTTATACCCATAGGCTTCTGCAGAGCACATATGGCTGAGTAAAGCTTTCACATGATGCATCCCAACACTACAACTTTAAAGAGCAAAATGCCAATACATCACAAACCAGAACAACAATAAGTAGAGAGAGTTGTATCAAAAAGTAATGAAAAAATCATGCAATTTTAATGACTACAAAAAACGGACTAAGGAATGTCAGGTCAGGATGCATATCTTTCAAATCCTTATGATTTCTAAGGATATGTTTTTGCAAGTCAATAACTAACCGTCTTTCCCATAACCATGTCATATTGTCGGAAGAAAGTACTTTGAGGTAAACCAAAAGGTAAGCACCAGGACCTATTAGTTCACATATCATAAATTTAAACCTTGATATCAGAAAGCAAGCTAAAACCCTAATTTACCGCTTTTCAACATCAAACCAAAATATATACTCCAAGAAAAATTAGGGGAAAAAAGCCAACTTTCTATCTTCTTCTCTTATGCCAAAGACATATGAGATCCAGAACATCCATCTCAACTTCATTTTACTTTGCAAAACTGCTTTAAGAACACAAAAACTAAGAAGAAAAAATTCAATCTTGCAGATAGTCTGCTCAAATTAAAACTGACAGGAAATCAAGAAGATCCTTTCAATTTCGTTTCTTTACAACATCAGATCCATTGCACAAGTATTTGGAATAAATTAGTTAAAAAAAAAAAAAGGATTAGTCTCAAATAAGAATTAGAAGCAAAAGACCAAAAAATAGAATATAAAAAACCCTCAGTTAATCAGCATCATTGCTTCAGCAAATAATACCAAAATGTGTGTGAGAAAATCTTAGAAAGAAAGGGAAAAAAATCAGAATCCATGATCCATCCACAAGTCATGAGAGAATCCACCATCCGACAATCGCCACCAATCAGCGGCGATCATTCGGACATTGGAGCTTGAGAGTCGCACCTGAACATGAACCAACTTATCTAAGCCAAGAAGCAAGTATTACCAATAAATATTGAACAAAAGTTTTATATTGCTGCACAAAGATTCTGTCCATGAAAACATATTTATCATTGACAAATGGTAGAGAAGACTCGTAACATCCACATGATTCACCGCAAACAATAAACACAATAAACCTTTATGACGACACCAAGACTCGGAATAAGATCTTAGAGGACAATACACTAGCATATGCATATATAAGATCATTACAAATGATGTTCATTACTTACGCTAACTTTCTTCGCCTTTTCATTCACAAAGTCACCATTCTAATCTTGGCGCATGCAGTCAAATACCTCCTTATATGTTGCCGACCGACCAAGCTCAGATCTCTAAAATAATTTCAAGATAAATGAAAACATATAACCAAGATGATTATCGTATAGAAAAAAAGATACCAATCAAATGCATGTTGTGGGTGCTCATGCTAGCCGAACAGCCGGTGTGGACAACTCGAGTTGATTATTTGCGGTTCTTGGATGCAATGTCTGACTTTTTCTGCCACTCTTCTCTCTTCCATTTGTCCACCAAGCTCCTCCACTTCATAGTGGGCATACCATCAGGCGGATTATCAATCATCTCAGCCAAATCATCAGTATTGTTCTTTTTCTTCGCATTTTTTCTCATAAGAAAAAGCATATGACAAAGCCGGGCTCCCGCAACAATCTCCCATACATGTCACACTAGAATGCGATCAACATCAGTAACAAATGTATATTTCCTCTATAATGAAATAACACAACTATATCATATCAACTAATAAACAGTAAAAAAAAGTTAAACATTAACCCTTCAAAAATTAAAATGAAAAGAAGAAATAAACATTATCTAATGCATACCATGAACTCATCAAACAATATGTCCTTTATCTCAAGAGAATACTTCGACCATGTAGTACAACCCATAGGAAGATGATGCAAGATTTTTTTCGAAACAAAACGAACAGCATCACCAAGATATAAATTTTTTCTTAAACCAAATGAAACATAAAGAGGTATCAAATACAAAGACAAAAAATTCTTACGCTCTTTGTACAATACAAAAAGAAAAGTGAAATGAAAATCATACTCATGGGTTATGAGGAGGTACAAGCTCTAACTTAATTCCAACCCGAATAGGTGCATCACCCTCTGTCTGTGTCGGGATGTCTCCCTCTGAATTTAGGAGGACATATATCTCGACAGCATGTATCTCTTCGTCAGTCAAATATCTCACCCAACTTTTTCCAAATGCACGACTAGGCCTTATGAATACGGACAAACGACCTTCCGCATCAACAAAACCTCCATCATCATTTTGGGGGACTTTAGTGCGTCGAATTTGAATATGAGGTTCAAAGTAATGCGAACAAAAATTAGAAATTTCCTCAATGATATATGCTTCGCTTATTGAACCTTCTACCCTAGCTTTGTTGCTAACTTTTTTCTTCAAGTCACGCATACACCTATAATGTCATATTCAAGGATTGAGTTCTTAGTAGTAATAAGGATATGTTAGAATGACGAAATAATAGAAAAAATATCTTTCAAAAGGATACATCCATCTGTATTGGACTGGCCCACCTACTTTTGCTTCATATGGCAGATGTATAGGTAGATGCTCCATTGAATTGAATAATACAGGAAAAAATATCTTCTCTAACTTACAAATTGTCTCTACAATACTCTTCTCAAGCAACTCCATTTTATCAATATGCAATTCTGGAACACATAAATATCTGAAAAACTGACTTAGTTCAACCAATGCGCCCCATATCGGTTTAGGTAACATATCACGAAATGCCAAAGGTAACAATCTTTGCATGAATATATAACAATCATGACTCTTTATGCCATGTATTTTGCTTTCAACCACATTAATCCCTCAAGCTATATTTGACACATATCCATCTGGAAACTTCAATTGCTTAACCTATACACACACCTCCTTAACTTGAACAGGTGATAACACGTTAAGTTGCCTTTGGCTTTACCAATTTGCCCCCAATTTCCTTCAGCTCAAGTTTTGGCCACTTGCAAAACTGTTTTATATCACAACGGGCTTGAACAGTATCCTTTGTTTTGCCTTTGATGTCCATCACAGTGCTAAATATATTATCAAACACATTTTTTTCAACATGCATGACATCTAAATTGTGACGAATGAGATTTGTGGACCAGTAAGGCAACTCCCAAAATATGCTAATTTTCTTTCAATTATGTTCTTTTTCAAACCCAGTGAGTTTTTGTTGACCACATGCACAACCAAACATGATTTGATCAAATTGATCTAATCTATCTTTAATTTCCTTGCCACTCAATCTGGATACAGGTTTTGCTCTTTCTTGGGTTGATTTTTTGAATGCATCTTTGCGAAAAGGATGTTCTACCATCGATGACAATCAAACCAACACGGTTTCTTACTACCACCCTTTAGAGCAAATGACTTTGTATGTTCCATATAATAAGGACATGCAAATTTACCATATGTGCTCCATCCTGACAACATCCCATAAGCAGGAAAATTATTGATTGTCCATAAAAGGGCAGCCCTCATGTTAAAATTTTATTTCTGGAAAGCATCAAACGAGCATACACCCTCAGTCCATAAATTTTGCAATTCATCAATCAATGGCCTAAGAAAAATACCTATGCTTTGGCCAGGTGAAGTTAGACCAGGAATAATATGAGTTAAGAATATATTACTTTTATCCATGCACATCCCTGGCAGCAAGTTATACGGTGTTACAAAAACAAACCAACATGAATAAGGTGTAGAATTATTGGCAAATGGTGTAAACCCATCGGTACATAGCCCCAGTCTACATTCCAATACTCACTAGCAAAGTCTGGATGCACCAAGTCAAATTGTTTCCATGCCTCTCCATCTGCCGAATGTGAGACCACGACCGGATCACGACGAACACCTTCTTTTTGCCATCGCATATGCCTAGCAGATTTTCTTGACATATATAACCGTTGAAGCCTAGGAGTTAGAGGAAAATAGCGCAATACCTTATAAGGTATATTAGATTGCTTTGTATTATCCTCTATATTAGGCTTGAGCTGAGGCTGACCACATACGGAACACCCTTTCTTCCCCTCATCAACCTTATAGTATAACATACAATCATTCAGACAAACATCTATCTTCTTATAGCTTAATCCCAACTCCATGACCATTTTCTTCGATCGATAAAAAATCTCTGGTAACTTTTCATCCTTAGGTAGCATGCTCTTAATTATTAAGAGCATACGGTCATAACATGCCTCACTCATATTGAACTCCGATTTAAGATTCAACAATTATGTTACAGTCGATAACCTCGTATGCGCTTTGCACCCCTCCCATAATGGCTAATTAGCATCTTTAAGTAATTCATAAAATCTTGCAGCTGATGGATTTGGAGTTTCATTAAAATCATTCACAGCATCATAGGTCATATCAGCCCTTCTTGTGCCATCCATAACCATATCCATATAAGGATTTCTAAGATCTGTCCCTCCCCCCTCAGCACTTACAAGATGAGGATCATCAAACCTCTAAAAAGGTTCCCCATGAAGCATCCAATTTTGATAGCCTTGCACAAAACCTTTCTTGTACAGATGCACCGTCACTAAATCGGGGATCAAAAACTTTTTATTCTTACATATCATGCATAGGCAGAGAATTTTATCTCCTTCCATAGTCAATGGATTCAATGTTGCAACTGCAATGAACTCATCAACTCCATCCTTAAATTCTTGTGTCGTCCTTCCACTATAGACCCTACGGCTCATCCAACTCTGATCCATTATGTTCAACTGCCATTATGCATTAATAAATATCAAATTCATATTAAACTACCAATATCTTAAATGTATATAGCAATAAAAGTATATAGAAACAAGTATAAATTGAATTATAAGCAATCTCCTACAGCAAACATAAAAGATCATAGGTAAAACCGCATAGGTGCACATGAAAGGGGAAAAAACAATGTTTTCAATGTAAATAACATAATGAGTTAATTTTGTCATCTAATTTACTTCTAGATTTCAACCACAAGCTTCTTCCTTGTCATGCATGATATCACATAAGCAGGCATACATGGGAGAGGAGATCATGGGAAATAGCAACTTCTTATTTATAGCCATTAACTGCGCTACAATTAACTAAATTTTTATGAACTTATTTCATATGTTTCTTAGATTAAACCCAAACTCCCAAGTGCTCTTTACCCATCTAGCTCTAAAAAGTATGGTCATCCATCTCCACCAATAATAATTCCTCCCATTTAAATAAATATATGTTACTTAGAATTATTTTTTATTTTATTTTAAATATGCAAAACAAGAAAAGTGAACATCTGCAAAAAAACTAGAAGGCTATTTGTCCTTATATGAATGATTTGGGGATGAAAGAAATCAATATGACCTCTCATATGCAATGCATTTGTTAGACTTTAACTATAAAAAAAAAAAAAAGAAAGAGAGATCTTAAAAGTTATTATTGAAGAAACTTGTCATATTTGAGCTAAAATTGGCAAAGCATGAATTGGTAAAGCATACTAGCTTTTGAAGATTCTCAAACTAGGATTGAAGATCTGTCCATACCTTTTCATTCTTTTGGTACAGAGATCTGTCTAGACCTCACTTTTTCCAAATTAACAGGTGGACAACCAGCATTCCATTGCTTAACCCCTTCATAAAACAACTCTACAGCCAACAAATCAATCAGCTGCAGCATTACCATCAAAGTTGGATCAAAATATCATTTCCTAGTTAAACTTCTGCCCTAGCATATGGATCAAAATATCACCAGCATATGGATCAAAATATCATTCCCTAGTTAAACCTCTGCCCCAGCATATGGATCAAAATATCACCAGCATGACTGAAACGAATTGAAACGAAAAAAAAATTCATACCTATTTAATTTCTTGTATCGTCCTCAGGAGCTTCGACCTGGTGGGAGGCTTGGAGCTGCCGAAGAGGGACTGGGGGAGGAGATCCGGCTACCCACCATCCGCCAAGTGAGAGCAAGAGCGAGCGAGCAGAGCGAGAGAGAGAGAGAGAGAGAGAGAGAGAGAGAGAGAGAGAGAGAGAGAGAGAGAGAGGGCGGGAGGCCGGAGTGGTGCGGTGGGCGGCGTGGAGCCGGGGGGTGCGGGGCTGTAGGATGCGGGCGCCGCTGCCAGGTAGGGGAGGAGGGTCACGCGGAGCTGTGAGGGGCGCGGGTGCGGGCGCCAGGGCCGAGGGGTCGCACCAAGCGGCGTCGCACGAGGTCGTACGGTGGCGGGGGATCGCGCGATTGAGGTAGAGGGAGATGATTTAGGGCGGCGGGGGATCGCGCGGTTGAGGGAAAGGGAGATTATTTAGGGTTAAACATTAACCGGCATCCATTTCTTATAGTATAGATCTCAATGCCTAACTGCCCAAATCTCAAAGCCTACCTGCCTAGAAAATTAAATATAGATAATTTCAGGGTTTTTTGGTAATCTAAAATTTATTTTTTTAAAAATTAATAATGAAGTAAAATTTTATTGTAGTTCAGTGGCAAAACTATTTTAAAATGAGTTTCTTTATTTCCAAATTAGCAACGAAGACATTGCTATTTCAATTTCATTGCAAATATTTTTATTTTCATATTAGCAATGGAATAGATTCAGTCCATTATAAGCTAATAAAAAATCTATAATTCATTTAATCAACTATGAGCAATGAAAATTAAGTTCGTTGTAAATTTATTGCTATATTCCATTGCTAATCTGTTGCAATTCTATTACTAATGATACACTTACAAAATTTTCATATCTAATCCAAGTCGGTTGTAAATTTATTTTTTTTGAAATTAGCAATGAAATTAAATATTTCGTTACTGATCCATTACTGATTAACAATGGTTTAGCAACAGATTCCGTCCGTTGCTAAATTTTCGTTGTTAAATTACATTTTTTTTGTAGTGTTCATATGCAAAATATTATGAATCTAATCTTTAATCAATAATAATTGAAAGCCTGTGATCAAATCACATACATGTTTCATTTTTTTTCAGATTTAGATCTGGGGTTAAACATGTTCTATATTAGCCATTTAAGCATCCGGCCTCTATAGGTATCTACTAAAAGTTTGATTAGATTCTTGATTTAGATTCTTCTTTCGCAAAGTTAGATTTTTTTCCTGAATCGTGTTTGAATCTATATCAACTTTTTGATCTTCTTTCTTCTTTTTTCATTCTTGATCTTTTTTTTCTTAATTCTTGCAACAACCAAGAACTAAAGAGAAGGAAGAGGAGGATGCCTAACTCCTTAGGCATGGACTAGGTGGACGCCCAAAGGCTTGGGCATGGGAACCAAGGGAGGAAGAGAGAAGGGGCGTGGAGCTCAAGGAAGGGGGCATGGGCTGATGTAAATCTCATGGTCTAAGGGCTAAGGAAGAGGCCCTCTAAAGTTAGTTAGTCTCATTACCAATATCCAATTAGTTATAAGATGAATCTGAATCACATTAGGAAACCCATCTTTGACCAACCTTTGACCATGCCATATGCAAGCAAGGGAGTGCCAAGTGTTGGCGCCCTCTTGTCCTCCTTTCACATGCCAAGAGGGAGAGAGGGTGGGCATACACCCTTTCTTAGTCCTCTAAGGTTCCTCTTAATTAGGTGCCACCACTTGATCTCATCAAGTGGCACTAACAAGAAGAAATCAAGAACATCAAGAAATCTTTTCTTGATTTGATTCAAACATTTCCAATATTTGGAGCCCATTGAGTCCAATTTAATTAGGTTCAATTCAGGTATATGACTTGGTTAAATCTCATCAAATAAGCAAACCAAATATAAGAGAAAATTGGATTCAACCAGGTGCTAGCAAGTTTATACTAAACCTAATTGGATTTCTCTAAATCTAATCCAATTATGACTTTATAAGTCCAATTATTGAATCCAAGTTAAAATCTCTTTATTGTGTGACCTCGTAGATTCAATTTTGTCTAATAGTAAGATAAATCATGATTTCTATCATATGTATCATTGAAACTCCTTTTAATGGATTGGAACAATTTCACTCTAACTCAATAAGAATTATTGATCCAGAACGATCTTAGTGAGCTCTCATAATCCACCAATGACAACCAACAGCATATAGTAGCAACCCAGCAGAACTGAATGAAGAATCTCTAGGCATAATTATCATGTGATTCAGTCCCCCTATCATGAGTCCTGACTAGATGGCAAGTCACGAATAAATTATCAAACCTTAACATCAGTCATATGATAGATTTAATTAGCTAAAGTCCAAATAGTAATTCTTATGAAAACTATTTTCCATCAATCACATTACTATGGCCACAAACTCAAGAACTCAGCCTCAAATCCCGTAGAACTTCTCCTTTCTATCAAAGTTCATAGATTCTATCTACATGCGCATTCTACTCCTGCAATGAACTAACTATCACCAACATCAACTACAAAGACTCATAGAATAAATGTTTATGTGTAGTCAAACTCCAGCAATCTCACTATGAATAGTCATGGCATTATAGGTCAAAGGACCATTTACACAACTACAGCATCAAGACGATCACTGATGATTGAATAAAAATCCATATGATCTCTTGTATGGTCATGTTCAGTACTAGTTATTCTCTAAGAACTAGCCATACTTATCGTTTAGTATCTCTACAATATAGAGCAGAGACTTATCTATCCTGAAGGAAGCGATCCATGTGCCAGTCTATCCGGATCGATCACCATCCTCATGATGATTCTATGATCGAAAATAATTTCAAAATTAATTATCATGCCTCTAATTATCAACTCTTTGAGAATATGTATCATAAGCATTAATTTTTTGGATGATTCAAAGACACATCACCCTTGAATGAAAATAAAATTACCCTTTTATTGATCTAATTAATATTTTAAATACAAATTAGTGTCCTAAATTAAAATAATATACCTACCATATTGGCTTCTAGGGCATACATCTAACAAGAAAGAAACCAAGGCTAAAGGAAAAGAGGACCAGAGGATCAAGTAATGAAACTAGAACCGACCTAGAACTGCTCAAGATGGAAAGATCGCTAGAGAGTCATCGAAAAGAGCTTCAAACTTGTTATGATTTGTTCTCTAAATATGTAGAGATTCTTGTACCATCTACCAACTCTTAAAAACAAGTAGGAGATGATAGCAAGCAAGGATGAAGACGCACAATAAAGACAGCAGCTGAAAATCAGATGATTGAAAACTTAGGCGGTAGCAAAGAGAAAGAGAAAGAGATAAAAAACTAGGAATTTTTAGGAAGAAAAGGAATTTTTCATTTCTTGTATTAAAAACAACATATATAAAGTATATATAGACAACTTGAGCTAACAAGACTCAGTCCTAAAAAATTTTGCTAGGCTAACCCATACATGAAAGCACTCATCCAAGCCCATGTACACCCATGCTGCATGCTCTCACTCCTTGGACTAAAATCTTAGTTCTATACACGAATTAGCTATCTTAAGACCTCTCAAACTAGACCTTAAGAAATCTTGGATTAGACCTAATCCAAGCCCAAATAGAATTTTCGAAATAGTTTTGCATCTACGATTCGAGTCGGCTCCTTCAGTGATCGAGCTAGCTCGCCTGTACCCTAGTCAACTCGACTGAGATTCGAATCGACTCAGTAGCATGCCATCAGCATGCCAGCAGAAACCTATTTTCTATCTGTCTGAGATAGCCGACTTAGTTGGAGCTCATCTATACCCAAGTTAGCTTGACTGAGATCCAAGTCGGCTTGATAGCATGCCATCAGTGTACCAGCAAAAATCTATTTTCTATCTATCTAAGAGAGTCGGCTTGGTTTCCAACCAAGCCGGCTCAACCTGCATGCCAAACTATTTCTTGGCTGATCTCTTCTCCGACCGATCCTAGCCTTCAGGAGCCACCATCTTGACTCCTTCATAATCTCCTAAGGCTTGGAAGAACCATTCTTACTCTTTCAATCTCTACCTTGGTGCCCCAAGGCTTGAGGCAACTCTATTCTATCCATCAAACACATCAATTTCATGCATTTACAAAAGCTGTCCCATGGAAGTACTTTTGCTAGTGCATCCGTTGGATTCTTCTTGGTGTAGACCTTCACCAGCTCTACCTTACCTTTTTTCTACAAGCTCTCTGATTCGACGGTACCTGATGTTGATGTGCTTCATTCTCTCATGGTAGATAGAGTTCTGAGCAAGTAATAGTGTACTCTAACTATCGCAGTGCATCCTAACGGCCTTCTATATGAGATCCATCTTCAATGCTAAGCCCTTCAGCCATAAAGCCTCCTTTGCTACCTTCATGATGTCGATGTACTCTACCTCAATGGTGGATAAGACCATGATAGGTTGCAAGCATGATCTTCATGAAATAGAACCTCCAAATAGGCTGAACATAAAATCTATCGTTGACCACCGATTGTCCACGTCTTCATCGAAATCTGCATCCACAAACCTCCTTATCTACCTTCGAGCTTTTTTGGACATGTCAAAGAGTTTCTCGGCTCCTTCTTGCTGTCTGTAGTAGATACCGACTCCAATAGTACCTATTAAGTACTTGAAGATCCACTTCAATACTCACCAGTGCTCCCTACCAGGCTATGCCATGAACCTGCTGATCTGACTTACTGCATGAGCAATATTTGGCCTACAATACACCATGGCGTACATAAGGCTCTCCATACCAGATGTATATGGTACTGTCTCTATTTTCTGAGTCTCCACATTAGTCTATGGCAACATCATCTTTGAGAGTTTGAAGTGTCCCACAAGTGGCAGCTTCGTTGATTTTGCTTTCTTCATCTCGAACCTCTTCAAGACCTTGATGTAGTCTTTCTGAGATAAATGCAGCACCCTCTTGGCTCAATCTTTGAAAATTTTTATGTCTAAGATCTTTCTTGTAGGCCCCAAATTCTTCATCTCAAACTCTTGAAACAAGACCACCTTTAGTTCCTATATAACTTTTCTGCTCTTGTATACTATAAGCATATCATCTACATACAAGAGTAGGAACATCCTAGACCTATCCTCAAAAGATTTAACATAAACATAAGAGTCATACTCGCATCTAGAAAGTCCAATTCTCTTTACATAACAGTTAAATCCCTTGTACCATTGCGTTGACGATTGCTTCATCTCGTACAATGATTTCTACAGCAAACAAACCTTCTCTTCTACTCTTAGCTCTTGGAATTCCGATGGCTGCTCCATGTAGATACTCTTATCTAAATGCCCATGGAGGAATGCCATCTTGATGTTCATCTGCTTCAGCTCCAAGTCCTAAGCTGCCACGATGCTCAACAGCATCCTAATGGAAGTATGTCTGATGATGGGAGAAAAACTTTGCTGAAGTTAATGCCTTTCTTTTAGAAGTATCCCTTGGCCACTAATCTTACCTTGTACCCGATACCTTCCTGCTCTGAAGGCTCCTTCTTGCATTGATAAACTCACTTGCAACCAATGGATTTCTTTTTTTGTGGCAACTGCACTAATCACCACGTCTCATTCTTATGGAGAGACTACATCTCCTCGGACATTGCTTGGACCCAGCTCTCTCTATTCTGACTATCCATAGCCTCCTCGTAGGTGTAGGGGTTCTTGTTCACTATCACTAGGGCATATGATAGTGTATCCTTGAAGCCATATCCTTCCAGTTTCTTGATATTCCTTTTGGGCTTATACAATGCAATCCCGATGCCCGTCCTAAGTCTAGCTTGCTCCTACTGGATCTCCTGGCTTCTTTCACCTATTTGAGCTCTCCCCACCTATGGAGTTACCTTGATGAGTGCTTCATCTGAATACCAAATCCTCTCGATGCACCTGTAAGTGGCAAAATAGAATAAGATATTAGCTATCCAGCACTGTCCTGCTAGATTTCCTACTGCTCCTCCATGCCATCTCGTCTTTGGAGAATTAAATTTTCATTGAAGATGATATTCCTACTGATGATGACCTTTTTTTCTAAGGGATCCCATAGCTGGTATCCCTTAACTCCTTGCGGATATCCCAAGAATAACATCTTTCATGATCTGGTGTCTAACTTGCTCCACTCATTAGCACCGACATACATAAATGTCGTGCATCTAAATATTCTTAGATGGCTTAGCCCAATCTTCCTTCCAGACCATTTTTCCTCTAGAATACTACCATCTAACTTTATATGAGGTGATCAATTAACCAGATAATAGGCTACGTCCACTGTATCAATCCAGAATACCTTAGGAAGTCCTGCATGCAGCCTCATGCACCGTGCTTTTTTCCCAAAGGGTTCGGTTAATCCTTTCAGCCATGCCATTTGGCTAAGAAGTTTTCCTCACCGAGAAGTATTTTTTGATGCTACACTTATCACAAAATCCTTGGAACTCTTTGCTGGTGTATTCTCTGCCATTGTCTAACCGTATACATTTTAAGCTCCGATCTGTCTTCTTCTCCACCTCAGCTTTTTACACCTTGAACTTGGTGAAAACTTTTGATTTCTTCTTCATGAAGTAGATCCATATCTTTTTTGAGAAATTATCTATGAAGGTCAAGATGTATCTCGCTCTGTTTCTGGCTTAAAATGGAGCCGATCCCTACACATCAATATGAACCAGTTCCAGTAGGACTGCACTATGGGCTGAACTACTAGCAAACTATACTATCCTCTATTTATCCATCTAGCATGGCTCACATACCTCTGTAATGCCTCCATCCAGATCTAGAATCAAACCATTCTTGCATAGTTCGTTCATCCCATGGTCACCCATGTGGCCTAGATGGTAGTGCTACAACTGACAAGCCCCCTGCTGATCCTGTGCTGTTGCTACTATATCAGATTTTTTGATCACCATAGATTCTTTCAATATATAGAGGTTGTTCTCCATCCTTCTACCTCTCATCACCACCATAGCACCATTAGAGATATTAAAAACTCCACTCCTGGTATGACTGTTGAAGTTGCAATTACTCCTCTCCAGGTAGCTCAGTGACATAAGATTTTTCTTCAGATCCAGGATGCGCTTTACATTTATGAGAGTCTACATCATCCCATCAAATATCCTCATTCGAACGTTCCCAATACTAGCAACTCTGTACGGGTGATCATCTCCAAGTGTTACACTTTTCTCATCAATCTTGGTGTATGAACGAACCAAGACCAGTTTGGGGTATAGTGATGTAAACAGGCTGAATCTAGGATCCATATATCTATGTATCTTCTGTGACTATCTGATACAACCAAGAGATCATCCTCCACCTTACTATCAGCTATCATAGTCAGTGCATCAGATCCACTTTTCTCTCTCGTCTTGTTCTTCCACTACGAGCAATCACATTTGAAGTGCTCGATCTCGTTGCACTTATAGCATCTAGCTTCTTTTCTGTTCTTGCTCTTCTGAAACTTTGACCATCCCCTTGACTTGCCTCACTCCTTTTTTTCTTTTAGGTCTCTCCCCCACGGTCAAGTTCTCTTGAGGAACACCTTCCTTAGTCAACTTCTTCTGCTATTTATTGGTTCGCAGCACTAAGATCCTATTTTCCTGCTCCAGGGTCTCCTTGCCATAGAGTAACGTCGTCACTAATGGATCATAGAATGAGGGCAGTAAGCATAATAGAAGCAATAATTTATCTTATTCCTCCATCTTTACCCCAATGTTTAACAACTTATTGCACATCTAGTCGAACTTCTAGATGTGACTAAGACATCTCTACCTTCTTGCATCCGAAGGCTGTGCAGTCTCTTCTTCAACATTAGCTTGTTGCACATATTTTTTTTCATATACATGATTTACAACTTCAACCACAAACCTTTCAGGATCCTCTTCTCTAAGATCGAATAGAGTACCGCATCCGTCAAGCATCCTCTAATCATAGAGCAAGCATTTTTCTCCAAGAATATCCACTGACGATCCGACATCCCTTCAGGCTTCTCTTTCAATGCCTGATCCAAGTCAGCTTGAACCAAGAGATCTTTCATCCAAATTTTTCATATGAAAAAATTTTCTTTTCCATTGAACTTCTCAAAATCAATCTTTATGTTGTTTCTCATGGCTGGATCTAAGCCAAAATGCAACAAGAACTCTGAGGGATTTAAGAGATACCTTGGCAGGACCTTGCTGAATTTTTAGCACTTGAAGATCTTTAACTTTCAGGCATCTTCTCCTCCTTCTACATAATTTTAGCTCTGATACCACTTGTTATGATTTGTTCTCCAGACCTATGAAGATTCTTGTACCTTCTATCAATCCTTAGAAGCAAATTGGAGATGATAGCAAGCAAGGATGAAGATACACAATAAAGACAGTGGTCGAAAATCAGATGATTGAAAACTTAGGTGGCAGCAGAGAGAGAGAGAGAAGAAACTAAAATTTTTCAAGAAGAAAAGGAATTTTTCATTTCTTGTATTAAAAACTACATATACAAAGGATATATAGACACCCTGAGCCAATAAAACTCAACTCTAAAAAACTTTTCTAGGCTAATTCATACATAAAAATACTCATCTAAGCCCATGTACATCCATGCCTTGCATGCTCTCATCCCTTGGACTAAAATCCTAGCCCTATACATGAATTAGCCATCTTAAAACCTCTCAAATCAAGCCTTAAGAAATCTTGGCTTAGACCCAATCTAAGCCCAAACAAAATTCTCGAAATAGTTCTGCTTCCACAATTCGAGTCGACTCCTTCAGTGATCGAGCCGGCTTGCCTGTACCCAAGTCAGCTCGGCTGAGATCTAAATCAGCTCGATAGTGTGCCAACAGAAACATGTTTTGTCTATTTGAGAGAACTGTCTTGGTTTCCAACTAAGCTGGCTCGACTTATATGCCAATCTATTTCTTGACTAATTTCTTCTCCAACTAATCCTAGCTAGCCTTTAGGAGCTGTCATCTTGACTCCTTCATGGTCTCCCAAGGCTTGCGAGCACCATCCTTACTCTTTCAAAACCTCCACTGAGGACCACTACCACCTCAGAGCATGAAGAGCTATAAGATGGTAAAGGTGAAAATAAAAAGAATAAGGCCATTATTTATAAAAAGCCTAGATGGCTCATATTAAGTATCGATTCAGTCAAGCCCGCTGGATAGCTACCACTTGGCATCACTCAGTTAGCCAAACTGACCTCCCTAGATAGCTCATTTATTGAGCCCTTAGACGACACAACATGCCGATTCAGCTAGCTCCACTTGATGGCTAACACCTAGTGCCTTTTAATAATCCACACCGATCCCCTACTGAGGGCAATTAGTGGTCCTACACTTTAATTGACATGAAAAGTAGGTGATAAGTGTACTAATTAGGACATAGAAGCACTAAATGTTTTAATAATTGATCCAATGTTTGTAGAATTTGATGCTTTCTATCCACTTTTGCAGATAATCAGGAGATTGGGCTCAAAGAATCAAGTAACATCTATTTTAGCTCAAATTCGAGTGCACCAGAGCAACCATCTTGAGTGGCTGACTAAAAAGAAAACAAATTGAAGGGCTGAAAGGCAAAGGAACATATCTGAAGGTCTAGGTTTGGGCGCCAACTCGACACTCTATTCATGGGCTATGGATGATTGACTTGAAGATCAAAGGCCAAGAATTCAATATGAGCTTCCACACGGATCCAAGTATAAACACAACTTAAAGATCAATGGATGAGAAGCAAGCTCTCTAATCCAATGGCCCTTTTCTTGTTGCCTTATATGAACCGTAACTCGTCTCTATTCAAAACCCTAGCCGCCCTAGGGTTCTCTCCCATCAAGAGTCTACTACCCCCTTTTTTAGTTAGTCTCACATTGAATAATCACCTAACCCTCTTACCTCACAACTAGTATAAAAGAGCCCCTACACCTTCCTCTTGAGGGACATCTCGGTTTCTCACGCGAAGAGCCTCCATCATGCCCTAGCCTAGTCTCCATGCCTTCTTGGTTCCCTAGCTATTTTGTTTCCACTTTCTTCCATCCTTCTAATATAAGAGAAAGAGAGTTAGCCAAAGGAAGGTGAGAGAATCAGAAGGAGAGAAAATTCTGCGGAGAAAGCTGTGAGAGGAGATCTTAGGAGATCATAGTTTAAGTGTTTTCTTTCATTTATTTTATTTTCTATTTTGAATCCAACTCTAAGACTCTTTAATGCCTTAGAAGTTGGGAGTATTGTAATCAACAAGATTTTAATATTCCAGCAATAAATCTTTTTTATTCCATTGATCCTCTTTTTTTTTATGCCAGTTGAATTATACAATCTTGATCTTAGCACATAGGATAGTTCACTTTACCTTGCAATGTTCTTTTAATTTCTGCAACCTTTAATTTTTTGCAAGTAATTTCAAGCAAATAGAGTAGCATTCATTTATGATTTCAACCCTTTTAAGCTTTTAATCACATCATGTCTGGTTAAGCATTCTTCTAGGATTTGTAATAAAACTAGACTAAAGTTAGATGCCAGTATTTTATGGTTTCTTTTCTTGCTTTAATATTGAATGAGTCCTACTTTCATCCTCTTTTGCCAAAAGACTTGATGAACTATAGTTGAGTTAAAGTTTCTTCATAGTTCATACTCGATTTGGTATAAGAAAAGGTAATAAGTAAAAGGCTATACTTTCTTTTTCTCCTAAACCCTTTCTTATAACCTTGATAACTCACAGCTGGCTTTAAGTCCTTTCATGGCCTATGCTTGGATCATTATAAGAAAGGAAAGTCTTTTATTTAGGATGAGACAAAATGCTTGATGGATCATATTGAGTTAAATCTCTCTATGGTTCATTCTTGTTCATGCTTTACACTCTAACAAGAAAACCTAAAGAATGTGTTATTCGAGAAATTATTGAAAACCACTGTCTCAACTATTGATCTAGTAGATTTGAAAATCCTAGATCCCTTAGATATTGTACTTGTGTTCTTTTGATTTTAGTTTACAAACAATCTCCATATCTTCATCAAAGCTCGCCTGAGCAAAAGTTTAAACGCACTTCAAACATTTAATTCCTTATGAGATCGATCCGTAGTCGCCGAAAGTGCTACATTGCATAGTATGCGCTTGCAGTTATTTTTAAGATACATCAAGTTTTTCATGATGCTTCATCTAAAGGAATGGGAGTGCAATACATGTACTTTGCAGGACTGGGCAAACCAATCTAGTATATTCCCTCCGTCTAATCTAATTCTTGTTTGCACTCGAGTGTAGGGAGGCATATGATGTGGATGGGAAAGTCTTTCCTCGATTGTAGCCGATACATAAGAAACTTTGGTCCGATCAAACTTTAATGCTGACTGACCCAAGGAATTCTCAGGACCAACTTAAGCCAGCATTTCTAGAAACTTTTATATCTAACGTGGTTACCTAGTTTATACTAGGTAAGAAAATTTCAGAATCCATGTGATAGCTTATCATAAGCATAACGATGCATCTCTCCAGATAAGATAGAAAATAACAAACATATTTTGCACAATAAGGCAAGACTAACAATTTGATTCTCCAAAATTCTTACAATACTTCTACCTTCATCCATAAATAGAAAGCGAAAGAGGATCCTCAAGGTATACAATCACTTCTATCTTAACAACATGCTTCTTTCCTCTATTCTCTAATTTTCTAATTTGTGCATCAAAGGATCCCCACCAAAATCAACTTGGATCAAGGACTTACTTTATCAGTTAAGTCACCGCTACCACATTTCTTTTCTAATTGATCCAGCATTAGCCAAAAGACTAGGAGCAGCAGTGAGAAAAACTCAAATTGATACTAGAGTTTTTATTTTTTTTTAATGATTTTTAATATTTAGATACAAATATTGCCTTCTAAAACCTAGCATTTTTTTAGCGAGACAGCTAGTCCCGGTAATCACTATATGATGTAAAGAACTTGTACCAGTAGCATCGTTAGATGACAACACAATGATAAAACTCTTTTGAAATTAATAGTATGCTTTACTTAGAAGTTAATAGCGTAGCTAACTAAATGGCACCTATTCGGCCAACCATACAAGTTCGATTCTACGATACTTCTTCTTGATTCTTTGTTAACTATTTTTTTTACTGATTCCTACAAATTTACCAAAAAAAATCGTATGCTTTAAGGAATGAATTTAGTCTTATAAAACAGTTAGAACTTTTTACACCAGAAGCTCTCCGTGGGTAATGAAAAAGATCTTCTGCGTCAATTTGCTGCCCTGATGGCAATGGTCTCTTGTGAGATGACGTGGGAGAAGTAACTTTTCTTAAGATTATGAAAGCTGTCTCGTCTGCAAATTCTTTTCTAGGTTACAATTTTTTTCATAAATTGTGCATTAGTATATCGGGAAAAAACCACAATTTTCATGAGGAAAAAAATGATTTTGGATCAAAAGCAAAATAAACTTCTGGTTTCATTGATCGAAACTAAGGCTCTCACGAGGACCAAGGGAATCCACCATACCTATATCTATTTGAAAACTAGTTAAGAAAAACATAATTCCTAATCACTCACTGTATAAACTAAAGCGCACACAAGATCGAAGGGAGCCAAAAATCTAAGAAACGGTACATTTTTTTTTTTTTTTGAGATATACGGACTTGGGATTTGCGTGCCTAATGAACTTCCTTGCACGTTAGAACAGGACGTAATAGTGTCGCAGTTATCATTTGAGCACACCAATTTGATATCAGTCAGTTTGATTTTTTTGCAGGGCACATCTGCACTGCATAACAAGTTGACAGCAACCTTGGTGCTAGAAGTTCCCCTTATTCCCCTACCTCTGAAGGCTGCGTGGGAACAAAAAATCTGTATGACCAACACGAAAACCTTCATGTTTTCCAACTCAACCTACGTCCTCCTGAACACTTCAAATTTATAACTGCCCCTTACAAACCTCTAATGTGACAGCTTACTTCATTAGTTAGCCTTGATGAAGAAATTTGATGCAATTCTTTAGTTGCATAAACTCACTTTCCTAAACATTGTGACCTATGCATGGTAGAATATTGTGCATTCCTAGAGGTATGCCATTAGAAGATGGATGGCCATCAAACAACGTACACATGGCATGCACCAATGGGCTGTCTTATTTGATGGCCATCCATCTCTTTTTGACGGTCATCTATGGCTGCACAATACTCTGCTAGGCGCACACCATAGAGAATTCATGCTCTATTTTAATCTTTAGAAATTCATGATCGGTGCTAAAATAAACTATATGGATCTATATAGATATATATTTATTCTTGCATCGGCTATATACTCAGTAGATCTTGATGCTCATATAAGGCCAAGAAGTCCAAGGTTGTTACAAATAGTATCAGAGGACTTAATCGATAAGCCCATATGCACTACAAGGCATTACAGCATGGGTTCATATGGATAGACTACTTATGATGTCCTATATTGGATATATACCAAATAGATTTTAGATACTAATGAATCTAAGTAACATCTTCTAGCGAATCTTTTTATGTGAGATCTTGGGTTGTTACACAAATCATGAAGGACAGGTGAAGAACTCATTAGAAATATTTAAAAAACTACTCATTCCTACAACCAAAGTACTGTATTAAGGGTACAAGCAGGCGATCAGATTAATCTAGTCTGAGAGCAGTCCAAAAAAATCAGAAAATAAAACATCCCTTGGGATTAAGGATAGTCGTCGCCCTGGCACTATCTCCAATCTCTGGTGTGCTCAATAACAAAGAAAGTCATCCAATTCGCTATACTATTGACCTTCTAAAATACATGCTGGCATGACATTGCAGTGCATCCGCTAGTGGCCCTCCAGATGTCACCTACGAGAAGATGGGCATCACAGTGTGAGGTCCCCTCCTAGATTCAGCTGATAACCATCAAAGAATCTCCCTCAATGATGATCCTCCATGCCCATAACTTTTGGATCGCACAGATGATACCAGCCCATGCCGCACGAAGTTTCGCACCCGACATGGATGCTTCATAAAATAGAGCCCCCCGTAATCAATATCCTCGAGTCTGGGTCCCGAATAACAAATCTCAAACCATCTCTGTCATCCCTGACACCACCATCAAAGTTGATCTTAACAAACCCAAAGGATGGGGGCTCCCAAGAAATGAAAAAGATCCCCCGCAATGCTATAGGCATAGTCAGGGAACCCCAGTGACTCGGGTCAATTAAGGTCGGACCAGCATAATCGAAGTGGCTATACTCTAAAGCTAAGCAACTCTCTCTATAACGCGCCTGACTGGCACAACCTCGACATAAAAAATAAGGCTATTCCTGAATAGCCAGATCTAGTAGGCAATATAAACCATTCAATAAGCTCCAGATGGCCCCTCACCAGCACTCCATCAAATAGCATCCAGAAAGTGCTGGAGCCAAGGGCCAGTGCTCGTACCCCATGGCCGACTATATGTCATCCTCTAGATCGAATCAACTGTAGGACAATGGAGGAGGGCATGCTTTATGGACTCCCCCAATAGGGCAGTCGGGGGAGATATCTATATCACTTTCTCTGAGAAGAGTATGCGTTGGAAGCCTATTCCATGCGACTTTCTAGAGAAAGAGTCTGACCTTAAGGTGTGCCTGAATCCTCCAAATCCATGCCACATCGATCCTCCTCTATGGTCTAGGTCTGTACATATTTGCAAGATCCCTAATCGGCATCATAGGTCGGCATGACTGCCTCCACACCCGCACATCATGACTCCGATAGACGAGAATCGGGATGGCAAGAATCCTCTTGGCAAGCTGCTCTCCAAAGAGATGGGTGACCAGCTGCCTCCTTCAGCACCTGCCCTCATCGTCAATCAAGTTGCAAACTCATAGATGGTCATCCACCTTGGAGCTAACAAAGATCGGCCATCGAGAGATCGATAAACTGGATATCCAAGTCTCCTGGCTGACATCGACCGAGATACCATCACCAATTAACCACCTACCTTGAGCCGTAACCATAGGAGCTGTTGGGGATAAACCTCGCTCCAGTCGAAGTCTAGTTCGATGCTCAGCCTAATGCAACCAATAGCCATAGAAGAGCTTCAACAGACGAATCTTAGCCGAACCCTTACAGTCGGTCGAACTACTTAGCGGCCGAGCTCCTTGGACTTTCAGCAGTCGGACCTTAGTCGAACTCCTGCAGTCGGTTGAACTGCTCAGTCGGTCGAGCTCCTTCGGACTTTCAGCGGTCGAACTCCTCAGCAGTTATCCCTCGGTCGAACTCCTCGATGGCCAAGCAGCGGTCAAACTCTTTCGAACCCATTCAGCCGGTCGAATTGCTTAGCGGTCGAGCTCCTTGGACTCCCAGCGGTCGGACTTTAGCCAAACTCAACCGCCGAGCTTCAGTCAGATTCCCGCAAGAGCTGAACTCTCTCCGCGTCGTTCCAGTCAGGTGCCTGCGGGAGCCAAACTCCCTCCAAGCTTTCTCTTCGATCGAATTTCTTCAGGGGCCAGACTTCTCTCAGATATTTCCTTCAGCCGGTCGAACTCTCCTACAAGTCCAAACTCCTCTGGACGAACTATCGCCATCAGTCTACAACAAGCGACAAGATCGGACGACATGGCCGCCACTACTGACAATACCACTCCCTCCGTAATCAACTCCATGCGGTCCATGACCTCCCAGTATGGCTGCCACTATCCACCTGACGATGCCTTCCTCTCCGTACCGAACTACATACGGCCCCATGGCTCACTACCAGACGGTATGGCCACCACCATCAATTAAGCTCCGCTTATAAAGGACCCTCCAGATATGCTATCTCGAACCTCTCGAATCTCTAATCTCTGATCTCTATGCTCTAAATTCTCTTCTATTCTAAGCTCTGGATCTCATTTTCAAGCACTCCATTCTTGTTGGCCAGAGCTGACTTGATCGTCGGAGGGTCCTGTCGGAGCCACCCCCCATCGGCTCTGGATGGGACCTTGTTTTACAGATCCCCGGCAGCAACCTCGTCTCCCACCGCTCCAGCTGATTCCGACGATGACCAAATTCTGCGTCAACAGATTGGCGCTAGAAGAAGGGCCACCGAACCTTCAAGGTTCCCTTATTCTTAAAGAAGTGCTCGGCGATGATTTCTCTCTTCCCTCTCCAGAGATCTCTCTTCTTTCTCACTAGAGTTCTTTCTTGAAGAGAACATGCCTCCCAGGAGAGCTTTAACTCGATGATCGGCGGCCTGCACGCCAGGTCCATCTGCTCCCGTTTTAGCCCCAGCAGCCCAGGTTCCGCACAAAGCCACCGCAGATGCGGAGCAGTTCAACCCATCGATTGGGTTCGTGACTCCGCCGAGATGATGCAGACCATGCAACAACCTCTGACGGAGACTTTGTCAGCAAATCAGCCATAAGGGCATGAGGAATCTGTCTTAAGGAAGAGCATTCGGGCATACCAATCATCCTAAGAAAAGAGAAACGGAGAGCAGAAGCTCTCCTGTAGAAGCGGAATGAAGTTCGACAGCGCTAACGAGGCCGAACTCTCCCTCGAGCTCATCGTCAAGAAAGTTCGGACAAAGAAGCATGAAGTTCTCCATAGAGAATTTCGCAAGAAGGCGGAATGAAGTTCGACCGCATCCACGACCTCCCCAGCGCATATAAGGCCGAACTCCCCCTCGAACTCACCATCAAGAACCCCCGACAAAAAAGCATGATGTCCTCTCGAAGAAAGCTTCATAGAAGTGCGGAGTGAAGTTCGGCGCAAGCGAGGCCGAACTCTCCCTCGAGTGCGTCATCAATGAACCCCCTACAAGGAATTCATCGGAGATGGAATGAAGTTCGAGCAAGCCAAGCCGAGCTCCCCAAAAGCGGAATGAAGTTCGGCGTAAGCGGAACCAAACCCCCTCGAGCTCGTCGTCAAGGAGACGGAATGAAGTTCGATGGAAGTAAGGCCGAACTATCCCTCAAAGCTCATCACCGGAATGAAGTTTGGTGGAAGCAAGGCCGAACTCCCCCTCAAAGCTCATCATCGAAATGAAGTTTGGCGCAAGCGAGGCTGAACTCCCTCTCGAGCATGACTCTAAGAAAGTCCGACAAAGGGACATGAAGTTCTCCCGCAGAAGGTTCCATAGGAAGTTCGACCGCGCTCACAACCTCCCTAGCACAAGCAAGGCCCGAACTTTTCAAGCTCGCCACCGAGGAAGCCCCGATAAAAGGGCGCGAAGAGGTCCTCCTTCCGAAAGGATCCGCGACTACGCCCCCCTCAACGCTCCTCGAATTCTCATGAAGGTTAAGAAAGAGCTGCCAAGGCCAGAAGGACTACAGTCTCCCCCAAACACGCACGATCGAAGCAAGCACTGCCTCTACCATCGCGACCACAGCCACGATACTAAGAAATGCATGCAGCTCTAAGACAAAATTGAGGAGCTCGTCAGAAAGGGGTGGCTGGGTAAATTTCTTCGACGCCAGCCTGAAGCAGGAGAAGATCGGCCAAGGGTGCTGTCGTAGTTAGAAACGATAGGAAGATCGGCCGCCTCGCGGCATCATCAACATCATCCCCGGGAGAAGCTTGGTACATCGACGATTCGTCACCTCCTAGCGTCAAAGGCAAGAGCTTGCTTCAAACTGAGAAGGCCAGCATGAGATAGAGGAGGTCGTTCGGTCTGAAACTTACTGCCAGAAAGAACCTAAAAGAACAACACTACCACGACTCTGAAACACAGAATTTGGGGATGCGCTGTCAGTAACTTTCTTTCAATAAAGTTCTTTCTTTTCAATAATATTATTTCTGGATGCAAAAACTATGCGATGACAGGGAAGAAGCAGCCAATAATTGCCGCATTAGGAACAGGAGGAGAACCTCGTCCTAACGCGAGCAATAACCTCGGCTAGAGATAAAATCTCTCCCGAGCAAAGGCCTCGTTCACAAAGGACGAGATGGAGGGAGAGGCCCTGACAGCGGTCCTTATGTGCCTCCACAGCCTGTTAGGAATAGGAGGAGAATCTCGTCCTAACGCGAGCAACAACCTCAGCTAGAGATAAGATCTCTTTCGAGCGATCGAGTCAACCGAAGGCCTCGTTCATAAAGAATGAGATGGGGGGAGAGGCCCTGACAGCGGCCCTTATGTACTCCCATAGCCCATTAGGAACAGGAGGAGAATCTCATCCTAATGCGAGCGACAACCTCGGCCAGAGATAAGATTTCTTTCGAGCGACAGAGTCAACCTCGGCTAGAGATAAGATCTCTCCCGAGCGATCGTGGATAACCTCGGCCAGAGATAAGATCTCTTCCGACGACAGAGTCAACTTCGGCTAGAGATAAGATATCTTTGAGCGACCGTTGATAACCTCGGCTAGAGATAAGATCTCTTTCGAGCAACCGTGGACAATCTCGGCTAGAGATAAGATCTCTCCCAAGCAACCGAGTCAACTGAAGACCTCGTTCACAAAGGACGAGATGGGAGGAGAGGCCCTGACAGCGGTCCTTATGTGCCCCCACAGCCCGTTAGGAACAGGAGGAGAATCTCATCCTAACGCGAGCAACAGCCTTGGCTTGAGATAAGATCTCTCCTGAGCGATCGTTGGGTCAGAGATAAAATCTCTCCGAGCAACTGTTGACAACCTCGTCAAGATAAGATCTCTTCCGAGCGACCGAGACAATCGGCAGAGATAAAATCTCTCTCGAGCGACCGTGGACACCTCGGCCAGAGATAAGATCTTCCTGAGCGACATAGTCAACCTCGGCCAGAGATAAGATTTCTCCAAGCGACTGTTGACAACCTCGACTAGAGATAAGATCTCTCCCGAACGATCGTGGACAACCTCGGCCAGAGATAAGATTTTTTCGATGCGATCGAGTTAACGATGGCCTCGTTCACAAAGAACGAGAGGAGGAGAGGCCTAACACGGTCCTTATGTGCCCCCACAGTCCGTTAGAAACAGGAGAGAGAATCTCGTCCTAACGCAGCAATAACCTCGGCTAGAGATAAGATCTTCCCGAGCGACCGTGACAATCTGGATCAGAGAAGATCTCTTTCGAGCGACTAGACAACCTCAGCTAGAGATAAGATCTCTCCCGAGCGAGGCCTCATTCACAAAGGATGAGATGGGGAGAGGTTCTGACAATGGTCCTTACGTTGCCCCACAGTCGTTAGGAACGAAAGGAGAACCATCCTAACGCGAGCAATAATCTCGACTAGAGATAAAATCTCTTTCGAGCGATCATTGACAACCTCGATCAGAGATAAGATCTCTTCGAGCTCGAGTCAATCTCAACTAGAGATAAGACTCTCCCCGAGCGACCGAGACAATCTCGGCTACAGATAAGATCTCTTCCGACGAAGACTCATCACAAAGGATGAGATGGAGGAGAGGCCCTAACAGCGGCCCTTATGTGCACAGTCGTTAGGAACAGGAGGAGAACCTCGTCCTAACCGAGCAACAACTCGGCTAGAGATAAGATCTCTCCGAACGATCGAGTCAACCTCGATTTGAGATAGGATCTCTCCCGAGTGAGTGGACAACCTCGACCAGAAATAAGATCTCTCCCGAGCGAAGGCCTCGTTCACAAAGGACAAGATGGAGGGAGAGGCCCTGGCAGCGGCCCTTATGTGCCCCCACAGCCCATTAGGAATAGGAGGAGAACCTCGTCCTAACGCGAGCAATAATCTCGGCTAGAGATAAGATCTCTTTCGAGTGACTGAGTCAACCTCGGCTAGAGATAAGATCTCTCCTGAGCGACCGTGGATAACTCGACCAGAGATAAGATCTCTCCCGAGCAAAGGCCATTCACAAAGAACGAGATGGGGGGAAAGGCCCTGACAGTAGCCCTTATGTGCCCCCACAACCCGTTAGGAATAGAAGGAGAACCTCGTCCTAATGTGAGTAACTACCTCGACTAGAGATAGAATCTCTCCCGAGCAACCGTATCAACCTCGGTCAGAGAAGATCTCTTTCGAACGGCCGAGATAACCTTGGCCAGAGATAAGATCAGAGACAACCTCATCCTGAGATCAGATCTCTCTCGAGTGCCTATGTTAACCTCCGCTGCTGGAGACAATATCGCCCCCGAGGAGCTCAACCTCCGACTTCGATCGTAGCGAACAAGGCCTACCTCAACCTTGGAGATGGGATCTATCCCAAGCTTCAACTTCAATATCAACCTCGGTTGGAGATGAGATCTCCTCCGAGCTTCGATCTAAACCAGCATGGAGCCCAAAAGGAGACTTCGACAGTTGCCTTTCCCGCACTCCCTTCCTTCGAGTTTCGAACTCGAAAGTGGAGGGGCTAGTGTTGGGGATAAACTCCGCTCCTGCCGAAGTCTAGTTTGATGCTCAGCCTAATGCAACCAGTAGCCATGGAAGAGCTTCAGCAGACGGGTCTTAGCCGAACCCTTACAGCTAGCCGAACTACTTAGCTGCCGAGCTTCTTAGACTCCCAGCAGCCAGACCTTAGCCGAACTCTTACAGTCGGCCGAACTGCTCAGCCGACCGAGCTCCTTCGGACTCCCGATGGCTGAACTCCTCAGCAGTCGTCCCTTGGCTGAACTCCTCGGTGGCCAAGCAGCGGCCCAACTCCTTCGAACCCGTTTAGCCGGCCGAACTGCTTAGCGGCCGAGCTCCTTGGACTCCTAGCGGTCGGGCTTTAGCCAAACTCAACCACTGAGCTTTAGTCAGACTCCCGCAAGAGACGAACTCTCTCCGCGTCATTCCAGCAAGGCGTCTGCGGGAGCCGAACTTCCTCCAAGCTTCCTCTTCGATCGAATTTCTTCAAGGGTTGGATTTTTCCCAGACATCCCCTTCAGTCGACCGAACTCTCCTATAAGTCCAAACTCCTCTGGACGAACTATCGCCATCAGTCTGCAATAGACGACAAGATCGGATGATATGGCCGCCACTACTGGCGATACCACTCCCTCCGTAACCAGCCCCATGTGGTCCATGACCTCTCAGTATGGCTGCCACTGTCCACCTGATGATGCCTTCCTCTCCATACCGAACTCCATGCGGCCCCATGGCTCACTATCAGATGGTATGGCCACCACCATCAATTAAGCTCCGCCTATAAAGGACCCTCCAGATATGCTATCTCGAACCTCTCGAATCTCTGATCTCTGATCTCTATACTCTAAATTCTCTTCTACTCTAAGCTCCGGAACTCATTCTCGAGCACTCCATTCCTATTGGCTAGAGCTGACTTGATCGTCGGAGGATCCTGTCGGAGCCACCCCCCATTGGATCCAGATGGAACCTTGTTTTGTAGGTCCCCGACGGCGACCTCGTCCCCCACCGCTCCAGCCGATTTCGGCGACGATCAGATTCTGTGTCAACAGGAGCATGGGCACAAATCTCTCTCCATACGAAGGAACAGCCATGCTGACCCTGGAGAGCGTGGGGCCTCTGGCTCTAATCATCGTATCGGGCCCTCATCACATGGCTTCATAAACACCCAGGCTACGTAAGGAATCTGGTTGCATGCCTGGAGAGCATGGCCTCCCTCCTGATTAAAAGGGATTGGATCCTGAGGCTCGCACACCATATCCCAGAACAGCAGATGGACACCCCCGCCTCCCTGTCGTCGACCCACAGGAAGTTTTGAAATTACTGATCCAAACTCCTGAGTGCAGAGCAAGGTATGACATTGTTCGCCATGAGGTAGACTGGGATAGATCTCAGCACCGATCTAACCAGCATAGTCCTCATCATAGATAGGATATTGGCCTGCCAGCTATCAAGATGCTCCCGGATCCTCTGCTCCAACAACCTATGCTTGGCCCTCCTGAGTCTCCGCTCCATGATGGAAACTTCTAAATAGGTGAAAGGCCCCACTTGCTCTGAGATCTCCGATCTGTCACAAATCGTCTACTTCACCCAGGGCTGAGTACTCGAACTGAAGGTGATGGTTGACTTTTAGGATCCGTTTGGTTGGGATATGTCAGATTATAAGATAATCTGATAATTCATGAAAATTATTTACCTGAAAAAATGATTATGGAGGAAAAAAGTTTTACTATATTTAGTTAGGAAAAAAATTACTCCAAAAAATAACACTGAAAAAGAATTATTATATTTAGTTGGAGGTAATCCTATATGAGAATATGGCAAACTTTATAAATATACTCTTTAATATAAAATAATTTTTTAATACTAAAATAGTATTATCATCTTTAATTAGTTTTTATATGATGACTATAATCACATAATCCTTTGCATAATGTCATCTCCATCTTAATTTTTTTACAAAAGCTTTTATTGAATAAAATTTGAAGGACATTAAAATAAAATCAATGATTATATATGCAGCTTTATTGAAGATATTTTTGTCAAACATGGATTTTCATCACTCAAAAATTTGCCAAATACCAATCATGATATTTATTTTACCATCTTTCTCTAAAAAATAAGCATGGAGCCCACTTTTCATACCAAACATAGTAATCTCATATGCGAATCATTTTTCCACACTACATTATCCCCAACCAAACAGCCTCTTAGAGATTCAACAGTTAACTAAACGTCCTGCAATAGGCCTCCATAATGGTTGTAAAGCACCTCGCATTTTGATGCAAGGCCCAACCAATAAGCAGATAGTCATCTAACCATCAGAGAGGCCCAACCAATGAGCAAGTAGCCATCTAACCAAGCACATTGAGGTATGGTAATCTTACAGTAGCAGGTAGCTTGATCCACAATCCATCAGGGAAGTCCTCCATTTTAAGAACAGCCTTCACTGGATCTTGATGCTCGGAGATATTCCAGTTTTGCATGGACCTTTGAACTCTATTGGACCAAGCATGGATGTCCCTTCAGAGACCTTCAAATTCGCATGCGTCCACCCAAGCAGCCAACAAAGCCCGGCAAAAATAGTTGGTTAGGAAAAAAAAAGAAAGAAAGGAAACGAAATGGGGGAGGGGGAGAGAGAGTGTGTGTGTATGCGCACATATGCATATTTGTAAAGCTACGATTAACATAATTCACTATACTCAGTGGCCCATCAACCTATCTTATTCAGAGCATTCATTTTTGAGAGAGCATCATAGAATAACATGTCTATTGAGCTTTCATTATCCATTAAAATTCTTTTTACATCATAATTTACAGTAGGACTTTAGATTGTTAAGAAGAATTCGTATTAGAAAGCTAATCTAAAATCAGGTTGACGTAGATCATGGACCAACCAGTAAAAAAATATTTTAAAAATCAGTGGGATATCCTCCGATTTAGAATCCTTCAATACTTGAGTCAATATAGGCCCTGAGAATAGATAATAAAAATAGAAGATTGAAAGACAAATCATATAGTGCTACTAAATTATTCAATATTTTTTTTTCAGCACAAAAATGCTACCAAATATTGGCAATATTATGTTTGTAAATGCATGTCTGCGTATATGGGTATGTCTCTATGTGTAAATCTAGACAATTAGGCAAGAAAAAACATGGTTGCAAAGAAAATAGCTGAAAATTTGTTATTCTCACCCAATCTTCTTAAGTTGTCAGATTACCTAATTTGCATGGATAACAAACAATAGTTTGGGAGCTTAAAGTTCTTGCAATCTTGTTCACACCTGCATGGACGGACGGGTATGTTAGTATATTCCTATGTTAAGGGAATGCCATTAACATTAGTTAGTTTCTGCTCAGACCTATGCTGCGCCTTCCAGCCCAAGCCACAAGTAAAGACTTGGCTAAACAGAGAGCTTAGCTTGATTAGAGGTAACAGCTCAAGCTTGCATTGAGAATTCGCAAGTAATTCGCAAGCCGATGACACGTATGCATATATGAATCTAGCTCAGAAAAAATTATTGGTTTGGACCGGGTCCACTAGTTCAACGATGCAGTAGTCCAACCACACATCAGTACATGCAAACATGCGCATGTTGCTTTGTGGTTGGACTGGTCCACCGGCTCAACCAGTGGATCTGGTCCAATCAATATAATCACTTGAAGCTAAAACCATTTTACTTTCTGATTAGGTAGAAGTTTAGGAAGTATTACTTTGATGGTGCCTTTCCTCCTAGGGTTGCTCCATACTGTGTTACATCAAAAACCTGAGGGTCGGCACAGACTATGGTGACATTGGATACAAATAACAAAAAGAAAGCATTTCCAAGGCCAGTGGTTTTGCAAACATGGTGAAGTCATGGTGAATCTTTTAGCACAAGAGACAGAATGACTAGTTTATTCTGCTTCTTGTTTGAATTTTTTTACACCCTTTTCTCTTACTGCTTGCCCTATTAACATAGCAGAGGAATGAATCAATAACTTCAGCTATTGTTGCAATGTTACCACGAACGGCTCTCTCTCTCTTAATGTCTTTTTGAACGCCAGTGAGAGTAACTTCGAGAACCACTAGTGATTTATGTTGCATTTGACGGCAGACCAAGATTCTGGCAAATCATTTGTCATTAACACAAACAAAAAAAAAAAAAAAAAAAAGGGTCAACATGAATATTTTCCAACATTTGATTAAAAAAAAAAGGTGAAAATATGAATATGTCATACAGCTGCCACAGCCTTTTTCACTAATACATATAATATATAATAAATAAACAGTCATAAATTTATCAGACAAAACTGATTATATCATCTCAAAAAATCTGCTCACACCAATTTTTTTTTTTTTTTAACCTTCCCAGAAATTCCTTTTGTTCTAACTAATCAACAAACTTATTGTAGTCTAAAATATCTCTCACAAGCACTACAAAAAAAAAAAGAAAAGAAATTGATGATATAAATTTTGGCTTTAGCATGCTGAAATGTGTCACAAATTAACTATATGATGTGACCAAAAGTATCACAGAAGCATCAGCTATACAAACGTAGGAATGATGAATATGGATCCAACAATGCTTACAAGCATCGCATGTCATCAATGGATCCCGACGATGCTTATTAGTGTTGCCCGTCTTCGATGAACCTCCTGTTAGTGGATGTTGCCTAGAGGTAGCAACTTAAGAGAGGGATAAATTAGATTCTTATAAAGTTTTAATAAAATTAAACTTTAAGCAAAGATGTGCTCTAAATTAAACTAACTTGAGTGTTTGTAATGAATATGCAATGTATAGCGGTGGAATTAATGAGATAATGTAAATATATAAAGTAAATATGTAAAATAAGAAATTAAACCAAGCAATCACACCATAGAGATAAAGAGATTTATAGTGGTTAAGAGCAATCCGCTCCTATATCCACTTTTCAAACTTCTCTAGGATTTTTACTATAATACATACTTTATTATAGTGTGTTTGTTTTCTTTGGCTCATAAATAAATCTAGTTGATTTTATATAGGAGCATCAACCAAAACTTTATACCGTTAGTTTTTTTAGACTCATTAACAACTTAAATGATTTTCCAGCTCGCTAACCAAACCTTATACTTATCCAATTTCGGACTTGGACGGCCTAACCCTAAGTTTTTTTTATCCTAAAGAAACTTGAAAAGAAAATCCAAAAATATAAGGTACAAAAATTTCAGCATAAATAAAATAGAAAGTATAAATTCTTTAAAGCTTAAAAAAGATGCTAAAGGATTGTTCTTTTGATGCTTCACTTCTTTTCAATTAATACTTGAGAATGTTGGAGAAGATCACTCTTAAAAGTCCGCTGACAACTATGCACTAATTCCTCTCTTTTCTTCTTTCTTAAGAATATTCAATAACCTCACTCAAATCTAATTGTTTTTCACTTGTTCCCTCTTGATCCTTTTTTTTTCTTGTGTCTCCTTTTTATTTTCCACAAGTTCTATAATTTTTGAACTCATTTCTAGCTATTTATAGCCTTTGGAGATAAAAAATAGCTATTGAAAAAAGTTCTAGGTAAAATAGGATAAGTTTCAGAACTAGCTGTTATGTTTGTAAAATAGCATCGAGCTAGTTTGGATCTAGTTTTGAACTGGCTCAAACTTGATGTGGGACAACCTTTAAAAAAAAAAAAAAAGCTTTCTTCCGTTCGTCAACAATAAATTACGTTCGATCATGGCACATTATTTTCAGGATAGACAGTATAGTTGCCTATACTCTAGTTAGAAGGCATGATTGATTGACACGGGATCAAAGTAAGATCAATCTAAATAATATAGATGAATGCTACTTTAGAGATCAATAAATAATTAACGATAATAAAGCAAATAAATAGATAACAAAAATTAAACATGCTCACGAATAAATGTAAAAAGAAATATGAATGGAATGAAAGATAGCAAGAAAATAAGTCCGCAAAAAAATTTGAAAAGATAAAAAAATTTGGATCATGGTAGTTAAGAAACTACCCTAATTAGGACTCTTTAATCTTTTAACCAAGCAGATCTGTCGATAAAAAATTAAGTTTTTACCAACATTAGATCTAAAAAAAATAACTAAAAATTAAAGATCAATTGAGAAGGAACGAAGGTCATTGTCAACGTTTGATCTATAGAATAATGGATCACTCTTGGTGGAATAGGCTTGTATAAGTAGATGATAAAGATGATTCAAGATTGTAGGAACATTAGATCTTAAGTAGATGAAGGATAAAGGGATAGAAAGAAAGTGGACCTCACACCCTTCCCTCATGAAGCAATTTTTGATCTCACATTTTCTTCATCTCAGAGCGATTGACACAAGTATTTATGGATAAAATCGTTCATTCATTCATTTATTATCCCATTCATAAAAGATACAAGAATTTATATAGGATCCTAGGGGTCCAATTTCTTTAAAAATCCTCTTTTCTTTACAAGGAAGAAATCGACCCTCCCAACAAAAAAGTAAAATATTATGTCTAGTTTTCAAATACAATAATATATCATATCTATCTTTTATAAAATCATGGGAAAGAAATCAGTATTTTAATAAAATAAGTAAGAAATCAAGAACTCTTAAGGAATCCTAGAGAAGAAAAGAAACTCTATGTGGGCGCTTGATGCTTGACACAACTTGGCATGAGGATCCTTGGGCATGACACATGCTAGTGTGTGTATTTACTCCCTGGGCGTGTGGAGAGTGGTAGTTCCAAAGATTACGTAGACCAAGCTTGCTTCTTTATGATAGTCTCTTTCTGAATAGGACTTTAATCCAATACAAACCTAAGTATGGTCCTATGAATCCAAAACTAAAAGCATCAAAATAATTAATTGACTAAATCAAAAAAACTGAAATCAAATAATTAAAGTAAAGTTAATCTGATGTGACTTCTTCAATCCAAATTGAATCTAAATTATATTATCAATTTCTAGTGGCTCTGATGTCCGTATCAATTCTCTCGAGGTGGAGAGAACTCAATCCTATCAAATAGGGGTCGATTCCACTTTGGTAATGCTTAAGCAAATCGGGATCAATACACTGCAGCTCTTCTCGAGTGATCCAGGTATCTTCAGATTCTGGTCAATCTCATCATCTAATCAAGTACCGCTGATAGTCTCAACTCCGGATGGAGATGATCTACTCATCCAAAATTCTCTCAATCTGATCATGCTTTCCTGATATTTTGGTTGGTGGATACTCAGGAACAAGCTCGCTCTTAAAGATTGATTCAGGCTTAAACGACTCACTAAGTATCCAAGCTATCTCTTTATAGGTGATGAGATCTGCAATATTAAAAGTAGAGCTAATCCTAAAATCAGAAGCTAAGTCCACAACATACGCATTTGATCCGATCTTTTTTAAGATCTTAAACGGATCTGCTCCTCGAGCATGTAAGTTCTTCATAGTTCCTAATGAGAATTGTTCAGGCCTCATTCGAACCATCACATAGTTTTCTTCTGCAAATTCTTAGATACGTCAATGAGAATCTGCATTCTGTTTATAAGTTTTATTACTAATACTAATTTTTTTACTAATTTTTTTATGTAGACTCTTGATATGCTGTGCAAATAACTCTGCAAATTCAAAAATTCTAGCATGCATGGGCAGTGGGATGAGGCCTATTGATTTTTTAGATTAATATCCATGAACTACTTCGAAAGGACTCATGCCAATGAACCTATTAACAAAACTATTATATGCAAATTTGGCTCGAGGCAATAAAAGATTTTAGTTACCCATATGCTCCCCAATCAAGCAACGCAGCAAATTTTCAAGACTCCTATTGACCACTTTGGTCTGACCATCTATTTGTGAGTGAAAGGTAGAAGAAAATTTTAATTTTATGCCTAGAAGATGCCATAGAATTTTTCAAAAGTAGCTCATAAATCTAACATCTTTATCAGACATAATGATTTTAGACAATCCATGCAATTTAACAATGTCATTAAAGTATATTCTTGAAACTTTCAATGCATCAAACATTTGACAACAGGATAAAAAATGGGCCATTTTTGAAAACCTATCTACAACCACTAGAATAGAATCATGCTTCCTAACTATCTTAAGTAAGCCTAAAATAAAATCTATACTATCGTCTTGCCAAGGACTGTTTGGTACAAGCAAGAATGTGTATAGGTTGGTATTCTATTTTCTCTGCTTGGCCACGATACATGTTCTACACTGGGCAACAATTCGAGCGACATCTTTTTTCAGGCTTGACCAAAAGAACTGAATTTCTACCAACTCTATGATTTTATTTCCACCAAAATATCCAGCTAATCCTCCGGTGTGTAGTTCCCAAACAAGAAAATCTCTTAAAGATGTATGGGAAACACACAACCTAGCTTCTCCAAATAAGTAACTATCTTGAAGAATATATTCACTGTATTCTCTAGATAGTCCTTTTCGTAAAGTGGTAAGTATGCTGCCAAAATCTGGTCACTCCTTATAATCTTCTTTAATCTTATCAAAACCAATAACCTCCATACTAACAGTGGACAATAAAGTATGACGACGACTCAAGGCATCAGCAGCGCGATTCTCTACATCCGCACGGTATTTCAAAATAAAAGTATATGCTTGCAAAAACTCGACCCATCTACCATGTCTATGATTCAATTTTTTTTGAAAATTCAAGAATCGAAGGGCTTCATGATTTGAGTAAAAAATAAATTTTTGTGGTAGTAGGTAATGTCTCCAGTATCTTAGGACTTGGACTACCGCATAAAACTTCTTATCGCAGGTAGAATACTTTAGTTTAAAATCATTAAGTTTTTTGCTAAAGTATGCTATCGGATGACCTTCTTAACTAAGAACACCACCAATCCCAACTCCTGATGCGTTGCATGCTATTTCAAAAATCTTGAAAAAATCAGGTAGATGTAAGACTGGGGCGTGGATCATTTTATCTTTAATGTCTATGAAGACTCTATTGGCTGTTTTAGTCTATTCACAATCTTTCTTTCTAATACAATCAGTGATGTGAGCACTATAATGCTAAATCCTTTTATGAACCTACGATAAAAGGTTGCTAATCCATAAAAACTCCACACGTCATGCACACTCTTGGGTATCGACCACTTAACTATTGCTTTAATCTTTTCAGAATCGGCAGATACACCATCATGGATGATAATAAAATCTAAAAAGATGACACGATCTGTCATGAAAGCACATTTCTTAGGATTGGCATACAGACTTTCTATTTTAAGAACTTGGCATATTTTTCGGAGATGATCTAAATGGTCCTCCATAATTCGACTATTGATCAAAATGTCATCAAAATATACGACTATAAACACTCCTATAAACAGTCGTAGTACTTAGGTCATCAATGTCATGAAAGTATTAGGAGCATTGGATAATCCAAATGGCATCACCATCCACTTATATAAATCATCTTTCATTTTAAAAGTAGTTTTTCACTCATCTTTCGGTCTAATCCTTACTTGATGGCAACTATTTTTGAGATCAATCTTAGAAAAAATAGTGACTCTGACCATCATATCTAGCATGTCATCTAACCTAGGGATGAAAAATGATACTTAATGATGATCTTATTAATGGCATGGCTATCTATGCATATCCTCCATGTACCATCTTTTTTTGGAGTCAATAGTGCAGGAACCACACAAGAACTTAAACTCTCTCTCATGAATCTCTTTTTCATCAGCTCTCCAACTTGCCTTTGTAGCTCATCATGCTCGTGGGATTCAACCATTATACAAATTGGGTAGGATTGATCTAGGTACCAAATCAATGGCATGCTTAATATTTCTCATGGACAATAAGTGATATGAAAGATCCTCAAGGAAGATACCATGAAATTTACTAAGAAGGTTGACTACTTTCTTAGGATGATCTATCTTAGGGTCCTCATGAACTTTTATTGTAGCAAGCATCCAAACTGATGATCCTTTACTCATGGTCATCTCTAATTTCTTAGCACCTATCAAATGGAGATTTTTCTTTTTGATATTTTTTTTTGATCCATCTTCTATCTTTCTATTGGTATCCTTAGGTAGGAAAGGATTGATCATGATATTCTTATCCTTACGAATGAAACTACAGGAGTTGATTTGGCCATAAATCATGACATCATTATCAAACAACCAAGGTCAACCTAATATGATACTTCTGACTTCAATGGATAAGACATCGCACCAAACATGTGTTGAGAATAACATCTCAAATTCTTTTACATTAAGCCCATAACAAGGTTCAAGATAACGAACGAAATCCAACGAGCCCAAGAACACCTCAATCAGAGTCCGAATGAGAAAAATACGTGCGAAAAAAGCACTCGAAGCATCGCAGCGAAAGCCAAAGTGGGACCCATGGCCGGCAGGCCCACCGAAGGTGTGACCCAGGTGCGCGAGCCTACGGGGGCCAACCAAGGCGTGCATTTGTGCGGGGGCCGACCAAGGCATGGGCGCACGGCCCAGCACCACGTGCGGCCCAGGCATGCGCGCAGGCAGCGGCCTGGGCCTAGGCGGCCTCGTGATCACATGGGTGTAGAGGATTTTTTTTGTGGTCTACATGCTAAAGAGCATGGATCGGGCATTTATCATAGCTTACGAGATTCCTTCTCCATGCTTTACTGGGTTTTGGATTGTATTCATGGCCTTTATAAGCAGCAGACCGAAAGCTAAAGGTGTGGCGATGGCTTAGTGATTTTAAAAGAGCCTGAGATGCAGAGAGCAGAAAAAAGAACGCCAGCAGATAGCAGGAGCAGAGGCTTTGGGCAGACAGTTAAACGATGGATTACAATCATTTCAGGAGGTCTTCAAGAGAGAATTTGTTCAGGATAACTTCTTATTGAGAAGATTGTATACGTGAGTTGAGAGTGGATAATCTCTTCTTGTATCATTTTCATAATAAAGTTTTGCATGCCCCATGGAGATGAGCCTTTAGGCTGATCCACATACTTGATTGTTCTTGTTTTGATTTCTTCTTTCTTTCTATCGTAATTCGTTGGTACCAGATCCTTAACAAGTGGTATCAAAGCATATTGATACCCCCAACAATTGGTATCAGAGCTCAGACAATATCGGAGCCCAGATTGCAGCAGTGGTGATAGAGATTGAAGAATATGGAGAAGACAAGCTCAATCAAGATGGAGATCAACAAGTTTGATGGGAAGAGCAATTTCTCCTTATGGCAAGTAAGGATAAAGGATGTCCTCATCCAACATGGTTTGATCGATGCTCTCTTATACGACGAGATGCCAGCCACCATAAAGGTGAAGGATTGGAAGCAAATTCAAATATAGGTGGTGAGCATGATCCGCTTGTACCTAGCGGATGATATGGTGATACATGTACTTAGTGAGACTTTTTCGACGGCGTTGTGGTCGAAGTTCGAGAAGTTGTATATGACGAAGTCCCTCACCAACACCCTCTTCCTTTGGAGGCAGTTCTATCAACTACAAATGGACGAAGGTCAGAGCATGCGAGAGCATCTATCCAACTTCTAGAAGATCCTCACCGACCTCCTCAGCATTGGTGAAAAAATTGAGGAGAAGACCAGGCATTGGTCTTGCTTGCGTCGCTTCTTCCTTCATATGAGTCCTTGATGATTATTTTTCTAGTGAAAAAGAGCACCATCAAGATGAACGAAGTCATTATGGTGATTCTCCAAAATGAGATTCTCAGGAGGGAGAACCCAACTTCGAGCTCAGATGGTGGCAGCTCAGCCTTGACGATTTTTGAAGGAGTAGGAGGCAGTAGATGGAGCGATAGAGGATCACGAGGAGGATGATCCAGGTCCAAGATGAGGGACCAAAGCAAGATCAAATACTAAAGGTGCGATGAGTTGGGGCATCGAGTCAAGGATTATCCACAACTCAAGGATCGGATGAGGGCTACTGTGGCGGTGGCTAGTAGCGATACAGAAGGTAGTGATGATATCCTTTTGATTACTAATGAGGTATCTACTTCTTTCTTTCAGTGGATTATGAATTCTACTTGTTCCCATCATGTATGTTGCAGAGAAGAGATATTTGACTTTCTGAAGACCAGTGAGGGCACTGTATTCCTACCAGACGGATCGAGCTATAAGATCAAGAACAGCGGGATGGTCAGCATGAAACTCCATGATAGAGTAGTGAAGAAGTTGGAAGAGATCCGATACATACCTAACTTTAAGAAGAATCTAATTTCACTAAGTAGACTGGATTCGACCGACTTCAAATGAAAAGCTGATGGAGAAATCTTGAAGGTCATGCGTGAAAGTAGGGTGATGCTAAGAGAAAAAAGTATGGAGAATATTATCTTATGTCATGGAGCCCAGTACGAGATGGAGCTCCAGATAGAGATGAATCAGGCACGGGACGAGAGACTCTGGAGGACGACATGTGACGTCACAAGGTCAAGTTTCTATTGCCATAAGAAGCTATCCCGAGCATGTCTCGGATCAGACAGATCACAATAATTGATGGAGGTGGGATCGAGCGGCCTGGCTCTACTCCCATATTTATCCATCCATGATCAACAGACGATTGCCCCAGGACATAGGGCGCTAGATAAGCTCTCAAATAGATGGAGACCAAATATTGAGTCGAGATGAAGATTATTGAGAATAACAGCTCGAATTCTTTCATATTAAGCCCACAGCAAGGTCCAGGATAATGAACGGAGTCTAACGAGCCCAAGAACATCTTAATTAGAGTCCGAATAAGAAAGATATGAGCGAAGAAAGCACTTGGAGCATCGCAGCGAAAGCTGAAGTGGGGCCCATGGCCGACAGGCCCACTGGAGGTGTGACCCAGGCACGTGGGCCCATGAGGGCCGGCCCAGGCACACACTAGCACATGGGCCAGCCAGTGCGCGGGCATGGCCAACGGCCCTGGTTGCAGAGCCACGTGTGGCCCAGGCCCAAGCGAGCGCATGCACGGGCAGCAACTTGGGCCCAGGCGACCTTGCAATCGCATGGGTGTAGGGGCTTTTTTTTCATGGTCTAAACGCCAAAGAGCGTGGACCGGGCATTTATCACGGCTTATAGGATTCCTTCTCCATGTTTTATTGGGTTTTGAACTATATTAGTGGCCTTTATAAGCAGCAGACCGAAAGCTAAAGGTGTAGCGGTGGCTTGGTGATTTTGAGAGAGCCTAAGATGTAAAGAGCAGAGAAAAGGATGCTAGCAGACAATAGGAGCAGAGACTTCGGGCAGATAGTTAGGCGACGGACTACGATCATTTCAGGAGATCTTCAAGAGAGAGTTTGTTCAGGATAACTTCTTATTGAGAGGATTGTATACGTGAGTTGAGAGTGGGTAATCTCCTCTTGTATCTCTTTCTTTTCATAATAAAATTTTGCATGTCCCATAGAGGTAAGCCTTTAGGCTGATCCACGTACTTGATTATTCTTGTTTTAATTTTTTTTTTCTTTCTATCGTAATCCGCTAGTACTAGATCCTTAACAAGTAGTATCAAAGCATATTGATATCTCCAACAACGTGATCCTGAGAAGAATGGAGCTGGATGGAAATACGACATCTAAGTTTGATAAAAATAGAGAAAAAATTTATATAAGACATACGGTATGCACTAGGATGATCTACATGAGCTAATCCTAATCGCTTACCTGTGTCAGTGGAAATGGTGTTGATACAGCTACTACTATCAATAATTACCTTATAAAGTTTGTCACTAAATTTTATGAAGATATAAAAAATAAAGGTCCTACGCCAATCTTTACTTTTCTTAGTCTGTGCTAGAACATACCTGACAACTCCAAGCTTAAGGTCTGACTCCGATGCAACAAAATCTTGGATGTCCTCAGTATTCTCAAACTGCTCGACTAAGTTTGGATTAGCTTCATAAACTTCCTCCTCAATATTTTTTAGAATTTTCTCTTCTAATTCTTCCAAATAAAGATCGGTTGGGACATTGTGCAGCAAAATGACCATAACCATGGCACTTGAAATAATGTGATCGAGAATTACTTTTCTTAGATAACTCTCCTACAACTTCTTTTTCTTTATCTTCTTTTCTCATAATAGAATTTGTACATGGAGGTCCATTACTAGGAGCTTGGTTAGTATTGGATCTCAATCTAAAAGGAGTTATTCGGCTAGGTTCAAGACAACGGGTAGTTGAATATCTAGAGAATTTTTCAAAGTCCAGGGCAAGTTGATAAGCTTGTTCTAACGTGGTTACCTCTCACAAAAAGAGCTCACGCTGGATATCCTCTTGTAATTCAGCTCTAAATCTAAATAAGGTAACAATCCTATCTTTGGTTACTCCATATTTCATGAGATACTCATCAAATCTCATAATGTACTTAGTGATTGATCTATTTTCTTAAGTAAGTCTCTGCTACTGATCTAAAAGTCTTTGTTGGTAAGAGGTGGGAAGGTACTTTTCTTTGAATTTCTTCTTCATTTCATCTTAGGTTTCTATTAGATCTTATTTTCTATGGTTGAGAAGATGCTTAACAATTTTCCAATAAAGTCGAGCTTGCCTAACCAACTTCATCCTAGCAAACCTAACCCTCCTCGCTTCAGATATTTCGTACCATCCAAAATAGTGGTCCATGCTTGATTTCTAATTTAGGTATTCTCTCGGATCTAGACAACTATCAAAACTTGAAGCTTCAATCTTCACATTCCTAAGAACATGCTCATTCTGATCAAACTGATTATGGTGCAGGCATGCTGCTATAGGTCAATCTAGATCTAGATTTCTTCTTCTCTGTCCTATAAGTAATTGAAAAAACTTAGGTTCAGGTTGTGTTTGCCTAACTTCTTCTAGTACTACTATTTTTTTACTCATGATTTTCATAAAATCTTTCATGTCATCAAACTTCTCAGTTAGGATATTAATGATGGCTGCTGTATTGGGATCTATATTGGTACTAAGTGGGGAGGTAGGACGTTGGTACTAGATACCTAATCTAGTAGTCATACAAGTTTAGGATGCAAAAATAAGATGCAGTAAGAAAAAATTAAAATGCTGAAAAGTAAATTATAAAATTTAAAATATGAAAATTTAAGTTGCAGAAATTTAAATTATAGAATTTAAACTAAAGCCTTAATCAGTCCGGCTCTAAAACCAAATTGAAGTGGGATAACCTAAAAAAAAAAGACCAAGCTTCCTTCCATTCATCAACAATAAATCACGTCCGACCATAGCACATTATTTTTAGGATAAATAGTATAGTTACTTATACTTTGCTCAGGAGGCATGATTGATTGACATAGGATCAAAGCGAGATCAATCTAAATAATACAGATGAATGCTACTTTAGAGATCGATAAACAATTAGTGATAATAAACCAAATAAATAAATAATAAAAATTAAACATGCTTATAAATAAATGCAAAAAGAAATATGAATGAAATGAAAGATAGCAAGAAATTAAGTCTGCAAGAAAATTTGAAAGAATAAAAAGAATCCGGATCATGATAGTTTAGAAGGTGTCCTAATTATGACTCTTAATCTTTTAACCAAGTAGTTCTATGATAAAGAACTATGTCTTTACCAATATTGGATCTGAAAAAATAAGTAAAAATCAAAAATTAATTAAGAAAGAATGAAGGTCCTTGTCAATATTTGATCTATAGAATAATGGATCACTCTTGATAGAATAGGCTTGTATAAGTAGATGGTAAAGACGATTGAGGATTGTAGGAATATTACATCTCAAGTAGATGAAGAATAAAAGGATAGAAAGAAAGTGGGCCTCACATCTTTTTCTCATGGGACGATTTTTTGTCTCACGCCCTCTTTCACTCGAAATTATTGACACAAGTATTTGTGGGTAAAATTATTTATTTATTCATTGTCCCATTCGTGAAAGATACAAGAGTTTATATAGAATCCTGGGGTTCTATTTCTTTAGGAATCATTTTCCCTTTATAAGAAAGAAATCAACCCTCTTAACCAAAAAGTAAAATATCATGTTTGGTTTTCAGATATAATAATATATCATATCTATCTTTTATGGAAGTATGTAGAAGAAATCAGCCTTTTAACAGAATAAAAAATCAAGAACTCTTAAGAAATCCTAGAAAAAAAAAGAAACTCCATGTGAATGCTTGATGCTTAACACAACTTGGCATGAGGATTCTTGGGCATGGCACATGCTGGCATGTGTATTTTCTCTCTGAGCATGTGGAGAGTGGTGGCTCCAAAGATGACATGGACTAAGCTTACTTCTTTATAATGGTCTCTTTTCGAATATGGCTTTAATCCAATACAAACCCAAGTATGGTCCTATGGACCTAAAACTAAAAGCATCAAAATAACTAATTGACTAAATTAAAAGAACTAGAATCAAATAACTAAAGTAGAGTTAATCTGATGTAGCTTCTTCGATCTAAATTAAATCTAAATTATATTGCTGGCTTCTGGTGACTCTGGTGTCCACACCAAAATTAAAAATTAGTTTTTTGTCACCCTGAGAGAGCCGGCTCGGATTTGCCTCGAGCTGGCTCGAACTACAGACTTGAAAAATAGCATTTCTATCGTCTTGAGAGAGCTGGCTCGTGTGTTGCTTCAAGCTGACTCTAATTTCAGGACTTAAAAATAACTTTTCTGCCATCTTGAGAGAGCTGGCTCAGCTGTGTGCCAAACCAACGTATCAAGGGCATGCCATGCTAGTGCTGGCTCGATTCTTTCCAAAGTCAGTTTTAAACTTTCCAACTTCATTTTTTTTTTATTGTTTAACCTTCTAAACTTGAATTTCTTAGCCTCAATCTCTTCTAAATATTTTTGCTTTCCTCAATTTTATTTTCTCTTCTTCCAATCTAACTTTTTTCATATGGAGTCATCCAAACTTGTATGAATTTTTTCTTTAAGTATTTTGGCATGGCATCTTGAAAAGATTTATCCTTAATATAAATTCTTCATTTTGGATACTTGAAAAATCCTACATCTATTTTCAAAATAGATGATTAGATACATAATATACTTAATATTTTGGAATCATCAAAATCAATCTCAGGATCAACAATGGACCCCGATGATGCTTAATTGCATCGGCCACACTTTGGACCCCCACCATGCTTTGGACCCCTACAGTGAATCATCAAGATTTATCCTTTTCCATCACTTTTTTTAAAAGAATTTATTAACTACTCCATCGTGAAGTGCGAATCACTGCAATATAATTTTCTACAAAGTTTAGTTTAATGTAAATAGTTTCTATTTCTACAAAATTTTCTAAAAAATGTGCACTAAAATGAACATAACCTTGGTTTAATAACAAAAGTTTTCCTTCCATGTAAAAAAGTTCTTACAGAATATCAATGTTGAACTAATTCATAAAGCACAATAATAATAGAGCTTAAAAGAAAAACAAGAGTCGCTAACATGGCAATATATGCTATATTCAATTTGGCCTTCGAAATTCTCATACATCCTGATATTTTCGTATTGACTGTCTTGCAGGCTGAGTCCCATTTGAAAATGGCAGGTAGGAAAAGAATATGTTCTTCATTCATACTATTGGGGATAAATCCCGCTCCTACCGAAGCTTGGCCCGACGCTCAGCCTAATGTAACCAGTAGCCGCAGAAGAGCTCCAGCAGACGGGCTTCAGTCGAACTCCCAGCGGCCGAGCTTCTTTCAGCAGGCCGAACTGGTCAGCTTTCGAGCTTCTTCCGAACTCCCAGCGTCGAGATTGAACTTCCTGGACGGTCGAACTCCTTCGGACTCCCCACGGCCGAACTCCCTCGGACTCCCCACGATCGAACTCCTTCGGACCGACTCCAAGCGGTCGAGCTTCAACGAAGTCCTCTTAACGGCCGAACTCCTCAGCGGACAAGCCTTAGCCGAACCAACCAACAACCGAAGTCCTTCAACCGGGCCTCAGTCGAGCTTCTTCGGGCCTCTCAGCGGTCGAACTCCTCGGCAATCATCCCTCGGCCGAACTCTACAGATGACCGACCCTTCAGTCAGCCGAACTCCCCCTGCCTTCCCTTCTGCCGGACTCTCCTACGAGATGAATTATCGCCGTCAGTCCGCGATGGATGATGAAATCAGACGACATGGCTACCACCTCTGGCAACGCCACTCCCTGACGACACCTTCTTCTTCGTACCGAACCCCATGTGACCCACGACTTGCCAGTATGGCCGTCACCGACCGTCTGACGATGCCTTCTTCTCCGTACCGAACCCCATGCGGCCCATAACTTGCCAGTATGGCCGTCACCGACCGTCTGACGACGTCTTCCTCTCTGTACCGAACTCCATGCGACGATATGGCTGTCGCCATCAACTAAGCTCCGCCTATAAAGGATCCTCCAGATACGCCAAGGCTAAGCTCTCTGACCTCTAATCTCTCTGAGCTCTCCTCTTCTTCTTCTCTAAGCTCCGAAACTCATTCTGAGCACTCCATTCCTGTTGGCCGAAAACTGACTTGACCGTCGAAGGGTCCTGCCGGAGCCACCCCCTATCGGTTCCGGATGGGACTTTGTCTTGCAGGTCCCCGGCGGCGACCTCAGCAGCCTCGACTCCGGCGACCTCCGGCGGTGATGAGTTTCTGCACCAACAGATTGGCGCTAGAAGGAGGGCTGAACCTTCGAGGTTTCCTTGTTCTTGAAGGAGTGCTCGACGATGATTTCCTTCTTCCTGCTCCGGATCCTTCCTCTTCCCCTTTAGGATTTCTTTCCTAAAAAAAATGCCCCCTAGGAGAGCCTCGACCCGACGATCGGTGGCCTCCGCGACCCGATCCCGTTCGGATCCGTCTGCTCCCACTCCAGCCCCGACGACCCGAGCTCGCTCTGTAGCCGCAGTGGACGCGGAGCAGTTCGGCCTGCTTGCCCAACAGGTCCATGATCTTACGGAGACGGTGCAGGTGGTACAGGCCATGCAGTCGCGGGCCCCAGCACCAGCTCGACCGGCGCGGGATTCCCTGGAGTCCCGGGGTCCGACCCAAGGTCGACCAGCGTGGACTACCCGACCTCCAGTCCCCGGAAGGGGAAGGCAATCGGGGGAGAGCCCCTGCTCGGACCGCGGCTCGACCCAGGGAGAAGCTTCGCGCCCATTCTGCGAGAAGACCTTGGAGATCAAAGATCGCGAAGATCTCCTGGATCAAAGGCTCTTGAAAATGAGCCGACGCATAGAAGAACTTCGTCATACTCCCTCCTCCCGTGGTAATGATATTTGCGCTGACCCTCCTTTCTCGCAGAGAATTATGCAGGAACAGGTCCTGTCGAACTTCAAGCTCCCGCACTTCAAGAGCTATGATGGGACCACCGACCCAGTCGACCACTTGAAAGTCTTCAGGACGATAATGTTGCTCCATGGCGCGCCAGACGCCATCTTGTGCCGGGCTTTTTCCTCTACCCTCAAGGGAGCTGCCAGGAACTGGTACTCGGTGCTTAAGCCGAGCACCATCCAATCGTTTGACCAAATGAGTCAGCAGTTCGCAGCCCATTTCGTCAGTAGCAGGCGGCCGTGCCGAGGCTCGGATTCCTTGATGGCCATCAGGCAGAAGGAGGGAGAATCCATCCGGGCTTATGTCACCCGATTTAACACGGCCGCACTGAAAGTCCGAAACTTGGACCAATCAGTCTCCATGGCCGCCCTCAAAGGCGGCCTTCAGAAGAACGACCTGCTGTTCTCCCTGAAAAAAAATACCCCAGGGATTTCGCTGACATGCTAGCTCGGGCCGAAAGTTACGCCCGGGTAGAGGAGGCTTTTGAAGCCAAGGACAATGAAGCTCACGACAAGCGACGAATCAGCGGGCCAAGAAGGCCCACCGAAGAAAGGAAGCAGACCGAGACACGGCCGCGCTCCCGGACTCCCCCTAGTCGCGGGCGAGCCCGAACTCCCCCTCGGGCTCGGAGGCAGGGAACCCCCGGCGGAAGGGCATGCCGAGGTTCCCCTCCACACCGAAATCCTCTCCGATGACGATTTCACAGCTACGCCCCCCTCAACGCCTCGAAGGCCCAAGTACTGATGGAGATCAAGGAACGACTTTCGAGGTCGGAGAGAATGTGTTCCCATCCCAGCAAACGCAACCCCAACAAGTTCTGCCTCTACCACCGCGACCATGGTCACGACATTGAGGAGTGCATCCAGCTCCAGGATGAGATCGAGGAGCTCGTCAGGCGAGGCAGACTTGGTCGATTCCTGCGAAGACGATCTGAAGAGCGAGAAGATCGGCTGAGAGCGTTGCCGCCAAGTGGGGGAGACCAACAAGAGGATCGGCCGCCTCTCGGCGTCATCAACACTGTCTCGGGGGGCCTTCAGCAGGAAGAGGCCGACGGATCCGAGGGACTGGCAAAGAGGCGGAGGACTATGGAGCCCGTGACCTTCACTGAGGCGGACGGCCAGGGGATCCAATTTCCGCATAACGACGCGGTTGTAATCTCTTTGAACATTGCTGACTATGATGTGCACCACATTGTGGTGGATAATAGAAGCTTGGCAGACATATTGTTCTACGATGCCTTCTCAAAAATGTCTCTGCCTGATGACCGCTTAGGGCCTGTGAATTCCCCCCTGGTAGGATTTGCTGGCGGCACCATTTCGATCGAAGGCGTAATGACTTTGGCTGTGACGATGGGCCGACACCCAAAATTGGCCAAGGCGCAGGTCAACTTCTTAGTCGTGAGAACCCCGTCCGCCTATAATGCAATCCTCGGACGATCCGGTCTAAATGCACTCCGGGCGGTAGTGTCAACCTACTACTTGAAGATGAAATTTCCGACGAGTCACGGAGTCGGTGAGGTCAGAGGAGACCAAGCTCTGGCGAAGTATTGCTACACGATCACCCTGCGCAGGGAGAACCAGCCCGACCCTTACCTTGTTGATGGACTGAACGTCCGCGACGACCTCACCGAGGAGCGGGGCGAGCCTGCGGAAGACCTCATTGCCGTGCCCTTGCATGACGGAAACTCAGGGCACGCAGTGCAGATCGGCTCCAACTTGGCGACCGAGGTTAGGGAGCAGCTCGTCGCTTTCCTCAGAAGAAATGCGGATGTCTTCGCATGGACCCCAGCGGATGTACCGGGGATCGACGCCGAGGTCATGGAACATCGGCTGGCCGTCGACCTGAGACACCGGCCTATCAGAGAAAAGCTGCGCCACCATGCCCCGGAGAGACAGAAGGCGATCGCCGAAGAAGTAGACAAGCTCCTCAAAGCCGAACTCATCCGGGAAGTCACCTATCCGACGTGGGTCTCGAATGTGGTTCTCGTCAAGAAGGTGAACAACAAGTGGAGGATGTGCATCGACTTCAAGAAGCTGAACAAAGCCTGCCCGAAGGACAGCTACCCCCTGCCCAGGATCGACCAACTGATGGATGCAACCTCGGGCCACGAGCTCCTCACCTTCATGGACACCCTTTCTGATTACAACCAGATACGCATGGCGCCCGAGGACGAAGAAAAGACCACCTTCATTACTGACCGAGGTCTCTATTGTTACAGGGTCATGCCTTTCGGACTCAAGAATGCAGGGGCGACATACCAGCGCTTGGTCACCAAGGTCTTCAAGGGACAGATCGGCCGCAACATGGAGGTGTACGTGGACGACATGCTCGTCAAAAGCCGAGCTTCAACGGATCACCTGGCCGACCTTGAAGAGACCTTCGGCACGCTCAGGAGGCACAAGATGAAGCTGAACCCGACCAAATGCGCCTTCGGCGTGACCTCCGAAAAATTCCTCGGGTTCATGGTGTTAAGACGCGGAATCGAGGCAAATCCCGAGAAAATCTAGGCCATTCGGGAAATGACTGCTCCGAAAACGATCAAGAAAGTTCAACGCCTGGCCGGAAAGGTGGCGTCCCTAAGTCGCTTCGTCTCAAGGTCGGCTGAGCGGTGCATGCCCTTCTTCCAAGTTCTCAGACGACCAAAGGACTTCTGCTGGACGGCGAAGTGCAAACAAGCATTCGAGGAGCTCAAAAACTACCTCGGCACGCCCCCGCTGTTGGCAAAGCCCGAACCTGGAGAGAAATTGCTCCTATATCTAGCCGTCTCTCCGGTGGCCCTGGCGACGATCCTGGTTAGGGAAGATGCAAAGGCGCAACGACTGATCTACTACGTGAGCCGAGCCTTAAGGGACGCAGAGACCAGGTACTCCAGGTTAGAAAAATTAACTTACTGTCTTCTAATTGCTGCCAGGAGGCTCCGACCTTACTTTCAGGAGCACACCATAACGGTCCTCATAGACCAACCAATAAGAGCGGTCCTCCATCGAGCAGACGCTTCTGGGAGAATCGCAAAATGGGCGATCGAGCTCACAGAGTTCGACATCAACTACTGGCCCAGGCCATCGATCAAAGCCCAGATACTGATGGATTTCATGCTAGAATGCACCATTTCAGTCGAAGCCGGGCTTGGATCAAGCGACACCAACATCGAAGTGGGACCAAGCTACGACAAAGTCGAGCTCTGGCAGCTGAGCCTCCCCGAAGAAAGGGCCGACCTTCCTGAAAGCTTCTGGGTTCTGCACGTGGACGGCTCATCCAACTCCACCGAAGCTGGTGCGGGGCTGCTCTTGGTCAACCCCGAGGGGATCGTCGCCGAGTACGCGCTGCACTTCGAGTTCCCCACGACCAATAATGAGGTCGAATATGAAGCACTGATCGTCGGACTGCAGATAGCAAGGGAATTGAAAGTAGATCGGCTTCAAATCTATAGTGATTCCCAGCTGGTGGTCGGTCAGGTCGGCGGCGGCTACGAGGCACGGGAGGAAAGCATGGCGAGGTACCTCGGGAAAGTGAGGAATTTGATTCCGACCTTCGACAGCTTCGGCATTCGGCACATCTCGAGGACGAAAAATGCAAGAGCCGACCTTCTCTCCAAGTTGGCCACTTTTGCTCCGACCGAACTGTCTAAAGAAGTATTTTTGGAAACTCTGAAGTGCCCGACTACGGAAGAATCTCAGGCCATCCTGCAGACGGACTTCGAGCCCAGCTGGATCGATCCATTGGTTGCCTACCTTAAAGAAGGGGTCCTTCCTCACGATCGAAAAGAAGCTCGGAAGCTCAGGAATCAGGCCTCCCGCTATGTCTTATATGAGGGCAGGTTATATAAAAGATCGTACTCCCTCCCATTGCTGAGATGTCTCCGACCTTCAGAGGTCGACTTCGCACTACAGGACGTGCACGAAGGACTCTGCAGAAGTCACGCAGGAGCCAGGTCCCTGTCGCAAAAACTACTTCGGCAGGGGTACTATTGGCCGACCCTGTTTGACGACTCCGTGGAATATGTGAAGAGGTGCGATCGCTGCCAGAAGAACGCCAGCGTGCAAAGGCAGCCAGCATCCGAGCTTACTCCGCTCAGTGCACCCTGGCCCTTCGCAAAATGGGGAATGGATATACTTGGCCCCTTCCCAACGGCATCCGAACAGCGGAAGTTTCTCCTGGTCGCGATTGACTACTTCACCAAGTGGATTGAAGCGGAACCACTAGCAAAGATCACCGAGGCCAAGGTGCAGAACTTCGTTTGGAAGTCGCTAGTCTACCGATTTGGCCTGCCCCGAACCCTCATAACCGACAACGGGCGGCAGTTCGCTGGGGCACGGTTTGCCGAGTTCTGCGAAGGGCTAAACGTCTCCCACCACTTCACATCGGTGGCTCACCCACATGCCAATGGGGAAGCGGAGGTGACCAACCGGATCCTGCTGCAAGGTATCAAAGCGAGGCTCGATAAGGCAAAGGGGGCCTGGGTGGACGAACTCTACCACGTCCTCTGGGCATATCGAACTACGCAAAGGGTGCCGACCGGTGAGACGCCCTTCGCCTTGGCCTTTGGTACCGAGGCAGTTATCCCGATCGAGCTCAAACTCCCATCTGCACGAGTCGTGGGCTTCAACGAGCGGCACAACCCCCAGGACCTTAGAGTCAACCTCGACCTTTTAGAAGAAAAAAGGGAGGGAGCCCGCATCCGGATGGCTGCCTACCGACGGAAGGTGGCTCAATATTACAACTCCAGAGTCAGAAGCAAGGCGTTCAGAGTAGGGGACTTAGTGCTTCGGCGAGCAGCCGTCTCTCAGTCTCAAAGCCAAGGGAAGCTCATCCCAAATTGGGAAGGTCCATATGAAGTGATAGAGATCATCCGACCCGGAACCTATCGTCTGAAGGAGCTCGGAGGAACAGTGTTTCCCCGACCTTGGAACTCAGAAAATCTGAGAATGTATCACCAGTAGACTTTTCTTAATAAAACTCCTTCGCTCGACATTATTGTCTCAGGACTGCACGACGACAGGGAAGACGCAAGCGAAAATAGCCCGTTAGGAACAGGAGGAGAACCTCGTTCTAACGCGAGCAAGGTCGAATGCCTCGTTCACCTAAAATGAGATGGGGGGAGAGGCGAGGACGACGGTCCCCATGTGCCCCCACAACCAGTTAGGAACAGGAGGAGAACCTCATCCTAGCGTGAGCAAGGTCGGAGGCCCCATTCGCAAAGGACGGGATGGGGGGAGAGGCGAGGACGACGGTCCCCATGTGCCCCCACAGCCCGTTGAGGAACAGGAGGAGAACCTCGTCCTAACGCGAGCAAGGTCGAAGGCCTCGTTCACCTAAAACGAGATGGTGGGAGAGGCGAGGACGACGGTCCCCATGTGCCCCCACAATCCGTTGGGAACAGGAGGAGAACCTCGTCCTAACGCGAGCAAGGTCGAAGGCCTCGTTCACCTAAAACGAGATGGGGGGAGAGGCGAGGACGACGGTCCCCATGTGCCCCCACAGTCGGTTAGGAACAGGAGGAGAACCTCGTCCTAGCGTGAGCAAGGTCGGAGGCCCCGTTCGCAAAGGATGGGATGGGGGGAGAGGTGAGGACGACGGTCCCCATGTACCCCCACAGCCCATTAGGAACGGGAGGGGAACCCCGTCCTGACGTGAGCAAGATCCGAGACCAAGCCTCAAAGTCTACGGCAAGCTCCGCTGCAGGAGATGAGATCGCCCCCGAGCGACCGCGACGACCTCGACCGTGGAAGAGGAGGTCTCCCCCGAGTCAACTTCAGCTGATGGAGACAATGTCACCCCCGAGGAGCTCAACTCCGACCTCGACCACGGGGGGCGAGATTTACTTCGGCTTCAACATCAGCCTCATCGACTTTAGCTGGGAACGAGTTCCATTCCAACTCCAAACATCAATTAGAGATGAGGTCTCCCCCAAACCTCAGCTTCAACTTCAGCGTCAACCTTGGCTAGAGAAGAGACATCCCCCGAGCTTCAGCCGCGACAAACGCAGGGCCTGGAAGAAGACTTCGGCAGTCGCCCATTTTGGTACTCCCTTCCTTCGAATTTCGAACTCGGAAGTGGGGGGACTACTGTTGGGAATAAATTCCGCTCCTGTCGAAGTTCGGCCCGACGCTCAGCCTAATGTAACCAGTAGCCGTAGAAGAGCTCCGGCAGACGGGCTTCAGCCGAACTCCCAGCGGCCGAGCTTCTTCCAGCAGGCCGAACTAGTCAGCTTCCGAGCTTCTTCCGGACTTCCAGCGTCGAGACCGAACTTCCTGGGCGGTCGAACTCCTTCGGACTCCCCACGGCCGAACTCCTTCGGACCGACTCCAAGCGGCCGAGCTTCAACGAAGTCCTCTCAGCGGCCGAACTCCTCAGCGGACGAGCCTTAGCCGAACCAACCAGCAACCAGAGTCCTTCAACCGGGCCTCAGCCGAGCTTCTTCGGACCTCTCAGCAGTCGAACTCCTCGACAATCGTCTCTCGACCGAACTCTACAGATGGCCGACCCTTCAGTCAGCCGAACTCCCCCTGCCTTCCCTTCTGTCGGACTCTCCTACGAGATGAATTATCGCCGTCAGTCCGCGATGGGCGACGAAACCAGACGACATGGCTACCACCTCTGGCAACGCCACTCCCTGACGATGCCTTCCTCTCCGTACCGAACCCCATGCGACCCACAACTTGCCAGTATGGCCGTCACCGACCGCCTGACGACGCCTTCTTCTCCGTACCGAACCCCATGCGGCCCACAACTTGCCAATATGGCCGTCACCGACCGTCTGACGACACCTTCCTCTTCGTACCGAACTCCATGCGACGATATGACTGTCGCCATCAACTAAGCTCCGCCTATAAAGGACCCTCCAGATACGCCAAGGCTAAGCTCTCTGACCTCTGATCTCTTTGAGCTCTCCTCTTCTTCTTCTCTAAGCTCCGGAACTCATTCCGAGCACTCCATTCCTGTTGGCCGAAAACTGACTTGACCGTCGGAGGGTCCTGCCGGAGCCACCCCCCATCGGTTCCGAACGGAACTTTATCTTGCAGGTCCCCGGCGGCGACCTCAGCGGCCTCGACTCCGACGACCGCCAGCGGCGACGAGTTTCTGCACCAACACATACCTTCGATATGCTGCAGTTGAGAAGTAAAATTGGTTAATAGCTAACACAATTGGGGAAGAATCAGAATCTTTGCTTTACCATAATATCTCCAAGTTGTTCCTCTAGTAATCAGGGTGGCTATTGTTCCAATACTTTCCATTACAAGAATCAACCAGATCCTGTTTTATTTGTGGATAATATATAAGACATTGAAGGTGACACTATAACACAAATGTGCAGATGCACATGGCTGAATTTTTATAGATGTGCAAGAATTTTTGCAGACCGGAGGCAAAGAAATCAAGCATTATATAGAAAACTCACCCTGTATGATTCACAAAACAATTATCCTCATAATAGAGCTGAAGAGATGGTGAAATGATAGACAAGTATGTTGCAGGAGGAGACGGTGGACAAACGATTCTCTAGATTCCTAGGATGTCATGCATTAATCTCCTTGTAATTGGATCTCAATATTGCCCAACAATCAGGGAAGTCCCCCAACAAAGAACAAACATTTCAGGGAGAACATTAATTTCTCATTGATCACTGTTTAAGATGCTTGGTTTTGGTTTTCTGGACAGGCACACAGGAACATAGCAGAGCTAGATATGGCTAAATTCAGGTTAGCACCGGTGCAACTACGGTTGATGAAATACTTTGATGAGCTTTTTGCTGATATTCCTTCACCTTAGATGTTCTTAAGACTAAACCCTTAAAAAACCCCATAACCTGCAAGGCGAAATCACTTCGGTTAACATATATTTCCTGAGAGAAATGGGGACCTTATTGCTATTAATAGATCAACAGCATTACCAAACTTTCAACACATCGAGGCCGCTCCAGAGTCAAGGATCCAACCGAATCCCTCACAAATCCTCTCAAAAAAATTCTCTAAAACTTATAACCCCAAAGCCATAAACCCTAGACCCAACCTAGTCTGCAGCATCTCAAAGGCAAGGGAAAGGATTAGGGTCTTCGCGATTCCGGATGTCGATGGTCTAGAACTCACAGATCTCTCAACAAAACGTACGTGATGATCACCGATCACTAATCAAACCCTCAAAATCTACAAATATACTCCAATCCGTGCATGTATATAATCAGGAGATAAGAGAGCTTCTTAGAGAGGAAGAGATCGATGCCGGGCTTCTGATTTGGCTTCCGGTGAAAGCTCGCAATTCCCCAGATGAAGACAAGGAGGAGGAGAAGGAGATTGGATATCAACGCTTTTAAGAGGTGAACGGGGCAATGGATGGCCTCGGTAGCTTAGAAACAGGAAGGAGGAGAAGGGGGGAGCGAAGTGTCGTAGGCGGTGGTGTGGAAATTATTGAAATCATCGAATGGGGTTGTTTGGGGTTTCATTGAAGTCCGACGGTGCTTATATGTGTGGCATTAAAATCATGGTTAATGGCCAACATTTATCGGCATTAATCTAGCTTTTTTTTTTCTTTTTTTTTTTTTTTTTGAGAACCAACATATCTCTCTCTATATATATATTATTTTTTTATTTTTTATTTTGTTACACCCTTTGCAGAGACAACTTTACCTTCTAGTAACATCACATTGTCCTCTCCATAGACCATCAGCAATCTATTTATATCCTATAATAATGCTGAAAGTCAGCCCCTTGGTGAAGGTGGAATGGATCTAAATCATCCAACATACTCATTGATGGCTTTGGGAGTTTGTCCTACCTTCTTTGTGACATGGAGCTACCAAACCCTTCAAACAAAATAATAATGCAAAAGAAGCAATCATTTAGGACCTAAATTTATCGGACATCGAAAAATAACAACACCTCAAACTTTGAATAAATGTTTAATAAACTTTACGCCATAAACTATTCATGAAATAATGTAAAACTTAAATAGAAATATAAGATGTATTACCATGCGAAAATCCATCACTTGGCCTAGTCCATATCCAAGACCAAATCCAACACCAGATTTCTTGTCTCACTTTATGGAAGTTGTTGGAGATAAATCTCACTCCTGCCAAAGTTCAGTTCGATGCTCTGCCTAATGCAATCAGTAACCATGGAAGAGCTTCAACGGACGGATCTTAGCCGAACTCCTCAGCGGCCGAGCTCCTTCGGACTCCCAGCATCCGGATCGAATTTCTTCAGCCGACCGAACTCCTCAGCGGCCGAGCTTCTTCGGACTTCCAGCGTCCGAATCGAACTCCCAACGGTCGAGCTCCTTCGAACCCGTTTAGCCGACCGAACTGCTTAGCGGTCGGGCTCCTTAGATTCACAGGAGTCGAACTCCTTCCGAGCCCCCTTCAGTCGAACTCCTCTTAGAGTCCGAGCTTCTTTGAAATTGGTATATACTCGAGTCCACCAGCCAACGTCTGCTTCCTCGAGCTACGGCTGTCGGACCTCAATGGTATGACCGTCATTATCAGTCTGGCGATGTCACTCTCTCCATAACTAGTCCCATTCGGCCCACAATCGGACAACATGGCCACCTCCACTGGTGACACCACTCTCTCCGTAACCAGCTCCACGCCGCCCATGATCTGTCAGTATGGCTGTCACTATCTATCTGACAATGTCTTTCTCTCCATACCGAACTTCATGTGGCTCCAACGATCTCTACCAGACAGTATGGCCGTCACCATCAATTAAGCTCCGCCTATAAAGGCCCCTCCAGATATGCTAACTCTAACCTCTGATCTCTAAGCTCTAAGCTCTCCTCTTCTTCTCTAAGCTTAGCGGAACTCATTCCCGAGCACTCCATTCCTGTTGGCCAGAGCTGACTGGATCATCGGAGGGTCCTGTCGAAGCCACCCCCCACCGACTTCGAACAAAACTTTATTTTGCAGGTCTTGATGGTGACCTCGTCCACCTCCGCTCCAGTTGATCTCGACGATGATCAATTTTTGCATCAACAGATTGACGCTAGAAGGAGGGGCCAAACCTACGAGATCCCCTTGTTCTTAAAGGAGTGCTCGACGACGATCTCTCTCTCCCCTCTCCGAAGATCTCTCTTCTTCCTCTCTAGGGTTCATCCCTCAGAAGAAAATGCCTCCTAGGAGGGCTTCGACTCGACACTCGACAGCCTTCGTGGCCCGATCCCCTTCAAATCCATCTGCTCCTGCTCCAATCCGAGCGATCCAGGTTCCATCTGTAGCTGCGGTGGATGCAGAGCAGTTTAACCTGCTCATCCAGCAGGTTCGTGGCCTCACGGAGGCGGTGCAGGCGATGCACCGACAGATCTCGACACCAGCTCAAACGGCGTGGGACTCCCCAAAGCCATGCGGTCCAACCCAGGAACGACTGACTTGGGCTACCCGACCTCCGATCCCCGAAAGGGGGAGGCAAAGGAGGGAGAGGTTCTGCTCGGACCATGGCTCGATCCAGGGGGAAGTCTCGCACCCATTCTGCCAGAAGACTTTGGAGATCAAAGATCGCGAAGACCTCTTAGATCGAAGGCTCTTAGAAATGAGCCGACGAATCGAGGAGCTCCGTCACACTTCGTCCTCCCGTGGTAATGACATTTGTACTGACCCTCCCTTTTCACAGAAAATTATGCAGGAGTCGGTCCCATCGAACTTCAAGCTTCCGCAGCTCAAGAGTTACGATGGGACCGTCGATCCGATCGACCATCTGAAAGCCTTCTGGACAACGATATTGCTCCACGGTGCGTCAGACGCCATCTTGTGTCGGACTTTCCCCTCTATCCTTAAGGGGGCTGCCAGGAATTGGTAGTCGGCGCTTAAGCCAAGTACCATCTTATCATTTAATCAGATAAGCCAATAATTCATGGCCCACTTCATCAATAGCCGGCATCCACGCCAAGGCTTGGATTCCTTAATGGCCATCAGGCAGAAGAAGGAAAAACCTATCCGGGCTTATGTCATCCGATTTAATACTGCCACATTAGAGGTCCGAAATTTGAATCAGTCAGTCGCCATGGCTGCCCTCAAGAACGGCCTTCAGAAGACCGACTTGCTGTTCTCCCTAGAGAAGAAGTATCCCAGAGATTTTACAGACATGCTGGCTCGGGCCAAAAGTTATGCCCAGGCAGAGGAGGCTTTCGAAGCTAAGGACGACGAAGCTAGCGGCAAGCGGCGAATCAGCGGGCCAAGCAGGCCCATCGAAAAAAGAAAGCGGACTGAAGCTCGACCGCGCTCTCAGACTCCTCCTAGTCATAGGCGAGCTCGAACTCCCCCTCGAGCTCGGAGGCAAGAAACCCCCGACGGAAGGGCACGCCGAGGTTCTCTTCAGTGTCGAAGTTTCTTCCGACGATAATTTCACAACTACGCCCCCCTCAACGCTCCGAAGACCCGAGTGCTGATGGAGATCAAGGAACGACTTCCAAGATCGGAGAGAATGTGTTTCCATCCCAGCAGACGTAATCCCAACAAGTTCTGCCTCTACCATCGTGACCACGGTCACTACACTGAGGACTTCGTCCGTCTATAATGTGATTCTCGGCCGATCTAGTCTAAATGCACTTCGGACGGTGGTATCAATCTGTTATTTGAAGATGAAGTTTTTGATGAGTCAAGGGGTCGGAGAAGTCAGAGGAGATCAGGCTCTAGCGATGCACTATTATTCGATCACCCTACATAAGGGAGAACGGCCCGATCCTTATCTTATTGACGGCCTGGATGTCCGCGATGACCTCACTGAGGAGCGAGACGAGCCTATGGAGGACCTCATCTCTATTCCCTTAAATGATGAAAATTCGGAGCACGCTGTGCAGATCAGCTCCAACTTGGCGGATGAGGTTCGGGAGTAGCTCATTGCCTTCCTCAAGAGAAACGCGGACGTCTTCGCCTGAACCCTAGTGGACATGCCGGAGATTGATGCCGAAGTCATGGAGCATCGGCTGGCCGTCGATCCAAGGCACTGATCGATAAGAGAAAAGATGCACCACCACATCCCGGAGAGGCAGAAAGCGATCGCCAAAGAAGTAGACAAGCTCCTCCAAGTTAGACTCATCCGGAAGGTTAATTATCCGACCTGGGTCTCGAATGTGGTCCTCGTCAGGAAGGCGAATAATAAGTGGAGGATGTGTGTCGACTTTAAGAAGCTGAACAAGGCCTACCCGAAAGACAGCTACCCCCTGCCCAAGATCGACCAGCTGGTGGATACGACCTCGGGCCATGAGCTCCTCACCTTCCTGGATGCCTTTTCTGATTATAACCAGATACGGATGGCATCGGAGGACGAAGAGAAGACCGCCTTCATTACTGACCATGGTCTTTATTGTTATAGGGTCATGCCATTCGAACTCAAAAATGCAGGAGCCACTTACCAGCGCTTGATTAATAAGGTCTTCAAAGAGCAGATCGACCGCAACATGAAAGTGTACGTGGATGATATGTTCGTCAAAAGTCGAGCTTCGATAGACCACCTCGTCGATCTTAAAGAGACCTTCGGTGCACTCAGGAAGCACAAGATGAAGCTGAATCCGACCAAATGCATCTTTGGCATGACTTCCGAAAAGTTTCTGGAGTTCATGGTGTCGAGACGCGGAATCGAAGCAAATTTCAAGAAGATCCGAGCCATTCGAAAGATGACTGCTCCAAAGACGATCAAGAAAGTTCAACGTTTGACTGAAAAGGTGGCGTCCCTAAATCACTTCATCTCAAGATCGATCGAACGATGCAGGCCCTTCTTCCTAGTTCTCAGGCGATCGAAGGACTTCTGCTGGACGGCGGAGTGCCAACGGGCATTCGAGGAGCTTAAAAACTACCTCGGCTCACTCCCACTGCTAGCGAAGCCCAAACTTGGAGAAGAATTATTTCTGTATCTAGCTATCTCTTCGGTGGCTCTGGCAGCAGTCCTAGTCAAGAAAGAAGCAAGGATGCAACGATCGGTCTACTACGTGAGTCAGGTCCTGAGGGATACAAAGACCAGGTACTCTAGGATAGAAAAACTAACTTACTCTCTTTTAATTATTGTCAGGAGGCTCTGATCTTACTTTCAGGAGCATACCGTAACGGTCCTCATAGACCAACCAATAAAAGCAGTCCTTCATCGGATGGATGCCTCTAGAAGAATTACAAAATGGGCAATCGAGCTCATGGAGTTTGACATCAACTACCGACCCAGGCTGTTGATCAAGGCTCAGATATGGACAGATTTTATGGTGGAATGCACCATTCCGATCGAAGTCAAGCTTGGACAGAGCGGGGCCGACACCAAAGTGAGGCCGAGTCTAGATAAAGTCGAGCTATCACAGCCGAACCTTTTCGAAGGCTTTTGGGCTTTGCACGTGGATGATTCATCCAACTCTGCTGGAGCTAGTGCAGGCCTGATCTTGGTCAGCCCCGAAGGAGTCATCGTCGAGTACGCACTACGCTTTGAATTTTCTGCGATCAATAATGGAGCAAAATATGAAGCGCTGATCATCGGATTAAAGATAGCAAGAGAATTAAAAGTAGATCGGCTTCAAGTCTACAGTGATTTTCAGTTGGTGGTCGGTCAAGTCGGCGACAGCTATGAAGCACGGGAGGAAGGCATGGCGAGGTACCTTGGGAAAGTGAGGGGTTTGGCCCCGGCCTTCAACAGTTTCGGTATTCAGCATATTCCAAAGGCGAAAAATGCGAGAGCCGATCTTCTCTCTAAGTTGGCCACTTCAGCCCCGATCGAACTACCTAAAGAAGTATTTTTAGAAATTTTGAAATACCCAGCCACGGAGGAATCTCAGGCCGTCCTGCAGATGAAATTCGAGCTCAGCTGGATCGACCCGTTGGTCGCCTACCTTAAAGAGGGGGTTCTTCCTCACGATCGAAAAGAAGATCGAAAGCTCAGGAATCAGACCTCCCGCTACATTTTATATGAAGGCAAATTGTATAAGAGATCGTACACCCTCCCATTGCTGAGATGTCTCCGACCTTCAGAGTCCAACCTCGCATTATGGGATGTGCACGAAGGACTTTGCGGAAGCCACGCAGGAGCCAGGTCCCTGTCGCAAAAACTACTTCGACAGGGATACTACTGGCCGACCTTGTTTCACGACTTCGTGGAATATGTGAAGAAGTGCGACCGCTATCAAAAGAATGCCAGCGTGTAAAGGCAGCCGACATCCGAGCTTGCTCTGCTTAACTCACCTTGGCCATTTGCGAGGTGGGGAATGGACATACTCGGCCCCTTTCCAACAGCATTCGGGCAACGAAAGTTCCTCCTGATCGCGATCGATTATTTCACCAAGTGGGTCAAAGCCGAACCACTAGCGAAGATCACTAAGACCAAGGTGCAGGACTTCATCTGAAAGTCACTAGTCTACCGATTCGGCCTATCTCGAACCCTTATAATCGACAATGGGCAGTAGTTCGCTGGGGCAAGGTTCACCAAATTCTGTGAAGGGCTGAACATCTCCCACCGCTTCACATCGGTGGCTCACCCGCAGGCCAATGGGGAGGCTGAGGTGACCAACCGGATCCTGCTGCAAGGCATTAGGATAAGGCTCGACAGGGCTAAGGGGGCTTGGGTGGATGAACTCTACCACATCCTCTGGGCATACCGAACTACTCAAAGGACGTCGACCGGAGAGACACCCTTCGCCTTGACCTTCGGTATGGAGGCAGTTATCTCGATTGAACTTCGACTTCCGTCCACACGAGTTGCGGGCTTTGACAAGCAGCTCAACCCTCAGAACCTCAGAGTTAACCTCGACTTGCTAGAAGAAAAAAGAAAGGAGGCCCATATCCGGATGGCAACCTACAGATGGAAGGTGGCCCAGTACTACAACTCCAAAGTTAGGGGTAAGACATTCAAAGTGGAGGACCTAGTGCTTCGGTGAGCCACCATCTTTTAGCCTCAGAGTCAAGAGAAGCTTGCCCTAAATTGGGAAGGTCCGTATGAAGTGGTGAAGGTCATCCTGCCCAAGACCTATCGCCTAAAGAAGCTCGGAGAAATAGTTCTTCTCCGACCTTGGAACTCAGAAAATCTAAGGGTGTATTACCAGTAGACTTCCTTCAATAAAACTTCTTCGCTCAGCATTATTGTTTTTTGGTGCAAGGATTACGTGACGATAGGAAAGGAGCGGGTGAAAGTGGCCCATTAAGAATAGGAGGAGAACCTCGTCCTAACACGAGCAAAGTCGAAGGCCTCGTTCATCTTAGATGAGATGGAGGAAGAAGCGTGGACGACGGTCCGTATGTGCCCCCATAGTCCGTTAGAAATAGGAGGAGAACCTCGTCCTAATGCGAGCAAAGTCGAAGGCCTCGTTCATCTTAGACGAGATTTGGGAAGAAGCGCGGACGACGATCCGCATGTGCCCCACAGCCCGTTAGGAATAGGAGGAGAACCTCATCCTAATACGAGCAAAGTCCAAAGCCTCGTTCACCCTAGACGAGATAGGGGGAGACGGACGACGGTCCGAATGTGCCCCCACAGCCCATTAGGAATAGAAGGAGAACCTCGTCCTAACGCGAGCAAAGTCGAAGGCCTCGTTCACCTTAGACGAGATGAGAGGAGAAGCGCGGACGACGGTTCGCATGTGCCCCCACAGTCCGTTAGGAATAGGAGGAGAACCTCGTTCTAATGCGAGCAAAGTCGAAGGCCTCGTTCACCTTAGACGAGATGGGGAGAGATGGATGATGGTCCGAATGTGCCCCCACAGTCTGTTAAAAAATAGGAGGAGAACCTCGTCCTGATGCGAGCAAAGTCGAAGGCCTCGTTCACCTTAGATGAGATGGGGGGAGACGGACGATGATTCGAATGTGCCCCCACGGCCCGTTAGGAACAGGAGGAGAACCTCATCCTAACATGAGCAAAGTTCAAGTCTGAGCTCTGAAGTCTATAGAAAATAGGATCTCCATCAACCTCAATCAGAGATAAGATCTCTCCCGAAGCGATCGAGACAATCTCGGCTAGAGGTAAGGTCCGTAACAACCTCGGTCAGAGTGCTCCAGAAACCTCTGTTAGAGATAAGGTCCGCGACAACCTCGGCCAGAGCATCCGAGAAACCTCAACTAGAGATAAGGTCCGCGACAACCTCGGCCAGAGATAAGATCTCTCCTGAGCGTTCGTGCCAATCTCGGTCAGAAATAAAATCGAAGATAACCCCGACTGCAGATCAGATCTCTTCCGAGCATCCATATCAATCTCGGCAGGAGATGAGATCTCCTCCGGGCTTCAATTTCAGCATCGACTTCATCTGGAGATGAGATGTCCCCTCGAGCTTCGACTTGAACCAGCACGGAGAACTTCGGCAGTCGTCTTTTCTGCACTCCCTTTCTTCGAGTTTCGAACTCGAGAGTGGAGAAACTATTGTTGGGGATAAACCCCACTTCTACCGAAGTTCAGTTCGATACTCTGCCTAATGCAACCAGTAGCCGCGGAAGAGCTTCAACGAACGGATCTTAGCCGAACTCCTCAGCGGTCAAGCTCCTTCGGACTCCCAGCGTCCGAACCGAACCCCTTCAGCCGACCGAACTCCTCAGTGGTCGAGCTTCTTCGGACTCCCAGCATTCGGACTGAACCCCCAGCGGCCGAGCTCCTTCGAATCCGTTCAGTTGGTCGAACTACTTAGCGGTCGGGCTCCTTGGATTTACAGGAGTCGAACTCCTTCCGAGCCCCCCTTCGGCCGAACTCCTCTTGGAGTTCGAGCTTCTTTGAAATTGGTATATGCTCGAGTCCACCAGCCAACACCTGCTTCCTCGAGCTACGGCTGTCGGACCTCAACGGTACGACCGTCATTACCAGTCTGACGATGTCACTCTCTCCGTAACTAATCCCATGTGACCCACAATCGGATGACATGGCCACCACCACTGGCGACACCACTCTCTCCGTAATCAGTCCCATGCAGCCCATGACCTGTCAGTATGGCTGTCACTATCCGCCTGACGATGCCTTCCTCTCCGTACCGAACTTCATGCAGCCCCAACGACTCTCTACGAGGCGGTATGGCCATCATCATCAATTAAGCTCCGCCTATAAAGGACCCTCCAGATATGCTAACTCTAACCTCTGATCTCTAAGCTCTAAGCTCTCCTTTTCTTCTCTAAGCTTAGCGGAACTCATTCTCGAGCACTTCATTCCTGTTAGCCAGAGCTGATTTGATCGTCGGAGGATCCTGCCGGAGCCATCCTTCCACCGGCTCCGGATGGGACTTTATTTTGCAGATCCCGACGGCGACCTCGTCCACCTCCGCTCCAGCTGATTCCGACGATGATCAGTTTCTGCGTCAATAGAAGTCTTGGATCCGGACGCTACCTCATCATGTGGGGGAGGAGAACAGAAGTTTCCACATCGAAAGAGAGGAAATGGTATCAATATTTGTGCCTCACTAATATCTTATAGTTTATACTGATGGAGAAATACTTTGCTCAAGGATTTTCTGGGTGTCCATCTCAGACCCCCCTTGCCATCTAATAATCTGTGGGGTGGTCTTAGCTTCTTGAGTTCATCATGATAGAAATGATCTTGGATGGAAGAATGAGAAGGCGGAGGTATAGGACATGGAAATTTGGATGGCAACTGGTTGGAGGCACAATGCTAGCCAGGCTTTTATAACCAACGAATCATTCTTAAGATCGTGCATGCATGGTGATATAGCTACAAGTTCATGACTACATTCCTCTATAGCGCAGGACATGGAAGGCAAGTCCATGAAAAGATTATGAACAGGGTTCAAGTGGTTCATGATTCAAATGTTATTTTAAATCCTGTTGATGATCAAAATGCTGTTCGGAGGTTTGTTAGATGAATAGAGTCCCACAGCAAGGGACACAAATATCAAATCCATGGTTGGCTTTCTAAAACAAATGATATGGTAGAGGACAGTAAATAATCAGTGAATCCAGGACGGATTTGATGGCAAATTTAAAATACAACGCACGGATACAAAAAATAATTTGATGACCATGTACGTACCCTTTTTCTAAAGCCAGAAAAAGGTTCATGAATCAAACCGAATCTGATGACCATGCACGTACCTTTTTTTAAAGCCAGGAAAAAGTTCATGAATCAAACCGAATCCTTTTGCTTTGGTTCGTTTAACGAAGTTTGATCACCATGGACTCCAGACCTGTACTAAATCTTGAAATGACTAAATTACTCGTTGACCGTGCATGGTCCAGATTTACTAAGTATGGTCTTAGCTCAATTCATTACATATTATTATTATTATTATTTTTAATCTTTCTTTTCTTTTCATGTCTCCAGGAAAGGCTTTGATAAATTGAATCGCTTTTGGATTAGGTGATTCAAGCCTCCAACCCAAGCATGAGAGTGTGAGAACTGGTTATCAATTATCTACCCAAAACAACTTGTTTGTCCACCCGGTCCAAGTTATGGGTTGAATTAGGCCGTTCAAACTACCAATGATTATTTAACGTCTAAAGGATGTCTCGGATTCAAATCCTAGATATTGCTTCAAAAAGATACCTTAAATATGTTAATAGTAGAGTTTGCCTTCAAAAGTCTCGCTTTAGACGTCACGCAATCATATGACATGAACTATGAGTTAACTCATGCACGAGTATTTGATAAGAATACTGATTTGAAGTTTCATGTTAGCTAGGTGGCTGTGATTGGGAGCAAATATCGAAATGCAAGATGAAATCGTGAGAAGAGGGTGGGGCAAGAAGCCAATGTGAGATCTTTGACACATTTCATTACAACATTAGAAGCCTAAGTTCCTATAAAATTTATGAGAACGATTTCAATCCACTCTTGGGTTTGGTTTAGGTGAGTCATGCATTAAGATATCTTTTTCCAATCCATGCTCACAAGATCCAAATAAAATCAGCTCTAACACAACTTTGTTCATACATTTTCAGACCCAACAAAAGAGCATCCAAATTTTGTGACCAACTTGATTTGAAGCATTACAATGGTGACCGAGCCTCAGTGCAACTCCTACACCCAAAATCAGTTCAGGTCACATGTAGATCATATTGCACTTGACTCATTTGCACCTGAATTAATTCACATAATCTTCAGCCAACAGCTCAGTTGATTGACATCCATTTTCCTATTAGAGATTAGGAGAGGTCTTTGGTTCAAATGAGCGATGGCAAATAGCTTTTCTCAAAAAATTATTGTGGTCTTCAAACTAGCACAAATCTACTCCATTCTACGTGATCTATTACAAAGGGAGAACAAACAAAAACCTTTGCTTGCAAACTTAAGAATCTATTTAGTTGGGGTGCATCAAATTATGAATAATCTAATGACTTATAAAAATTTTTTATCTGAAAAAAATGATTGCAAAGAAAATAAATTTTATTATGTTTGATTGATAGAAAAATTATTTTAAAAAATAATTTTAAAAAAAATTACTACGTTTGGTTGGAGGTAATCCTATATACGAATATGATAAAATTTATCAATATAACTTTCAACATAAAATAATTTTTTAATAATAGGATAGTATTATCATTCTCGAATTAGTTTTTATGTAATGATTATAATTACATAGTTCTTTGCAATTTTTTTATAAAAATTTCTTATTGAATCAATTTAAAAAAATATCAGAATAAATTTAATGATTACATATATAATTTTATTTGAGATATTTTTATTAAATATAGATTAATATTATTTAAAAATTTATTAAATATCAGCTTTTTATGATATTTATTTTATTTTTTTCTTCAAAAAATAAATATAAATTTCATTAATTCTTTTACTTTTTTTTTTAACTAAATATGATAATTTAATATAAAATTTATTTTTTTTATATCAGATCATCGCCAACCAAATTCTAAAAGAAGTGCATTGGGAAAGCCACTGGAAAAATAAATTGCTAGCTCAGCCGTATGGCAATGGAAGAAACTACTCAAGATACTACTTATAAACATGTAATTTCTAAATAGACTACAAATTTCTAAAAATATATGATGCACACAAAAATTCAGGATTTGTTAATGCGATAGTTATGGCGGTGTTGGTGGTTGTACGGCACCTGTTATGGCAGTTGCATGCTACCATTCAGTACAGTAAATAATAGTGATGTTTATGCATTACAGTAAATAACAATAATAGTTGCTAGTATAAGAGTTGCATGATTTCTATCAACTTGTTCGCTCTTTCCCCTTGTTAGTAACTACAGTAATTTCATTCCAGCAATTTTACAAGTAGAATTCATTCATTAATCAATTTAAAAAAATAAAAAAACGGACTTGCCTTATTGTTGCTATGAGACATTGTGATTCAGTTGTCAATCTAGAAGTAGTCTTATGGAAACAAATCGATTCAGTACACAAGGGTGTCGAGCAAGGACTGTCTTTAAGATTTAACCAATTGATGTACACCAAGTTGATTTAAAAGAAAAGTCGTAACCATGGTATGGTAAAGTGAATAGGAAACATCATAATAATGGAACATATTGCAGTTGCGACCAGAACAGGTTTCTAGCTGATCATTTATTATCAACACAGACCAAAACACACACACACCCACCCACAGAGAGAGAGAGAGAGAGAGAGAGAGAACATGAATATATTCCAACGTTTGATAAAGAAGGTGAAAAGTGAATATATTACACAGCTACCAAAGCCTTTTTTGCTAATAGTTATAATATATAATTAACAAACAGCCATAAATTTTATTGGACAAAGCCATCATTTCAAAAAAGAACCTGATTACATTTTTTTTAAAAAAAAAAAAAATAATGAACTACACAATAGGGATAGCCCTTCTGAAAATTCCCATATTGTGAGGATGAAAATATAAGAAGTAGAAGAGAAAGAGAATATTAGAGATAAATTAGAGAAAAAATAAAGAAATTCGGATTTCATTTTTTTGGGGCTGCATCCTCCCATATTTATAATCATTATATATATATATATATATATATATATGGTGCGAAATCAAATTAGTATGCTCTTCAATCTATTTCAACATGCTTAGTATGCTCTTCAATCTATTTCTTCTAATAGGTTTGGTCTGCCAATTGATGTTTAGTAGCAACATATGGAGTAGAAATTATACTAGTTTATATTTTCTTATAGATAAAATAAACATAAATTTTTATATATTTTGTTCTTTCATAAAATATAAGATTTGAAAAAATATACTGTTGCTAAAGGAAAACAGCATTACAAGAGGCCATAAAAGATGTGAAAGTGGTTGAATCTTGGGATACTGATAGTAGAGAAAATGATTCCAATTTGCCCTTGAATGACTTCAAAAAGATTAATGAGGAGGATGATGACATCTTCGGATAAAAACATCCATAATCAATCACTGAGATAGAAGTACTTGAAACTCAAAAAGATGAAATTGGAGAAGATGACTAGGTTGATAAGAAGCATGAGTAAGGTGAGAGTGATAAGCTCAGAGGCCTAAATAGCTTTCCATATCCAAAATCAATTCAGGTTACATGTATATCATAGTGAATTTGGAGCCTTTGGCACCCCAATAATTTGTTGGTTATATCACCTCCACGCTAGCACACACCTGTTACACTATATAATCTATCATACTAAGACAATAAGTATGTGAACATATAAACCATCTTCAAACTAGCATGCATCTACTGCACTCTATACCATGATTTTTCGAACTATCCCAAACTAAATGGTTCAGACTGTACCAAACTATATCGATAGAAAACCATTCCAATTTCGATGTAGAAACTAGGGGTGGCAACTGGATCGGATCGAATCGAAAATAGATCAGATCAGTGCAGGTCGGGTTAGAAATTATCAATCCAAATTCGACCTGTTTATTAAATGGATTAAAAAATTCAAATTTGAATCCAATCTTTTTATTAAATAGGTAACCCAACCCGACCAACTTGATCTATTCATTAAACGGATTAAGTGGGTTAAATAGGTTAAATAGGTCAAGTTAAATAGATCAAAAATAGATTAATCAGATCTTAAATAGATTAAATGGGTTAAACAGGTTATATGACTCAATCCGATCTAAATATTAAATAGGTTAAATGGATCAATCATCTGAAACTTAAATCCGATCCATTTATTAAACAGATTAAATAAATTAATCCATTTACGATCCGAACCTGTTTAATCCAAATCCAAACCTATTTAAGGTGGATCGAACATGGGTCGAGTTCACAGGTCGGGTCAATTTTTGCCACCCCTAGCAGAAACCAGCACAACAACCATGTCGAAGGAAGAAAGAAGAAAAAGAGGAAGAGAAAAAGAGGAAGAGAGAGAGTGGAGGGTGGAGAATGAGAGAGAGAGAGAGAGAAAGAGATGGCCTCTGATGGATAAGGAGGAGGAGAGGAAGAGAGGCTTTTCACAGTCATCGAAGGCCATCTGAGCACTTGCTGAGCTCGATAATGGCAAAGAAAGGGAAGAAAAAAGAGGAAAAGATTAGAAGCTCTTATCAATCTTCAGATGGATGCTGTCGCCACTGCCACAACATCTCCAACGACCTACGAGCAAGTGCCGAGGGCACTCAAGGCTAGAGGAGCAAGGGGGCCACTGCCCTTCTCATGTATGGAATAAGGCTTCTATATTTTTTTTATTATTTGAATTTTGATTGAAGTCGACAACCATATTGCCCACTTCGGCATTTAAATGTTTTTTAATAATTTTTATTGAAATCGATAATCAATGCAGACGCTCCTCCAACCTTAGGCGCTCGCCCTTGTTGGTCGTTGGAGACGTCACGGCAGCCATTTAAAAATTGGTAAGAGCTCCACCGGAGGCCCTCTCTTCCTCTCCCTTTCCTTCTCCTCCCTCCCTCCCCCTCTCTCTCTTCCTCTCTTTTTTTCTTCCTCTCCCCTGCTCTATCTTTTGGGTTCGGCCTTGCACAAACTGGTATGGAGCTATACCACAAGCTAGCTGGCATGGCAATCGATTCCGATTTCACGATCCTCGCTCTATGCAATCTCTTGCATGACACCCACGTTAACTGCAACGACTGAGCAAATTCAAAAAAGAAGACAAAATAGGAAAATCAGACAGCAAAGAAAAGAATAAACTTTATTAAAAGCACTATCAAAGAAGAGCTTATGGAACGGGAATGGTATCTAGTACATATCCTTTTAATTTGAAGAAGGTATCTTAGCAAAATCAACTGATACTGCAGCTATAAACTAATAGCAAGACATTACTCATAAAAGTGTAAATTGTCACAAAATAGTGTTTTCAATCATGTGTGAGCCAACTGAATCTGTTACAACAGACGGAAAAAAAAAAAAGAAGCGTACATCACCTGCTGCTGGAAATCAATGGGGAGGAAGTTTGATAAAAGAACAAAGAAATGGAAGTCTTTTGACCTACAATTTCTCTACTCTTTTGATTTACCTCCGCAATTCTTGAATTCAATTGCAGCATCTTCATGGGTCGAAGGTGAAAATGCCAAAAGCATCTGATCCTAAACAGACGGACTCTGCAAGTAACATTCAGAAACCAACCCCCATCTTCATTCTTTTCACTGTTCTTTATTTGGGCCTATACAGTCTTCAAAGCAAAAATTGGCCAGGGAGAAACTGGATTTAGCCCCTCACCTCCAATTCATGCGGTTCGAGTCCACATAGAAACAAGGTCTCTCAGGGGCTTCAAAACAGAGAAAACACAAGCCAAGTTCCCCAACAATTTGAATATAATTTTATCAATAATAAACACTAGCTATCCAATGGCAATGATGATGGCAAAGCCATCAATTATTGGTCAACTCTGGATTGAAGTTGTATGCATAAGCTTCTGAACAACATGTTTAGCAAAGGAACTGAAGCACGTCGAGCAGCAACCTCTCATCAGATATGCTGATTCACCATCGTTTATAGCATGAGGACAATTGCTGGGAGCCTGAACAGAGGCAGCAACCATTCTGCTGCGGTGCTCAATTCCACATGCTGCTAAAATTGTGTGAGTCGAACGCCTTGCGACCTCCTTGAAAGTTGCATGCTCTTCAGAAAGATTAATGAAAAATCAGTATTGAAACACAGAGAGGGAACAGTAACTATTTGAATGTGCTCGGACTGATCTCAATTACAAAATAATAATAAGAAGAAGAAGTAAACCAGAACAGATATTTCTGAAACCATGTTGCCAGTATGCATGACTTTTGTTTTGTAATGAATGACAAACTCTACGACAGAAGGTAGTATTAAGTAAAATCCTAGCTTGCATTAAATTTGCAAACCATGAAGCTACATAAACATTCATGTGCTAAAGGGTGTATGAGACGAAAACACGGAGATTCCAAGGACCAGGCATCTAAGGAAATAGAGAAGCAACAGACTTAGCAACATCGCAGCATCTTTAAAATGGTTTTTTCTGCTGGAGAAGCAATGCAGAATTCATCATGCAATCAGCCATTTAAAAAGTCTCATTGATAAAAAAATGATACCGTAAGGCACCATGAGAACTAGGTCCCGACAGAAGCTATGTTTGACCCACATTACCAACAGCATGACATAGCAAAGTTAGTCTGGAAGCTTTTACATCAAAGGGACCAGGCAGCAAAATACTAACAGTATAAATGTACATATCCTTCTCAAAGTTATGTCGGATAGCAGCAATCTTGCTGGTAAGACACCAATCGCCAGGATAAAATATCAAGTTTCCTGGCATCAGAAAACCATGTTCACAAGGCAAAAAAACTAAAAAAGACCTTCCAAAGCTATGGTATGGATGAGAATGGTTTCAGAGATATAATTATGGGCATAAACACAATAACTACAAATATCTATGTAAACCCATACACCAGATAGATAGTCACATGTGCAACATGCGTGCTTGCATCTTTTCACTAGACAATGGATCAGCACTTGACATTCAGAATTTTACATGCCAACAAGCATAAAAATTAAAATCCAACTATATTCCTTATCTCAGTCAGCTCTATATATTACAAACTATCCTGAGCAATGTTTTCACATTAATATATGGGTATATGCACATATACACATATAACATATGTACATATAGCGTTGTAGTTTCTTATTTAGTATTTAGCCTTTTAGTTTCTTATTTAGTCTATATGTTCTAATGTCAGCTTCATTCATGACCTGGTCTCTGGATAACATACTACAGGTAATATGTTACAGTTGAAAACAGAATCACATCAGTCCTATTTATGCAGATCAACATTTTGTAGGCACGGAGTGGGGGAGAAATAAGCATTATGGTAACAAATTCCTGATAACATAAAACCAACAAGCTCAACATACCTAGTGGAAAATCCCTGCATAAATTTCTTAGATGGCCTTTTACAATCGACTGCACTTTTTCCTTTGCACCTTCCACATGTCGGAAACTGTTTCCTTCACTGTACGTGCATGGAGCCAAATTAGTACCACTCTGAAAAGGTCTAATATTCTGCTGATGCTGTTCAATACTTGATACTGGTTGCAATGAGTTCACTCCCTCTGTAACATGTGATGCTTCCCCACTTTGTTCAATTCCTGAGGTGATAGCGTTGCTTTCCCTATTGTGCAATGGTACATTAACTCTGGAAATGATCTGCCTCGGTCTACTATTTGATAGCAAAATGCGTATATGTCGGTGTATTGCTCGTCTTCCAGAAAGAGTTGATGCCCCACCACCAGATGCCTGTGATGCAACTCCATGATCTTCCTCGGTAAAATGTCTAGGGGATACATTTAGATCAATTCTTTGTGAAGACTGGCCTCTCCATGGTACCGACATTTGGGAGTTCCTACTGGCATGCATATCTCTACTAACATCTTCTGTTTTCCAGCCACCAGGAAATAAATCACCACTACTTGCTCGTTGATCGGTTGGATTATCCTGAAGTTGAGAATTTGATGATCCTTCACCTGGGGATCTACATAGCTCACAGTACCAGTTGCCTTCAGGTACTTCCCTTCCAAGTCCAACACAATATGTATGTGCAGGAGAGTCACAAATATCACACAGTAGCATGAGATTATCATCCCCACCTTGCTGGCATTCGATGCATACCACATTCTCATAGGGATCTAGGAAGCCCCTCATTTCTTCTTCGGATGGTTGATAAACCTGTTGGACATTAGGGCAACATTAAGCAGGCAGAAAGTACGGTCTAAGACAACAGCTGAGTACAATATAAGCAGATACAAAAACCACATTCATGATCCCATAAAGATAGTGATTTTAATTGTACTTAAAATCAAGATATAACCGGTGAATAAACATTTTCATCTACAATAAAATCTCAGTTTGCAGCTGCATGAGCAAAAAGACAAACCAATTTAAAAGCATTTGCTGATGAGGAAATAGAACATCCTAAAACAAAAGGACACAAGGTTAGCCTCCTCCGAGAGAAAAATCTGAAAAGAGGATAAATTACTTCAAACTGCAGCACTGGTCATATGTATATTTACCTTGCATAAGGATAGTAAAAAGATGTTAAATTACACCAATACAAACAAGTATAATCAAGCATGGCAATTTGTAATGACCATGAAACTTCTGTGTTTCTGTTTTAATTTCATGTTGCTTCTACAATTTAAAGAATGGAATTAGAATATCTTGTCAAACATATACCCATTAGCAGATTAACTTAGAGAGACTGTTGTGATGGTACAAGGACATACCAAGAGCAAAAGAAAGAAAAAAAAGACGAACTTGCTTCAACTCAAACCAAACAGGAGAAAAGATGGAAGTAAATAGTTTCAGAATGGCAATGATTTAATACACAAATCCACATTGTTTATGTGGTTGGGAGTTTAGAAAGCCATGAACCAAAAAGTGAACCAGCATAGTGGCATGCAATAAAGATTTAACAGCAATCATCAACAATCATTGAGCATAAGAGAGTCGTTGGTTGCAGTTATTCTGGCACTCATACTTCCAAATGTGTATGGTCGACAATCATGTGGATTGTGGACATAAACCTAAGGAAAATTACATATGCTTCAAAATAAAGCAAACTGGAATTGCAGTGTAAAGAGTCACCTTAAGCACACCAATGAACACGTTCATAAAAAATAAATTAAAAAAAAAAAAATGACAACCTATTAAGCTTAATGGCAATGAAGTGGCATATTAGCTGTTGATGATAATCCTAAACATAATAGCTCATGCATAACTTTCTGATATACAGAATTATTAGGGCTCTTAAGCATCTTAACTAGGCATAACGTGCTGCTATCAAGCTATTAAAATTTTGTCCATATTTTTCTTTAAAGATGGAAGAAAAAAGAGAAAAGCATTACTATATTAAGATAACCATGTGTTATTCACAAATTTTCTCCTCTTTATCAATTAAGTTGTGCTATAACAAGACTTCAGACTGGAGAAGCCAATTCCAAAGCTTTTTGTCCTTCCAATCATGAGGTCAAGAAAAAATTAATATATGAAGACATTTCCTTCAATAATAAAGGAAACATAAGCCAAGTTTTCAACTAGTCCAGTATCTTTTTAACAGTAAGAACAATTATAGCATAATCCTCCAGAACAAAACATTGGAAATAGAAGTTAGCATATGAGTTGCAAATGGGTATAGATTACACTCTTTTTGTCTAGTTTTCTTTTTGCCAACAAAAATATTGCTTAAATCAAATGTGATGAAAATATTATCTTTAAAAAAAAAAAAAAACCTCATCAAGATGAGAGATGAACCATGAATGTGATCATAAGCTAGTATGCTTAAAAACCAAAGGCATAACAAGTATATCCATGAACCCTTTTTATATAACAATAGCACAACGAGAAAGCCCAGAAGACTAATAAGTAAATATCTATGTAATTAAACTCATTAAACAATATGGGGGGAACATGATTTATTAATTAAAAACAAAATCAAAAAAATAAATTGCACTAGGAACTTCAACAAAATATGCATATAGATCAGACATAAGTATCTAAATAGATAGATAGCAAACCATGGGATTTATCTTTTTTTTTTTTTTTTTTTAAATTTTTTGTCAAATAATTGACAATTAATTCATAATCTGAACAAGGGCGCAAGAGTGATTAAAATATGAAGAAAAGTAAAAGAAAATAACCAAAGCAAACAAATCAAGCAATCACTTCATATTAAGAGAAACAAATCAGACCAAAAAATCAAATAAGTGGAATACCTGATCTCGCTTTTGAACCCTTATAACTGCCTTCCTTAACCCAAATCCTGGGTCTGACCTCGAGGACTTGGTGATGGTCATGAACCTTCTCTTGCACACCGGGCACCGCGACTCCACCTTCGACCACTCCATTATGCACGCAAAACAGAAATAATGAGCACAACAGTTCAGCACCCCTTGAATAGTCCCCATCTGCTCCTCTGACAAACATATTCCGCAGACCTGCTTTCCAGACTCGTCAGCTTCTTTCTCCTTGCCCTTCTCTTCACCCTTCCTTCTAGCAAATATCCTCTCTGACTGAGGCTGGCTCAAAATCCCACCAACTCCCAGATCCCTCAATTCTTCTTCTGAAATCACATAATCACAATCTGATGACTCCGAGTCTGATCCAACCGATGATGGTGATCTCTTCCTCGTCCTCGGTGCCGCTGTCTTCTTCCTCCCTTTCTTGCTCTTATTCCTTTTATTATCTAATGCTATTCTATCTTTCTCTACGAAATCATCATCTGAAGTCATGTATTCGAAATCCGATGTCTCCGAATCCACCAGAGATATCTTCCTCGCTGCTCTTGATGTTGTCGTCTTCGTCTTCCTCCCTTTCTTTCTCGTCTTCCTCTTCTTATCTACCGCGATCCGATCCTTCACTATAAAATCATCATCATCCTCGTCAGAGATCCGCGCCCTCCGCCGCCGCTTCCTCGCTGGCGCCATGGACCTCTTCTTCTCCCTCTTCTGATTCAAAACCCCGGATTTCCGCTTCTTTCTACCCTGTTTTGAACTCCCTTTTCTCCGACAACCGCTTTTCCTGCCGGAGATCAAAAAAACTTCGTCCTCCTCGTCCTCATCCTCGCCCGGCGAGAAATCCTCATCATCGTCGTCCTCCTCCTCCTCCTCGTAATCCGAATCCCTAGATTTCTTCCGGCGAGATCCGCTTCTTGCCCTCTTCCTTGTAAGCGAGAACTCCTCTTCGTCGTCCAAAACCCTAGGTTTCTTGATCGTTCTCCAGCCATTGGAGGCTCGCCTCCGGGGCTTCGATCTCGCGAGCTCGACCTCGTCCTCCTCCTCCTCGATCTCCTCTTCTTCGTCAGAGCCGCCGCTCGATTCGCCGAACTCGAACTCCTCCTCGGAGGCATCCACAGACGAGGCGTAGGATTCCTCGAAGCTCTCCGAATCCTCCTCGTCCTCCTCGCCGAGGACGTAATCCTGGTCCTCGTCGTCGTCATCGTCGGCGGCCCTGGATCGGATCTTTCTGTTCCTGCCGCCGGCCCTTTTGTAAATAACCCTCCCTCCTCTTGCCATATTATTTTTCAGTCCCTAGACAAATATTAGGTCAAATATTCGGTGGCTTTTCATAAATTTCCTCTGAAATTGGGTTCACGAGTACAGAGATGTATGGTCGAAGACGATTCTAGAAACAGTGGCACATAGAAAGCCTTCTAAAACTTTTCTTTCTTGTTGCCCGTCTACGATTTTTATAATTTTTATAGTTGTTCGAAGAAAGTTTGAAAAATGCAAATTTAGGTAGGAGAGGGCAGGGGAGAGAAAGAAGGAGAGAGAAGGAGAGGCGGCTGCGGGTCTGTCGTACCTGAGAGGAGATTGGATGGGTAGCGGAATCTGAAGGCGAAGCGCAACGACGCGAGAGAGAAAGAAGAGGAGGTGGGTCACGTTTTATCCGTCGCGTGCCAACTTAATTGTTTCAGTAAAATGTCTAAAATACCCCTCCCCTATACCTCATCGATCATCATACTGTCATCCGTCGGGCGACAAAACGGAGCCCTGGAAGCCGTTCGATGGGTGGTACTTTCTGCGCGCACGTTAGTTTGGACGGTATCTGATGGGTGGTTTGGTGGGGTGGGTTTGACGATCACCAGATATTCTTACATGATCCAGGTCCAGTAGACCCACCAAATCCCGGGGCACCATTGGACTGGTCTATCGGACCTGATCCATATATAATCATTAGGCGATAATAATTGATGCGGCTGCTGCGGAGAAAATATTGGCTGGAACGATTCTAGCATGTATTGCTTGCACTCTCCGATAAAATATCAACATTCGTTGCTGAAAATAAATAAATAAATAAATAAATAAATAAATAAATATATATATATATATATATATATATATATATATATATAAAATTTAATTTTTATTAAAAATTTTAAATAAAAAAATTATTCTTTATTATGATTATCTAACTGATATTTTTTATTATTTTTAATAAAAAAGTTTTTTTATTGATGGTACTGCGTTTTTTTGGGGTTATCTCCGTACGTATTATTTCAACAGTTCCATCATCTCAGCGGACCAGATCCAACGAATAATTACTCCATCAATGTCGTCTGGATGCAACTTCGGTGACATGACCGGAAGAGTTCGTGTCTGCGGGCGGGACGCGGTTCGGTTCGCAGGTTGCTCGGAACCTGCGAGCGCCTGCTTTCAGGTATTGGAAAATTAACGTTAGTCAAATGTTTGGGCTCTAGTTCCTAACGTTCTTCGGTCAAGCTGGGGGCATTGGTATAAGAATTCGGGTGCGGTTTGGTTCGCAGGTTGCTCGGAACCTGCAAGCGCCTGCTTTTGGGTTTTGGCAAATTAACATTAGTCAAATGTTTGGGCTCTAGTTCCTAACGTTCTTAGGTCAAGCTGAGGGCATTGGTGCGAGAATTCAGATTATTTTAGGTTCAAATGAGTTGAGATAAATTTAGGATTGAAATCAGATTAGATACAAATGAAATATCAGTATATTTATTCATATCCATGTTTATAATATAGATATGGATATTATTCAAATATAAAAATTTATATCCATATTTATTTCAAAAGAATATGGATACTATTCGAATACTAAAAATATGAATATAATTACGATCATTACTTAGATAATTAAATTTATGACTACAAAATTAAAGATATTATAAAATAGATGATAAATTAAGTTAATAGCATATTTATATGATCGTATATTTTTTAAAAAATTAATAAATATTATATAAAATTATATAAGATTATACGTAGATTCGGATATTTAAATATGGATTGGATTATTTCCTATTCATATCGATATCTATTTTTCTTTGATGGATATTGTTGTGCATGAAATTCGTCGCCGCCGAGGTCGCCGCAATCAGGCGCTGGCGCGCAGGGGACTCAAAACGAAGATCCCCGCCGGACATCGGTGGGTGGTGGCTCCGGCAGGAACCTCCACGGTCAAGTTAGTTCCCGGCAACAGTAAGGAGTGCTCGGAATGAGTTCCGGAGCTTCAGAGATGTGGATGGAGAGCTAGAAAGTCGAGAGTTCAGGAGCTTTAGCCTTAGTATGTCGGGAGGGGTCCTTTTACCTAGCACGCGAGCTTAAGTTGATAGGTGATTGCTTGTGCCGTCTGGCAGAGAGTCGTCCGGGCAGCATGGAGGTTTTGGTACGGAGAGGAAGGCGTCGTCCGGTAGATCGTGGGAGCCATAACCGGCGATCTCGTGGAGCCATAACCGCGAGGCCGTGGGCCCATGAGTCCGGTCGGGAGGAAGGCGAGAAGGCGTCGTCCGTAGATCGTGGGAGCCATACCGGCGTCCGTGGGCCGCAAATGGAGTGGTACGGAGAGGAAGGCGTCGTCCGATGGAATCGTTGGGAGCCATACGGAGCCGTAGGGCCACGCATGGAGTCCGGTACGGAAAGGAAGGCGTCGTCCGGTCTTGCCGCAAGGACGACAGTTGTCATGGAGGTTATTTCCCCCCGGAACCCTTTTGGGTTAAAAAAAAGAGTTCGGCCGAGGGGAAGGCTGGGGGAGTTCGTCTGGCTGAAGGGTCCGGCCATCTATAAGAGTTCGGACCGGCGGGACGGTTTGCCGAGGACGTTCGAACCGTCGAGAGGCCGAAAGAAGGCCTCGGCTGGCCAGTTTAAGGACTTAGGTTAGCTAGTGTGGTTCGAGCCAGGGCTTTGCTGAGGAGTTCGGTCGCCTAGGGTCCGGTCCGAAGGGGTTTCGGCCACTTGGGCTCGCGCTTGGAAGTCGGTCCGAAGGAGTTCGGCTGCAACGGCCTCGCCTGGGGTTCAGTCCGAAAGGAAGTTCGGCCGTGGGAAGTCCGAAGGAAGTTCGGGCTCGTAGGAGAGTTCGGCTGAAGGAAAAACCCGGGAGGAGCTTCGCGATGCCGAACAGGCGTTGGGAGGAGTCACGTCTTCCGAAGAAGTCCAGCCGCTTGGAGTCCAAGGAGCTTCGGCCGTCAGGAAGTTCGGCTGGGCGTGGGAGTTCGGCCTCTAGGCAAGTCGGCCCGGGCCCTTGGCGCCGGGGAGTTCGGCCTCTAAGGCAGTTCGGACCCGTGGTAGGGGCTCGGCCCTGGCGGCCTGGCCTCAAAAGCTCTCAGCGGCTACTGGTTACAATTGGCTGAGCGTTCGGGCGGGCTTCGGCAGGAGCGGAATTTATCCCCAACAGTAGCCCCACTCCCGAGTTCAAAAAATTGAAGGAAGGGAGTACCAAAACAGGCGACTGCCGAAGTCTCCTTCCAGGCTCCGCATTTGTTGCAGCTGAAGCTCGGGGGGGTCTCATCCCAGTCGATGTTTGGAGTTGAAGTGGGACTCGTTTCCAGCCAAAATTGGTGAAGCCGACGTTGAGGCCGGAGTCAATGTTGCCCGTGGTCAGGGTCGGAGTTGACATTGCCTTCATCAACCGAAGTCGATTCGGGGGAGACCTCCTCTTTTGCAGTCAAGGTTATGATCGCTTGGGGAGATCCGTCTCCCGCTGATGCTGATACCGAAGTTGAAGCTGAGGTCTGAAGGAGACCTCGTCTTCTGCAGTGAAGCTTGCCGTAGACTCTGGGGCTCGGCCTTGGACCTCGCTCGCGTCAGGACGAGGTTCTCCTCTTGTTCCCAACGGGCTGTGGGGGCACATGGGGACTGTCGTCCTCGCCTCTCCCCCCATCCCGTCCTTGGTGGACGGGGCCTTCGACTTTGCTCACGCTAGGACGAGGTTCTCCTCCTGTTCCAGCCGGCTGTGGGGGCACATGAGGACCGTCGTCCTCGCTTCTCCCCCCATCCCGTCCTTTGGACGGGGCCTTCGACTTTGCTCACGCTAGGACGAGGTTCTCCTCCTGTTCCTAGCCGGCTGTGGGGGCACATGAGGACCGTCGTCCTCGCTTCTCCCCCCATCCCGTCCTTTGCGAACGGGGCCTTTGACTTTGCTCGTGCTAGGACGAGGTTCTCCTCCTGTTCCTAGCCGGCTGTGGGGGCACATGAGGACCGTCGTCCTCGCTTCTCCCCCCATCCCGTCTTTGTGGACGGGGCCTTCGACTTTGCTCACGCTAGGACGAGGTTCTCCTCCTGTTCCTAGCCGGCTGTGGGGGCACATGAGGACCGTCGTCCTCGCTTCTCCCCCCATCCCGTCCTTTGTGAACGGGGCCTTTGACTTTGCTCGTGCTAGGACGAGGTTCTCCTCCTGTTCCTAGCCGGCTGTGGGCACATGAGGACCGTCGTCCTCGCTTCTCCCCCCATCCCGTCCTTTGTGAACGGGGCCTTGACTTTCTCGCTAGGACGAGGTTCTCCTCCGTTCCTAGCGGACATTTCCGCTCGCTTTTTTTTTTTTTTTTTAGCGACCCTGAAACGATAGTGTCGAGCAACAAGATTTTATTGAGGGAAACTATTGGTGGTACATTCTCAGGTTTTCCGAGTTCCAAGGTCGGGGAAGCGTTAGTCCTCCGAGCTCCTTTAGGCGATAGGTTCCAGGTCGGACGACCTCTACCACTTCGTACGGACCTTCCCAATTTGGGACGAGCTTCCCTTGACTCTGGGGCTGAGAGACGGCTGCTCGTCGGAGCACCAAATCCCCAACTCTGAATGCCTTGTTTTTGACTCTGGAATTGTAATACCGAGCCACCTTCCGTTGGTAGGTGGCCATCCGGATGCGGGCCGCTTCCCTCTTTTCTTCTAGAAGGTCGAGGTTGGCTCTGAGGTCCTGGGGGTTGAGTTGCTCGTTGAAGCCCACGATTCGAGCAGATGGAAGTTTGAGCTCGATCGGGATGACTGCCTCGGTGCCGAAGGCCAAGGTGAAGGGCGTCTCGTCGGTCGGTACCCTCTGCGTTGTTCGGTATGCCCAGAGGACGTGGTAGAGTTCGTCTGCCCAGGCCCCCTTTGCCCTGTCGAGCCTCGTTTTGAGGCCTTGCAGCAGGGTCCGATTGGTCACTTCGGCTTCCCCATTGGCTTGCGGATGAGCCACCGACGTGAAGTGGTGGGAGACGTTTAGTCCTTCGCAGAACTCGGCAAACCGGGCTCCAGCGAACTGTCGCCCATTATCGGTTATGAGGGCTCGGGGCAGGCCGAACCGACAGATCAGCGTCTTCCAGACGAAGTCCTGCACCTTGGCCTCGGTGATCTTCGCTAGTGGTTCCGCCTCGACCTACTTGGTAAAGTAGTCAATCGCGACCAGGAGGAACTTCCGTTGCCCGGACGCCGTTGGAAAGGGGCCGAGGATGTCCATCCCCCACTGCGCGAAGGGCCAGGGTGCAGTGAGCGGAGTGAGTTCGGATGCCGGCTGCCTTTGCACGCTGGCGTTCTTCTGGCAGCGGTCACATCTCTTCACGTATTCCGTGGAATCACGAAGTAGGGTTGGCCAGTAGTACCCTTGCCGAAGTAGTCTTTGCGATAGGGATCTGGCTCCCGCGTGACTTCCGCAGAGTCCTTCGTGGACATCCTGTAGCGTGATGCAGGCCTCAGAGGGTCGGAGGCACCTCAGCAGCGGGAGGGAGTACGACCTTTTATACAACCTGCCCTCGTACATGACGTAGCGGGAGGCTTGACTCCTGAGCTTCCGAGCTTCTCTCCGGTCGTGAGGGAGGACCCCTTCTTCGAGGTAGGCGATCAGCGGATCGATCCAGCTGGGCTCGAAGTCCGTCCGCAAGACGGCCTGAGGTTCCTCGGTGGTCGGGCACTTCAGAGTTTCCAGAAACACCTCTTTTGGTAGTTCGGCCGGGGCAGAGGTGGCCAACTTGGAGAGGAGGTCGGCCCTTGTATTCCCGGTCCTTGGGATGTGCCGAATGTCGAAGCTGTCGAAGGCTGGTATTAAGTTCTTCACCTTCCCGAGGTACATCACCATGCTTTCCTCCCGCGCCTCGTAGCTGCCGCCGACCTGACCGACCACCAACTGGGAATCGCTATAGACTTGAAGCCGACCCACCTTCAATTCCCTGGCTATCTGCAGCCCGGCTATCAGCGCTTCATACTCGGCCCCATTGTTGGTTGTGGGAAACTCGAAGCGCAATGCGTACTCGGTGACGATCCCCTCGGGGCTAACCAGGACCAGCCCAGCGCCGGCCCCGCTAGAGTTGGATGAGCCATCCACATGCAGAACCCAGGCGCCTTCAAGAAGGTCGGCCCTTTCTTCAGGGAAGCTCGACCGCCACAGCTCGGCTTCGTTGGGGCCTGGTTTCCCTCCGATGATAGTCTCGCTTGATTCAAGCTCGGCTTCAACTGGTGCGGTGCATTCCAGCACGAAGTCCGCCAGTATCTGAGCCTTGATCGATGGCCTGGGCCGGTAATTGATGTCGAACTCCGTGAGCTCGATCGCCCATTTGGCGATTCTTCCTGAAGCGTCTGCTCGGTGGAGGACGGCTCTTATTGGTTGGTCCGTGAGGACCGTTATGGTATGCTCCTGAAAGTAAGGTCGGAGCCTCCTGGCTGCGATCAGAAGACAGTAAATTAGTTTTTCTAACTTGGAGTACCTGGTCTCCGCGTCCCTCAAGGCTCGGCTCACGTAGTAGACTGGTTGTTGCGCCTTCGCATCTTCCCTGACCAGGACAGCCGCCAGGGCCATTGGAGAGACAGCTAGGTATAGGAGCAGCCCTTCTCCAGGTTCGGGCTTTGCCAGCAGTGGGGCGCGCCGAGGTAGTTTTTAAGCTCCTCGAATGCCTGTTTGCACTCCGCTGTCCAGCAAAAATCTTTCGGTCGCCTGAGGACCTGGAAGAAAGGCAGGCACCGCTCGGCCGACCTCGAGACAAAGCGGTTCAGGGACGCCACCTTCCCGACCAGGCGCTGAACTTCCTTAATTGTTTTCGGGGCAGTCATCTCCTGGATGGCTCGGATTTTCTCGGGATTTGCCTCGATTCCGCGTCTCGACACCATGAATCCTAGGAATTTTCCGGAGGTCACGCCGAAGGCGCATTTGGTCGGGTTCAACTTCATCTTGTGCCTCCTAAGCGCACCGAAGGTTTCTTCAAGGTCGGCGAGGTGGTCCGTCGAGGCTCGGCTTTTGACTAGCATGTCGTCCACGTACACCTCCATGTTGCGGCCGATCTGCCCCTTGAAGACCTTATTGACCAAGCGCTGGTAGGTGGCTCCTGCATTCTTGAGTCCGAAAGGCATGACCCACGGGAGGAAGGAGTATGACGAAGTTCTTCTATGCGTCGTCCCATCTCCAAGAGCCTTTGATCCAGGAAGTCTTCGCGATCCTTAATCCCCAAGGTCTTCTCGCGGAATAGGTGTGAAGCCTCTCCCTGGGTCGAGCCGCGGTCCGAGCAGGGGCTCCTTGCCGGCTGCCCTTCTCTCCCGAGGGCCGGAGGTCGGGTAGCCCACATCGGTCGCTCCTGGACTGGGTTCCCGGGCTCCGGGGAACCCCGCGCCGGTCGAGTGGGCGCCGGACCTCGCGAATGCGTGGCCTGCACCGCCCGCACCGCCTCCGTAAGATCGCGGACCTGCTGGGCAAGCAGGTCGAACCGCTCCGCATCCACCGCGGGTACGGAGCGGGCCCGTGTCGCCGGGGCCGGAGTGGGAGCGGACGGACCCGAACGGGATCGGGCCGCGGAGGCTGCCGACCTCCGGGTCGAGGCTCTTCTGGGGGGCATTTTTCTTTCCAGAAAAGGAATACTGAAGAGGGAGAAGAGAGATCCGGAGCAGGGGAAGGAAATCATCGCCGAGCACTCCTTTAAGAACAAGGGAACCTCGAAGGTTCAGACCCTTCCTCTAGCGCCAATCTGTTGGTGCAGAAATCCGTCGCCGCCGGAGGTCGCCGCAATCGAGGCCGCTGGGCGCCGCCGGGGACCTGCAAAACGAAGTCCCGTCCGGAACCGGTGGGGTGGTGGCTCCGGCAGGACCCTCCGACGGTCAAGTTAGCTTCCGGCCAACAGTAATGGAGTGCTCGGAATGAGTTCCGGAGCTTAGAGATGTGGAGGAGAGCTTAGAGAGTCGAGAGTTCAGAGAGCTTAGCCTTAGTATGTCGGGAGGGGTCCTTTTATAGCGGAGCTTAGTTGATGGTGACGGCTGTGCCGTCTGGCAGAGAGTCGTCGGGCAGCATGGAGTTTGGTACGGAGAGGAAGGCGTCGTCCGGTAGATCGTGGGAGCCATACCGGCGAGTCGTGGGCCGCATGGAGTCCGGTACGGAGAGGAAGGCGTCGTCCGGTAGATCGTGGGAGCCATACCGGCGAGTCGTGGGCCGCATGGAGTCCGGTACGGAGAGGAAGGCGTCGTCCGATGGATCGTGGGAGCCATACCGGCGAGCCGTGGGCCGCATGGAGTCCGGTACGGAGAGGAAGGCGTCGTCCGGTCTTGCCGCAGGCGACAGTTCGTCCAATGGAGTTCGGACTTGTAACAGAGTTCGGCCGAGGGGGAAGCTGGGGGAGTTCGTCTGGCTGAAGGGTCGGCCATCTGTAGAGTTCGGCCGCGGGACGGTTGCCGAGGAGTTCGACCGTCGAGAGGCCCGAAGAGGCTCGGCTGGCCAGTTGAAGGACTTAGGTTGCTAGTTGGTTCGGCCAGGGCTTGCTGAGGAGTTCGGTCGCCTAGGGTCGGTCCGAAGGGGTTCGGCCACTTGGGCTCGCCTGAAGTCGGTCCGAAGGAGTTCGGCTGCACGGGCTCGCCTGGGGTCAGTCCGAAGGAGTTCGGCCGTGGGAAGTCCGAAGGAGTTCGGGCTCGTAGGAGAGTTCGGCTGAAGGGAAAACCCGGGAGGAGCTCGGATGGCCGAACGGGCGTCTGGGAGGAGTCCGTCTCCCGAAGAAGTCCAGCCGCTTGGAGTCCAAGGAGCTCGGCCGTCAGGAAGTTCGGCTGGCGGTGGGAGTTCGGCCTCTAGGCAGTTCGGCCCGGGCCTTGGCGCAGGGGAGTTCGGCCTCTAGGCAGTTCGGCCGTGGTAGGGGCTCGGCCTGGCGCCTGGCGCTAAAGCTCTTCAGCGGCTACTGGTTACATTGGGCTGAGCGTCGGGCCGGGCTTCGGCAGGAGCGGGATTTATCCCCAACAGATATAAATACGGATACTGATATTAGTCGGATCCTTAAATTTTTATCCATATGTAAATAGATTCGGATACAAAAATAGATACGAATGGATAATATCGGCACTATTTTCGTAAATCTCTAACTTAAGCCTGCCCCATGCTATGTACATACCGTCCTGACTGGACCAAAATTGCAGATGGGATATAGAGTGATTTGGAAACAAAATTGCACGCTTTGTTATATTAGATCAGTGATTCTGAAACAAATGTTGAAAGCTGTGTTTATAGTTTGAATAAGATTGTAAAGGATATGGACTGGAATTGCTTGGCCTTTGGTTCAAGGGCCTGCTCATATCATACATTAAGGGTGGAGACCAGAAATTAAAGCTGTTCATGACAGATTAAGAGTAAGAAAATGGATACATACTTGTTAGACTCGTTGTTTTCCATCAATGAGATGCTTAAAGATCACGCTATACGCCTTCTAAATGCTACGGTGCCGAGACCGTACACGATGTCTTGTTTTCTCCCATAGAGGGATGCCTGGCAGGATGATTGAAGTAGTTGAACGAATGGTTATCAAGTTCTTAATGGTAGCCTAGATTTCGAGAATCGACTTTTTTACCAAGAAAAAAACCCGACTTCATGTTCCAGCTGAAAACAATGGAAATTAGGGTCCCAAGCTGTTGAAATCCAAACTAGTGAGACAATATCAATAGTATAGGGATGACCCAAAAGCATGGAGGCTATTGGATCATTTAGAACTAAAGATACGGGAGGAGTTCTAAAATCTCTTATAAACAATCACGAATAAGGGCTTTGGAAGGTTTTCTAGTCCGTCATTCAACTAGAAGACTCGAGTGAATTGCTGTTGACAAAATATACTCTTTATTTTTTACGTGGATAATTAATATGCTCTACTTATGTTTCAGGTTAAGCCCATATTTTTTGTTGGTGAAGGCAATGTTGGAGAAGGAGATCTTATACAAAACATCCCTTGTGAAGTCAAGTCGGGTGTAAGACAATATAAGGTGCTATGAAAAAAGAGGTAATTAGCCGGTGCACGTAATAGCCTAGCTGCGATACCTAGGTTGATCCCTCGTATCCATTGTTTTTGTTCTAAAAGAAAATGATAAGAATTTGTTTTTCATACTAAAAGTTTTCTCAGAATATAATGAATGATATTTATGAAGTCTTTTAGATCTCACCGAGATATTTGAAGTAGCAAGCTTGGTTGCAATAATGCGTCTTTCATGAAAAACCGCATATTCAAAGGAGAACCTATATATATTTCGTTTAAGGGATGACATCTATTCTAAAATATCAAGAAATTATAGTGAATTTTCTTTATTCGTCACTCAATTATGCATCGTAAAATGATTGTAGTATAAGTTTTATCTAGAATTTAGATTTTTTTTGTTTGAGTGGAAAAGGAGGAAGCCAAGTGCTTCCTTTGTTTTATTAAACAACAATTCCAAGAGATAAAATTACAAAGATGAGAAGAGATGTACGGTAATAACATAGACAATCCAATCATCCTCTTAGAGAAAACAATCTTTAATAAACCCACTTCAGTCTCTCCGTTTCTTAATTTTGGATCTCAGAATCGGATCCGACCTTCCAGGATCCATTAGGATCCGAGTCTGCTACTTCAAGTACGGATCCGTCGGATATTCGGATTCAGATCCGATATCAATAATTAAAATTGAGTTCGGATCTGAATATCCAGATTTTGATTCGAACCCAATTCATTGATAGATCTAGTCTACAACCGCCAACATGGCAGTAGCCCAAGGCTACTGCTATGACACGGTTCAAAAACTACGTTGAAAAATCTTCTATAAGATCAAATAGACTATATGATTCTTATTTATAAAGGTTCGACCATTTCTCTCCATACTTCCCAGCACAGCGTTATATATAATTATTGGCTCACCTTCTTAGCTATCCTTTGTTTATTTCTGATCCTCCACACTATCCACACATGATGAAAGGATATTGGTCTTCCTGATAAGCCTAGCTACAATTTAATGGTGTTTCAGAGGCTTCTAGCAAAAACACATCTACTGATACATTCATTAGGAGCTCCGCAGAACTTATAACCAGCTCCAAGCATTTCAACCTTTTCTATTCAACAGCTCGCCCATTTGCAATCTTTTTTTGGATGCCAACCATATATAGACCTTTACCTTCTCTAGGCATGGTGTCGTCCACATAGCATTATGATATGGGCACCTTAATCTCCCACAATTAAGGAACAAGTCAAAGGAATTTGCAGTAAAAACACCATTTTGGGTTAGCTTCCGAGTAGGTACATCAAAGATATGGGATGGCACTACCATAGTAAGCATTCTGAGTAGGACCCAATGCTGCTCCATCTCCAATCTTATTAATCGGCCTCTCAAAGGAATTACACCAATTCAAGCTCCCCTGGTTCTAGAACGACAAAACGGAGAGATTATGCTCCAACATACGGCCATACAGATCCATAAAACAGTAACGAAGAGGAATGGAATCGATGATCCATACAATCTCTCGAAAGCAAATGGTATGCCCATTTCCAAGTCCAAAAACTATTAGGTTCAAGAACGCCTCCTTTCTTATGCTGGTTTTCCTCCAAACAGGAAAAATTCCAATAGCTGTTTTTCTCACTCTCTTTTCTAATCTCTTCTTTGAGCAGTATGCACTATGAATTTGATCCCTCCAATGTCCATTACTCCCATGAAGAAATTTTTTCAAGCTCATTTGGCAAGCAATGCATGATTCATTTGTACTAAATCATTGACCCCCAGGCCACCTTGCTCCTTGGACTTGCAGATATTATCCCAATTGACTAGGTAGCTGAAACCACTGACACACTCAGATCCTTTCCACAGAAAAGCTCTTTGTATCTTATCGATTCTTTTAATGACCCATTTTGGCAACTTATAGATTGACATGAAGTATGAAGGGAGGGTAGGTAGAGTAGAGTTAACAAAAGTTAATCTCCCTCTGCAAGAGAGCAACTTTCCTTTCCATGATGCAAGTCTTGAGTTCACTTTTTCAATCAACGGCAGCCAATACTAGGGCTGAGCAAATAACCAAAACCCAAAGAAATCCAACCAATTCAATTCGAGAAAAATCGGTTTCGGTCGGTTGAAAGATTTGAATCGGATTGAATCAGGTTGGGATTCATAAAAAAAATCGATTAATTACGGTCGAGTTCGATTTCTATACTCTTAACATACAACCTAGCCGAATCCGACACAATCCATCCAAATCCGATATAATCCATCCGAACCTACAAATAAGCTTAAGTGGACTAATATTAGACTTAAAATCAACATCGGATCAATATTGAAATCCAAACCAATACAACCCATCCAAACCCATTACAAACCACTCACTTCGGTTTTAAATGATTTATGCATGATAAATGATCGGAAGCGGATTGAATTTTCTTCAACCTGATTGGGCTCGGTCAGGTAAAATTTTTCTCTCAATCCGATCGAACCTGACCCATGCTTAGCCCTAGCCAATACTACTTAGGAATCTTTTTATAATGCAAAGGGAGACCTAAATAAGTGAAAGGGAACGAACCTTTCTTGCAATTCATTTAAGTCGCAAATCAAGAAGCCTCTTATATATTCATATTCATGCAACAAATAGAGCTTTTTATAAAAGTTAATCTTGAGACTAGAAGCACTCTCAAAAGCCAACAAGATTGCTTTAGCCATAAATATGCTTTTTGGCTTTCCAGAGCAAAACAAAAGAATGTCATCTACAAACTAGAGACTCAAAATACCCTTGAGTTCTTTCAGTGGACCAATGCCCTAAATCAATCCAAGACTCTCTGCTCTCTTAAGTAGTCAAGACAACATGTCTATAACAAAAATGAAAAGAGCCCGGGAGATCGGATCTCTCTACCTCAATCTTGCCTACATTTGATCCAACAATCCTATGAGCCATTTACAAGAAAAGCAATAAATACCGACGAAAGCAAAGCAAGGATCTAGCCAATCCACTTGTTTGAGAAGCTCCTTACTTTGAGAACATCAATTAAAAACTCCTAATTCAACTTATCAAATGCTTTCTTGAAGCCTAACTTACAAGGTACATCTTTTGCACTCATCCTCTTATAATAGGCTAGCATTTCATGAGCATAAAAAAAGCAATCCACGATATTTCTCTCCTTGATAAAAGTAGATTAAGAGTCATCAATAAGATCAAGGAGGTACTTACTGAGTCTCCTTGAGAGAATTTTAGTTATAATTTTGTAAAGGCTATTTAAAAGGTTGATCAGCTGCAAGTCCTTGGCAAAGAGAAAGTCCTTCTTTCTGGGGATCAATGAGATGAAGGCATAGTTAAGCCGATCCAACTCAAGCTAGACACTATGAAAGTCTGGTAATAAGATCAACAATCTTTCCCCAATAAACTCCAAAATTTCTGGAAGAAGAAGAAAGTAAATCCATCAAGGCCTAGGGATTTATTACCATCGAAAGAAAATACTGCATCTTTGATTTCCTCAAGGGTGAAGCCATGATCAGGCTCGAACAAGTTTGGAGAAGATGTTAGGAATTGTATCCTAAAGTCAATCATCTAAGTTGTAAATGATTGTACTCATCTTATAATTTGTATATGAATTATTGATTAATAAAAAATTATTTAACTTTTTCATCATAAATTATCTATCTTTCTTAAATGAATTTCTGTGTTATGATAAAGTCTTTAAAACCACTATCAATCGATAAAGAATTTATCAAACGGTTCCTAAAATTATTCATAACCAAATGATATGTTATTAATTAGGATGATAACATATTGAGTATAGGTCGTTGTATGCTATATATATGCGTGGATTATCCTTATAATCAAGTAATATGGAGATACTGGTATGGTATGCAAGTGAGATATAAAAGTACATCTGCACTGAATATGATCAATCTGCGTAGCACTGTACTATCAAGAGTAGTTAGCGAAGGCTATGGATATAAGTGTTCCTCCGATTTGAGATCGTCACGATGACTTGCAAGCAATTTACTGTATTTTGATGTCAGACTACCTATATTTCTAATATATTGATGAAAGATTTTTGAGTGCAGTCAAGTACTTATGAAGTTGATATGTGAGCCAAGATGGGATTAGCCATTCTAAAAAAATTGAAGAGAATGTCTCGCTGTATTTCAATTAAGCAAAATCTAGGTCTGGATAATTCTCATAAGGAGTCACGAGATTTATAAGATTGAGACACAATATAGATGAATTGATTGAGAGTTGATAGTTAACTTTGAAGTCATCATGAGCATTAAGGATCAAAGGAATGAATTATATGATAATCATAGGCCAGAATTCTCGAATGTTGCTTTACATACATTTGACCTATTTGAACATCGGGTACTATTGCTAGATGGTCCTTTTGATTGGTATAGAAATTGCTCCTATGCTACAGACTAAAGTTCAAACCTATTAAGTCACACACATAAAAGATTTTTATTTGATCGAATGGTTGATCAACGATTATAAATCGTTCATTGATCTAATCATCGATGAGATTGATGATTGATCAAGTATTATTATTGCTTGGATTGCTAATTGGCTTAATTTGATTGAGCATTAAGACTGAGATCAAGTCTAATTGAATTAGATTCAATTTGATGTTATTTGAACTTAATTAGGTCAAGTCTAATTGGTTTATTAGATAATCCAATTCATAAAGAGATCAATTTTCTATTCAATTAGGACTTGAGTACACCAAATTTTTAATTAACTTAGAATTTAAATTAGATTTAAATGAGATATAATTGAGCTCCTAGTTAGACTAAGATTATCCTTAATTAGGTTGCACCAATCTTAATTTAATAGAAATTAAATTTGGTTTGACCAAAGAAAATAAGAGAGCCCAGTTGGACTAGACTCTCTTCTCTTCCTTCCCTTACGCCAAGTACCCCATGCCCCATGCCACCTTTTCTTTTGTTTTGCATGAGTTTTCTCACACCTAAAAGAGCCCCACCATGCCCCTCACTCTTGATTTTGGAATAATATCTTGACTAGGTCAAACAAGGTAAGCCTTGATAGGGTTTTAAATCTTTAAAACTCTTTCTCTCTCTTTTGGAAATTAGTTCCATGCCTCTATATGGATGGTGCACTATTTTTGCTAAGATTTACCACCTTTCCTTCCTTTCTCATGTGAATAATATCATGCCTAAAGCCTTAGATGTGTCCAAGAGTTGGATGCCACCGAGGAGTCCCCTTTGACTAGATCTTTGATCTAGTCTTTTGTTCCTTTGGGGTGCCACTTTTTAAGGAGGTTTTAGGCATGAGAAATTCAGATTATTCCATGATAAAAAAAAAAAACTAGAAAATAAAGAGAGAGGGGCATGAGGAAGTGGAGAGGAGAGGGTCTTTTTCTTTTAGGGTGAGGGCTTTCTTTAGGACACCACTTTGGTTTGTCCCGTTAAGAGAAAAGAGAGAAGAGAAGAAGGATTCTTCTCATAGGATTTTTGATCTTCTCTTGCTTTTGTTTTGAGAAAAATAAGAGAGAAGAATATCCTTTAATTCTTCTCTGGTTCTTCATCTCTTGGAGGTCCGAGAAATTTGAAAAAAATAATTCAGATCAACCATCAGGAGCGATCTATAAGAAGTTAGCATCCCGCGCAGATCTTCGATCGTCGAACCTCTAATCAATATAGAAGCTTCTTATGGATAATTTATAGAGGTTAGACATCCTATGCGGCTCTGAGTAATGATCACATCTACAAAAATTAGTAGCAAAGTTCTCAATCCATGCTCAGGTATAGAGATTCGATCTCTAATACATGCTAGATTTGATCTAGGATGGTATTGGTATGATCAATACCTATTTGCTTTTGATTTTTAGATTTATTTTTACATCATGTCATGTTATAGATTCTAGTTTATAGAGGTTTAATGATTTGATCATATGGTTATATAGATTAATAGGATTAATCGTAAGTCTTTCGCTCATTCTATTTCGAAAAAGTTTCAAAAGGTATGCATGAAACCTTACCCATTTTTTCAACAATGGTATTAGAGCCTAGGTTTCTTTATGATATGATTATTGTTGGTGCAGAAATCCGTCGCCGCCGGAGGTCGCCGCAATCGAGGCCGCTGGGCGCCGCCGGGGATCTGCAAAACGAAGTCCCGTCCGGAATCGGTGGGGTGGTGGCTCCGGCAGGACCCTCCGACGGTCAAGTTAGTTTCCGACCAACAGTAATGGAGTGCTCGGAATGAGTTCCGAAGCTTAGAGATGTGGAGGAGAGCTTAGAGAGTCGAGAGTTCAGAGAGCTTAGCCTTAGTATGTCGGGAGGGGTCCTTTTATAGCGGAGCTTAGTTGATGGTGACGGCTGTGCCGTCTGGCAGAGAGTCGTCGGACAGCATGGAGTTCGATACGGAGAGGACAGCATCGTTCGATGGATCGTGGGAGCCATACTGGCACGTCGTGGGCCGCATGGAGCCCGGTACGGAGAGGAAGGCGTCGTTCGGTAGATCGTGGGAGCCATACCGGCACGTCGTGGGCCGCATGGAGTCCGGTACGGAGAGGAAGGCGCCGTCCGGTCTTGCTGCAGGCGACAGTTCGTCCGGAGGAGTTCGGACTCCTGAAGAGGAAGATAGGAGGGAGTTCGGCTCCCATAGGCGTCTGGCTAGAGGTATGCAGCTAAGGCTCGTCCGCAGAAGAGTTCGGTAGGAGCTCGGTCGGCCGAAGTTTGATGAGGGCGACCGCTGAGGAGTTCGGCCCAGTGACGACTGCTGAGGAGTTCGGGCTCCTGAGTGACGACCGCTTGGGGATTCCACTAAAGCCCGTCCGCTGAGGAGTTCGGCCCAGTGACGACTGCTGGGGAGTTCGGGCTCCTGAGGGTCGGTCCGAAGGGGTTCGGCCACTTGGGCTCGCCTGAAGTCGGTCCGAAGGAGTTCGGCCGTGGGGTCTGAATGGGTTCGGGCTTGTAGGAGAGTTCGGCTGAAGGGAAAACCCGGGAGGAGCTCGGATGGCCGAACGGGCGTCTGGGAGGAGTCCGTCTCCCGAAGAAGTCCTGCCGCTTGGAGTCCAAGGAGCTCGGCCGTCAGGAAGTTCGGCTGGGGGTGGGAGTTCGGCCCGGGGCCTGGCGCTGGGGAGTTCGGCAGCTAGGTAGTTCGGCCCGGACCTTGGCGCAGGGGAGTTCGGCCTCTAGGCAGTTCGGCCGTGGTAGGGGCTCGGCCTGGCGCCCGGCGCTAAAGCTCTTCAGTGGCTACTGGTTGCATTGGGCCGAGCATCGGGCCGGGCTTCGGCAGGAGCGGGATTTATCCCCAACAGTAGCCCCCCTACTCCCGAGTTCAAAAATTGAAGGAAGGGAGTACCAAAATAGGCGACTGCCGAAGTCTTCTTCCAGGCTCCGCATTTGTTGCAGCTGAAGCTCGGGGGAGACCTCATCTCCAGTCGATGTTTGGAGTTGAAATGGAACTCGTTTCCAGCTAAAGTCGATGAAGCTGATGTTGAAGCCGAAGTAAATCTCGCCTCCTACGGTCGAGGTTGGATTTGAGCTCCTCGGGGGCGACATTGTCTTCATCAGCTGAAGTTGACTCGAGGGAGACCTCCTCTCTTGCAGCCGAGGTTGAAGTGCGCGCTCCGGGGAGATCTTATCTCCTGTAGCCGAGGTGCGCTCTCGCGTTAGGACGAGGTTCTCCTCCTGTTCCTAACCGAGATTGTTCACGGTCGCTCGGGAGAGATCTTATCTCTAGCCGAGGTTGTCAACGGTCGCTCGGGAGAGATCTTATCTCTAGCCGAGGTTGTCAACGGTCGCTCGGGAGAGATCTTATCTCTAGCCGAGGTTGATGTGCGCGCTCGGGGGAGATCTTATCTCCTGCGGCCGAGCTTCTCTCAGGGGAGATCTTATCTCCTGCAGCCGAGGTGCGCGCTCGCGTTAGGACGAGGTTCTCCTCCTGTTCCTAACCGAGATTGTTCACGGTCGCTCGGGAGAGATCTTATCTCTAGCCGAGGTTGATGCTCGCGTTAGGACGAGGTTCTCCTCCTGTTCCTAACCGAGGTTGTTCACGGTCGCTCGGGAGAGATCTTATCTCTAGATCAACGGTTAGAGATCTCTCTCTAGCCGAGGTTGATCTCGCGTTAGGATGAGGTTTTCCTCCTGTTCCTAACCGAGGTTGTTCGATCGCTCGGGAGAGATCTTATCTCTAGCCGAGGTTGTCAACGGTCGCTCGGGAGAGATCTTATCTCTTGCCGAGGTTGATGCTCGCGTTAGGACGAGGTTCTCCTCCTGTTCCTAACCGAGGTTGTTCATGGTCGCTCGGGAGAGATCTTATCTCTAGCCGAGGTTGTCAACGGTCGCTCGGGAGAGATCTTATCTCTTAGCCGAGGTTGTCAACGGTCGCTCGGGAGAGATCTTATCTCTAGCCGAGGTTATCAACGGTTGCTCGGGAGAGATCTTATCTCTAGCCGAGGTTGATGTGCGCGCTCGGGGGAGATCTTATCTCCTGCGGCCGAGCTTCTCTCGGGGGAGATCTTATCTCCTACAGCCGAGGTGCGCGCTCGCGTTAGGACGAGGTTCTCCTCCTGTTCCTAACCGAGGTTGTTCACGGTCGCTCGGGAGAGATCTTATCTCTAGCCGAGGTTGTCAACGGTCGCTCGGGAGAGATCTTATCTCTTGCCGAGGTTGATGCTCGCGTTAGGACGAGGTTCTCCTCCTGTTCCTAACCGAGGTTGTTCACGGTCGCTCGGGAGAGATCTTATCTCTAGCCGAGGTTGTCAACGGTCGCTCGGGAGAGATCTTATCTCTAGCCGAGGTTGATGCTCGTGTTAGGACGAGGTTCTCCTCCTGTTCCTAACCGAGGTTGTTTCGGTCGCTCGGGAGAGATCTTATCTCTAGCCGAGGTTGTCAACGGTCGCTCGGGAGAGATCTTATCTCTTGCCGAGGTTGATGCTCGCGTTAGGACGAGGTTCTCCTCCTGTTCCTAACGAGGTTGTTCACGGTCGCTCGGGAGAGATCTTATCTCTAGCCGAGGTTGATGCTCGCATTAGGACGAGGTTCTCCTCCTGTTCCTAACGGGCTATGGGGGCACATCCGGACCGTCGTCCGAGCTTCTCCCCCCATCCCGTCCTTCGTGAACGGGGCCTTCGACTTTGCTCCTGTTCCTAACGCGGCTGACTGCTTCTTTCCTGTCATCGCATAGATTTCGCATCCAGAAATGATTTTATTGAGAGGGGAGAGTTTTACCGAAGAGAAGATGATCGCAGCGCATTTCCGTTCGAGGGTTGTCGGGGTGTTGTTCCTCGGAGTTCCCTCGGGCAATAAGTCCCGTCCAGACGACCTCCTCTATCTCATGCCGGCCTTCATAATTTGGACCATGCTTCTCTTGACTTTGTAGCTGGGGATGACAATCACCGATGTGGCTAGCTCCTAGCTCCTCCCCGAGGTGGCGTTGATGACGCCGCGGGACGGCCAACCTTCTTATCTTTTCCGGTTACGGCAGTGCCTATAGCCGATCTTCTCCTTGATCGCGGAGGAATTTATCCCGTCGTCCCTTTTTGATGTTTCAATCTTGGAGAGTATTCCTCAGCCCGTGGTCGCGAGTCCTTCAGGTTTAGGGAGGCTTCCTTCAGGTTTTGGCGGTTGGCTCTTAACTTTGCCGAGAATTCGAGTTAGAGGAGCGGGTCGTAGTTGCGGAACCTTCCGGGAGGGGGGCTTCGTTCCGTCCTTGCCGGCGCCGAACTTTATTTTGGAGGTTGAGTTGAGGAGTTCGGCTTTCCATCGAGCTTCATTTTACCTTGATGCCGAGCTTTGGGGGGAGCCCGGCTTTTCTCCGAGCCGAACTTCTTTCCGCTTCGGCGGGGAAACTTCTGCTCTCTGTTTCTCTCTTCGGGGCGATTGGGCTCTTCCTTAAGGCTGATTTCTCATGCCCTCATGGCGGGCTTGCTGGTGGAGTCGCTACCGGAGGCTGCTGTATAGCGTGCAACGCCTCCGTGAGGCCACGGCCATGGATCTGTCGGTCAAGCAGGCCGAACTGCTTCACATCCACCGTGGGTGCAGGTGGAACCTAGGCCGTCGGGGCTGAAGCAGGAACAGACGGGCCTGAACGGGATCGGGTCGCAGAGGCCACCGAACGCCGTGCGGAAGCTCTCCTGGGTGGCATTTTCTCTTCGAAAGAGAAAAGGAAGATCTCTGGAGAGGGAAGAGAAGGGTCGCCGAGCACTCCTTTAAGAACAAGGGAACCTCGAAGGTTCAGGCCCTCCTTCTAGCGCCAATCTGTTGGTGCAGAAATCCATCGCCGCCGGAGGTCGCCGCAATCGAGGCCGCTGGGCGCCGCCGGGGACCTGCAAAATGAAGTCCCGTCCGGAACCGGTGGGGTGGTGGCTCCGGCAGGACCCTCCGACGGTCAAGTTAGTTTCCGACCAACAGTAATAGAGTGCTCGGAATGAGTTCCGGAGCTTAGAGATGTGGAGGAGAGCTTAGAGAGTCGAGAGTTCAGAGAGCTTAGCCTTAGTATGTCGGGAGGGGTCCTTTTATAGCGGAGCTTAGTTGATGGTGACGGCTGTGCCGTCTGGCAGAGAGTCGTCGGGCAGCATGGAGTTCGATACGGAGAGGACAGCATCGTCCGGTGGATCGTGGGAGCCATACTGGCACGTCGTGGGCCGCATGGAGCCCGGTACGGAGAGGAAGGCGTCGTCCGGTAGATCGTGGGAGCCATACCGGCACGTCGTGGGCCGCATGGAGTCCGGTACGGAGAGGAAGGCGCCGTCCGGTCTTGCTGCAGGCGACAGTTCGTCCGGAGGAGTTCGGACTCCTGAAGAGGAAGATAGGAGGGAGTTCGGCTCCCATAGGCGTCTGGCTAGAGGTATGCAGCTAAGGCTCGTCCGCAGAAGAGTTCGGTAGGAGCTCGGTCGGTCGAAGTTTGATGAGGGCGACCGCTGAGGAGTTCGGCCCAGTGACGACTGCTGAGGAGTTCGGGCTCCTGAGTGACGACCGCTTGGGGATTCCACTAAAGCCCGTCCGCTGAGGAGTTTGGCCCAGTGACGACTGCTGGGGAGTTCGGGCTCCTGAGGGTCGGTCCGAAGGGGTTCGGCCACTTGGGCTCGCCTGAAGTCGGTCCGAAGGAGTTCGGCCGTGGGGTCTGAATGGGTTCGGGCTTGTAGGAGAGTTCGGCTGAAGGGAAAACCCGGGAGGAGCTCGGATGGCCAAATGGGCGTCTGGGAGGAGTCCGTCTCCCGAAGAAGTCCTGCCGCTTGGAGTCCAAGAAGCTCGGCCGTCAGGAAGTTCGGCTGGGGGTGGGAGTTCGGCCCGGGGTCTGGCGCTGGGGAGTTCGGCAGCTAGGTAGTTCGGCCCGGACCTTGGCGCAGGGGAGTTCGGCCTCTAGGCAGTTCGGCCGTGGTAGGGGCTCGGCCTAGCGCCCGGCGCTAAAGCTCTTCAGTGGCTACTGGTTGCATTGGGCCGAGCATCGGGCCGGGCTTTGGCAGGAGCGGGATTTATCCCCAACAATTATGTATACATAAAAATCTAAAAATAATAAAAATTAAAATCACACATACTAATTATAAGATTATCCTACCGTAAGGTTTATCCCTTATAGTGGAGAGGTTGTCCTAGTATGTACTGATCTAAAAATCTGAATCATAAATATGTTAGATAAGATCTAAATTAATTTATGATTTATTTTTTGATTTTAAATTTAAAATAAATAAATTTTTCATCTATTTTTGATTATATAGATGAGATCTGAATGATGTGTTTCATGTTCTAGACTTGATCCTTTAGATACATATGCTCGATATGTATTTTTGATTTGAATCTAGAACTTATATTCGTGATATATATATTTTAAAAAATTTAGATTTAAAACTTAATTTTTGCAAATTCCTAGATTCAAAATTCTAGGATCTGATCTAAATAATGAAACTATTTAGATTTGAAACCCTAATGCTTCTTGAACACAGTCTAGTCGACTCAGTTCTTTGGTCTAGTCAACTCAAACCCTTGTGCTCAATATAAATTGAATATGATTCAAAGTAAATTATTTACTATTTGAATCTATTTCAAAACTATGATTAATGAAGCACTTAATTAAGAATTAAAAGTCAAAAGTTTAGATCTAGAATTGTGAATTAAAGATCTAATGATATTGCATAAATCATGGGTTGTAGGTTAGCTTTGATCAGGTCAAATAAACCGGATTAGACCTAAGGCTAGAATCGAATATGGACTAAGTTAAGAAATTGATCAAATCTAATTAATAATTAATTTGGATTAGATCATTTTTTCTCTATAGATCAATTCAATAGTTGTAGTTGATCATAGTCCATATATTTGATTTTACCACATGAACCTGATCATGACTCAGTGGTCGAGCCCGAGTCTTTAAGCAATCCAAATCAAAACTGATAAATCAATTGATGTCTAAGATAAGTTTGGCAATCTAGATCGGTGGTTTTTAATTAACAGCTTGATTACTTGATAATTTTTTATGGTATCTAAGGCAAGTTTTGGCAAACTCTCTCACCGATCTCATTTATCTAGCCAATGTGGTTAGTCAACATTTGATTAGGTTGCTCATTAATTTGAGCTAACCCATGTCACATAAATTAATCAGTATGACTGATTTAAGTGCCAGTAACTAGTCTGTCTCTAGTCTTCTTCAGACTTGGTGAAATTAGTGGAAGAACTAGTCCTTTCCAATGACTTGATGAAGTTAGTGAAAGAATTTTTGACTACTGATTAATCTCTTCTCTATCTCTAATCATTTAATTAAAATTTTTAAATTATTAGATTCTTAAAATAAAATTATTATAGGGATAACAAAATCATAGCCTTCTATTAAGATGGATGATAATGATCTAATAATCTGGATAGACATTGGAGGTGCCTTATGTCGGATGTTCATCAAGATATTAGAATTATCATTCATTATATGATGACTCTATTATACTATCTGATGAATAGTTAGGTTGGTCAGAGCTTTTCTCAGACCTGATCATTTCTTAGCTAGAATCACTGAGTAGATTTATGTTAATGGTTGGACCTAACCAAAACTTTCAATGAAGGTCCTAGCTTAGTGAAAAGATACCCGAGATAAAATTTAATATTAAAAATTATTTAAAAAATAATTGATTAAAAATCTATCCATAGATGCACATGAGGTGGCTAGAGCTTTTCTCGGGCCCGTATGTAGTTTGTGTGGATTCTAGTACCTACTAAAAAATTAAAATAATTTTTTAAATTTAAGGTAGAGGCTACCAATTCGTATAAAATAGTGAAAGAATCTTAAGACTAAAGTCCAAGTCTTTAGGCTTAAAATGATTCATATACTAATAGATTATTTATTCTCTTTTTTTTAAATAAAGGCTAAATCCTAGTTCCTTCGTTCACTATTAGACAATGTTATATTTATGGGACACAAATTTGATAGTAAGTATCGAAAGTTAAATATTATTTAGCAGCACAAAGAGGTTCATGCTGAGGCTTCTAAGTCTAGTTAAAATAAAAGATCCAAGACTGACCAAAATCAGGTAGAGTACTTCTACTGTATGAAGTAGGGTTATAGGAAGAAGAATTATCCTCAATATCTTGCTTTCCTTGACTTAAGCAGACTAAATAAGAGAAAGAAGCAAATGGTTGCTACACAAGATAATTATATGATAATATCTTATAATTTTTCTATTTGTGATACTACCACATGGGTATTGGATATCAAAAGTTCAGTTCATATTTATAATTCATTACAAGGACTTTAAGTTAGTAGAAAATTTAAGAATGATGAGCAATTCCTAAATATTGAAGATGAAAGATCTGTTTCAGATCTAGCTTTGAGAATCACTACTACAAAAATGGCCTATGGCAGCATTTACTATGGCAGCGATTTTTGAAACCGCTGCCATAGCTTCTACGGTAGTGGTTTTCATTAACCACTGCTATAGGTCGGATCTATGACAGCGATTTTTATAACCGCTGCCATAGGTCCAATATATAGTAGTGATTACAGAAAATCGCTGCCGTAGGTCGGATCCATAGCAGCGGTTACAAAAAATCACTGTCATAGGTCGACCTGTAGCAGCGATTCATTGTAACCACTACCATAAATCATAACTATAGTAGTGGTTAGTAGAAACCGCTGCTATAATCTGATTTATGACAGCAGTTAATTATAACCACTGTCATATATATATTTTTTAAATATTATATAATTTTAAAATTTAATATTTATTTTCATTATTTATTATTTAAATAATTATCATTAGAGTATCATCACAAAAGATCGCCTCGATTCGATAGCCCTAGCTTCATCGATCAGAAAAGTTCAATTTCGACGATTACGAACGACGATGCGATGATCAGATAAATAAAGACCTTCGATAGATTTAAAAATCTGCAACGATGATCTCGATGATATTTATAGCGTACTATCAAAATTTTACTTCAATCGGATATCGTTATTTTGGTTAATTTAGTATAGGTTAGTTTCGATCATTAAATGATAAATGAGTGATCAAAGGACCAAACGATGTTCGATTATGAGATAATTTTTTTTATAAAATATCTTGGATGCTATTTTAATAATTTTTTATGGTGGTGATTATAAAATTCAACTCATGACATGAAGAATGATTTAAAACTATACGTCTCATGATAACCATTCTGAAACTTTATTGATTGTTATGCTCATGCTTTTACAATATTTGCTTAACATGAATAGTTTATACGAAAATAATTTAAATTTTATTATTATTATAATATAAAATATTTAAAATTATAATAAAAATTATTTAATTAAAAAATTATCTCATAATCAGATACCGTTTAATCCTTTGATCGCTTGTTTATAATTTAACGGTCGAAATCATTCCATACTAAATTGACCATGATAGCGATATCCGATTGAAGTAAAATTTTGATAGTATGCTACAAACATCATCAAGATTATTGTTGCAGATTTTTGGATCCATCAAAGATCTTCATCTATCAGATCATTGCATCATCGTTCATGATTGTTGAAATCAATTTTTTTATCGATGAAGCTAGGGCCATCGAATTGAGGTGATTTTTTGCCATAATATTCTAATAATAATTATTTAGATAATGAATGATGAAGATGGGCATTAAATTTTAAAATTATATAATATTTAAATAAAAAAATAAAAAAAATTATTTTCCACCTATGGCAGCGGTTATAAAAAATCGCTGCTATAGATCTACATCAGTGGTTATACAACCACTGCTGTAGATCTATGGCAGTAATTTTGGATAATCGTTGTCATAAATCTATGGCAGCTATTCGATAACCACTGTCGTAGGTTAAATTAAAAATTCTTAAATTTTTTCTTTTCTTTCGTGCGTGCTCGATCTCTCTCGTTTTCTCTCTCTCCCTCCTCTTCATCGTCGGTGAGGCTCCTCCCCCCTCGAACGACGTCGCTCCTCCTCCCCCCCGACCGACGTCGCCTCTCTTCCCCCCAACCGATGTCGATCCTCCTTCTGTTAGATATATGTGCCCTAGAAGCCAGAATTGGCTGACACTAGTAATACACTTCTAGGGGCAAAATTATAATTTTGACTAATATCAATAAAATGGATTATTTTCTATCACATATGTGTATTTAGTGTCTGTGATACATTCTTTGAGTTAATGGTAATAATAATTCATATTTTCAAGAGTTGAAAATTTAAGACATGAATAATCATTGTTAACTCATAAAATGCTCCCGACCATAGAATCATCACGAGGATGGTGATTGATTCGGAAGGTTGGTGTACAATCACTTCTCTTTAGTAGATGAGTCTTGAGTCTATGGTGTAGAGACACCGAAGTGAGAGTACAGGTACTCGTTAAAGAACGAGGGTACTAAGCGTGACCACCTTGAGTAGTCATTAGAAAGTCTACATTCTCGTCAATGACTGACTCGATGCTGCAGTAGTGTGTCTAGTTCTTTGACCTGAGGTGCATCGATAGTTCACCTTGAGGGTGTTATAGTTTGACTACACCATTACTCGATCTCCTAGCCATTCAGAATTCTGAGGTGTATGTTGGCTATAATTTGTTCATTGTAGGAACTGGATTACATCAAGATGGAATCTATCTACCTCGGTGGTAGAGGAGCAGCCCTATGATAATCATGAGAATCAAGTCCAGAAGCCCATGGCCACGGTAGAGTGAAATAATAGAAAAAATTTCTATTTAGATTTTCACATCGGACTCAAATCGAATGATTACATCATATGACAGAAACTAGGGTTTGACGAGTTTACCTTAACCCTAATTTGATCGGGGCTCAAGATAGAAGAACTTAATCACACAAGTAGCTGCACCAAGAGGTTCGCATTTAGCTCTAATAGGTTGCCACCATATACTGCTAGGTGTCACTGGTGGATTTTGGGAGCAATTAGAATGATTTAGATGATCGATCATTCTAGCTGTTCGAATCAGAAGAGTTCTGGTCCATCGAAAGAAGTTTCGATGATGTCGATAATAGAGATCATGACATATCCCATTATCATACAGAACTGAACCTAACTGGGTCACACAAATAAGGATTTGAATCTGGTGATCATCAATTGAACTGATCTAGTTCAATTGATCTGAATGAGATTCAATTAGGTTCAAGAAAATCGTGCTAGCACTCGATTGAACCTAACGTTCTTCTTTTACTATCATAAATAAGTTGTCCTGTCTGAGCCAAAGGAGTTTGTGCTCAATCAGAGGCCTTCATATGGTCTGACTAGAGGTTGTCCAAGTTAGAAAAGGTTGTCTTATTTTGTAAGACATTACCTACCATTTTTGGTCACCTGCCATTTCTTGTTCTTTGACTTTGGTCAAAAGTCTACCTTTGACTGGTCAAATATTGACCATTGATACTTTGACTTTTGTCCACATATCATGCACCTATTGGAGAGCTGGTGGGGGCCTGTCCCCCTGTCAGAACCTAGCAAGGAAGAGGATGCACACCACCCTTGGCGTGTGCCCAAGTTGGAGGCGCCCAGGAGTCCCTGTTGGACAGGGACTCCATCTCCTTTTTGAATTCTGATTAGAGTTCTCCTAAGAACCAAGTTTGACTGATCTT